>OX637462.1:41175556-41504184 GCA_951799995.1 Trifolium subterraneum | reverse complement strand
TAAAAAAGGTTAACTCACGCAAGAGGTAAGACTTAAAAATCTAAGCTTTCTAAGACTCAAAAAACAAACACTTAATCTATATCAAGTGAATATTACAAATCTTTTAGAGGCTTAGACAGCTAATAACAGACTAATTCATTTCAGAGTGTAAATGTGTTTCTTCAATAGTTTATTAGTCTTGTATTCAGCAATAGTCAATCATCATCCTTCATTCAACAAAGACATCTATTTATATGAAGATAAATAGAGACATTGATGAAGAGATCCGTTGTAGATGGACAGCTGTAGAAATTTTATTGCTTGAAGCATGAAATTGAATTTCTTATCTAGAAGACGTAATTCAATTCCACTACTTCGTCTCTTCTTCCTTTGCTCCACCATTAGGAGTAATAAAAGTACAGTTAGTACAATACGCTCCTCCTTAAAGAGAAAATTTTAAGTTGAACGCTGTGAAAAGTTATCCTTTAAACTTGTGCTGTCATCTACCAAAAATGTCCTAGAAACTTTAGATTTATCAAATTAGAGTAATATGTTAAGAAACAGAGTATGCTTCAGGACTATAATGTTGGAACAAAATGAGTTTTTATAGAAAATCACCCTCATAAAGTTTTGATGATAACAAAGTATTAAATGGACAATTGGTAGTACTAATGTTTTGAATCAAGTGCGCATGATTATTATGAACTTAAGTACACTTCATCAGAACTCATTTGATTATAAAAACCTTCTGAAGCAAACATATACTGTAGAGCATTCAGTATGAATACTTTCTGAAGACCTTTTGAAGTTTGCACTCGGAAGACATTCAGAAGCTGAACTTTGAAGATTGATCAGTAGCTCAACTCTGATGTCCATCAGAAGCTGAAAATTCAAGAATTTCAGAAGTTGAACTCTGAAATCCATCAAAAGCTAAAGATTCAAGACTTTCATAAGCTAAAGTTTTTGTTCCTGAAGAACACTCCGTTTCTTTAACAGATTACGTTAATTTGATGAATCTCAAGCTTATAGGATATTCCTTGGTAGATGACAGCACAAGCTTATAGGATAACTCTCCACAACGTTTAAATTCAAAATCTTATCTATAAGGAGGAGCGTATTGTACTAACTGTACTATTATTACTCCAAATGGTGGAGCAAAGGAACAAAGACGAAGTAGTGGAATTGAATTACCTCTTTTGAATAAGAAATTCAATTGCATGCTTCAAGCAATTATATTTCTACAGTTGTCCATCTACAACGGTATTATTCATCAACGTATCTATTTACTTCCATATAAATAGATATCCTTGAGCGAAAAAGAATACTCTGATATTATTGGTAATAGTTCAAAACTATCTGAGCCTCTGAAGAACTTTGTAATTCACTTATTGTGTTAAGTGTCTTAATTCTTAGAATAGCTTAGTAGTTAAAAAGAATACTCCTATGTGAGTTATTTGATTTGGAGAAGTCTCTTGTTTTGTGTAACTTGAGCAATTTGTAAGAAGTCTCTTGTTAGTTGTAACTTGAGCATTAGAAGAATCCTGCTTGTGTTCTTAAGCACTAGGATTGTAATCTTTAGTGACTGTAGTGAAATCCCTTGGAAGTGCAAAGGGACTGGAGTACTTTCGGTTTGTGAGGGGAACCAGTATAAATCCTGTGAGTTCATTTCTCTTTCTCTCTCTGTCTTGGATTTATTGTGTTAAGTTTTCCGCTGCCTAAAGACTCTGATAGATAGCAATATCTTGATAAAGTTTTTATTTTCTAAAAACACAATTCACCCCCCCCCCCCCTCCCCTTTCTTGTGTTTTTCACACCTTCAATTTGTATCTAGACCTCCGGTTCTATTGCAAATCACCTTACAGTGAGACAGATAAAGATCAAGAAAAACACTATGGCTGGAATGCAATTATTGAATGATTTCACACGTTACTGATCTCATGAGTGAAATAGAAAAAGGAATCAACTTCTAAAATGAAGATCTAGTAAAGGAGCAAGAAAATACTTTATCAATTCCTGTCACATATGAAGTTGCCAATATTGAGGAAATTATCAAATCTGATGACCATTGCTTCACAAGTGATGATAATGAAAGCATTCAAAGAGCAAAAGTCAAAAGCTCTATAAATCAATATGAGCACTTTACAATGGAAAAAGATGAAAGTGTTGAAGACATGAGCAAGAGACTCCAAAAACTCACAAAAGAGCTTAAAAACTCGAAAAAGGAGTATAGTATAAAAGGAGTAGCATGCAAAATGCTAAGGAGTTTACCTTAAGGGTGGAATCAAATTATCACAACTATTGAAGAATAAAGAGCCTTGATACTCTAATAATCAATCTCAGAAGTGACGAGGTTGTTCTGAAAGGTTAAGGTAAAAACAAGGCAAGGACTGTTGATATTGAAAAAGATTATGCCTCAGAGGAATCAGAAGAAGAATACTTTGATAAGTTTTCCAAGAAATTTCAAAAGTGGTCTACATTCATGGAACTGGATTTTGGTAATCAAGGACAAATGACTGCATGGAAAGATTTGGACAAATTTGTTGATAGTGAAGATAAAAGAAGAGAAATCAAATCTACAACATCTACCATCAAAGAAGAATGTTCAAACTCTGAAGCAGAATTAATGTCAAAAGCTGGATCAGATTCTGAAGAGGAGTCAGAGTCTGACTTAGAGGAAACAGATTCTGATATGGAAATGCTTCAAGAGATATATTCTCAACTAACTAAAACTCAATTGATAAAAATTCATATGAAAGTCTTTTGTAAATTGAATTTTAGTTTACAAAGGAATAAATTGTTGAAAAACAATTATGAGCTATTAACTGAACAAGCCAACAATTTTGAAGATCTTTATAAAAATGCTTTAATCAAAATAAAAGATCTTGAAAAAGGTTGTGCTATGTGTTACAAAACTCGTGATGAGCATGAAATTTCACTTCAAGAATTTTGTAACAAAAATATTGATAAAAGTAAGATTACATCTATGATTTTTGGAATTGGCAAACATTGCAAAGATAACAAGTAAAAAGAATATAATGCTATGGTTACTCATAAAAATTGCTCAGGTAAACATACATTGAAAATAAAGTGATGCTTGCTTATAATAATTGAGAACAATAACGAAAGCGATTATCAACAATACTGGTTTTTCACCGGATGGCCTTCTCTTGTAGGCTTGAAAGGACCATGTTCACCAAATGCTCCTTGTCCAATCGAAGAACAACCAGGACCTTCAAAATTACCAATGAAATTCTGGTATAGCAAAACCAGATGTTCTATAGGATGTTGAATCATCTGGTTTGTCAAGAACAACACGTCAGGGCATATAACATTAAAAACATATACTGAAAAATATAAACAACACACCGAAATTGTTAACCCAGTACGGTGCAACTCTCCTACTCTGGGGGCATACCAAGCCAGGAAGGAAATCCACTATTAGCAGTATTAATTTAGAGTTAAACTCCCCCGTTTACAACTCCTTAGTTAATCCCTACCCAATGCAACTTCTACCTAGGAACTCCTAGATATGAGATCCCATCTCACTTCCCTACAACCAACACAGATAGTGTTGTTCTTACAATGTTGAATATGATGATGGAACATAATACGAGACACTAGTTACTCTTGCTTAAAAGCTTCGAGTGAGGCACATACAGTTACCTCCGTACTTCACAGCTTAGGAGTAACCTTACAATTAACACATAGAACAAATTCAGTCCTTAGCTTATGTTACAGAATCCACAAGAAAGGCTCACAATGACACGAAAACCTAAAGACTATATCTATGATGAACAATGGCTTCGGCATAAAACACAAACTTGGAGTTGCTTACAAGCTTCCTCCAATGACAATAGTGACCAACTCACAACCCGAGTGGTTCACTTTTACACCGACTCTCCTAGAGAGTGGCTACACGACAAAGCCCTTAGATTTCTACATTTTGGACTTGTTACAAAACTAGGTTACAAATCTTCTATTTATAACCTATACCCAACTGGATTTGGGCCTTCAAACACATAGCTGGTCCAAGGAATATCCAGCACACATATTCTTGAAACAAATACAATGTTTCCTTAAATATATTGTTTCCTAAAATGTGAAAACATCTTTAGAAAATATCTCCTCCCTGATTCTCTATAGAAATATGCTACTCGGCACACAAGTATATATAAAAACGTGGTTTCCTTTTAAAACGTGGTATCCTTATTTAAAAACGCGCGTGACAGCTGGCGCGACAAAATGGTATACAGGTTGTACCCATATGTTGAAATATTTGGTCCAACATCTTGCTTGTATATTTGTTTTAGCAAAATGAGGCCAATACACAAATATCCAACAACCAACAAAAAAAAACGTTCAGATCCATGTTTATTTGTTTAAAAAAATAAATAAATAATTTCAAATGCATTAATAATAGAAGAGATTAGAAGGCTAATAAGAACACATTTACCTCCATTCAGCCACAATACCACCGATTTGGAAGCAGGATCATTCTCAGCTTCCACGAAGTAATAGAACAAGGCTCTATCATGTGTTTCATCATCAAGAAAGACATACCCAGCATATTGTTTGAATCCAACTTTGGGCTGATTAGGTTTCATCATCAACTTCAGAAGTGGAACTCAATCTTAACTAAGAATGAGAATAAATATGGTAATAGAGTTTTGTTTCATCTATATTGGCTGGAGGAAGAAGTGAGTGAATAACCATGCAGCGCTTCAGATATTGCTTATAAAAATTGGGGTTGATGGAAGGAACTGATGCAGAGAAGTGAGAAAAAGTAATTGAAAGAATCAGTTCCTGACAAAATAACTAATGACAAAGAAAACAACACTTTATTATTTTGAAAGAATCAAACTACTCTATTTGCTGACAAAAGAAACAAAGTACTACTACACTTTGAAATTTTTTATGTTAGAATAAAATTTTGGAAGTCGGAATAAAATTGTGGCACTTTCAAATTGAGAAATTTATTAGAACAACTAAAATTGATAATTTTTTTGGACAATTTTCTCTTTCATACTCTCATTATATTTTTATTTTCTCTCCTTCTTTCACTTTATAGTTTTTGTTGCAAAAGAACCAAAGAAAAAGAGGTTGGCTTGACTCAATGGTACTAACATGTTTATTACATCGTGGAAGGAGAAGCATAGACACGAATTTAATTTAATTGTTAGCGACATTATTCTTCTTATTTCATCTTATGTAAACTTTGAGGTTAAGTTTGTTGAGAAGTCATAAACTAAGGTGTTTGCTGAGGGCTTCGAACTAACTCTATTCTAGGGGGTTTGTTTTGATTTGATCGGTTATGTTGTGGAACTATATTTCTTTGTGCATGGTGTTTTCTATTCATACCTAAAATAATTATTTCTTGAAATCGATATGTTTTTTCCAAGGTTTTCAAAACCAGACCGGTCAAACCGTGAATCGGGCCTGCATCCGGTCCGGGCAGCCCCTTAAACCAGAGGAGCAAAGAATCGGTGACTGAACCGCTAAACCGGTTCAAAACCGGGAGAACCGACGGTTTACCCGATTTGGCCGGTCTGACATATTTTTTTTATAGAAAAAAAAAACAAAAAATTGCAATATTTGTTTACTAGTATAGTTGCATTGGGAATCACTCATCTCATTAAAATATTATACTAATGGTAACTAATTTAACAGGGTTCATAATTGTTATCTAATCATCATAAAATAACTGAATAATATGATTAACATAAAATAAGGTTTAACATAAATTATAAATCTTATTTTTTTAGGTTTAATTGCATATTTGGTCTCTTATGTTTAAAAAGTTTCATGTTGGTCCTTTAGTCAAATTTTTGTTTAAATCGCCTATTGAATTGCGTAAGCTGACCGCTTATGAGGTACTATGTGAAAGTTTTAGAAGAAATTAACTTAATAGTTAACAAAAACGTTAGGAAATATTAACTCAAAATTTAACGAAAAGGACCAACTTATGTTGAGATCAATAACATAAGGGACTAAATATATGCATCGGAGCAAAAACTCATTTTTTTTAAACATGTTGTACATTTTTACACTGGTGTATGAACATTTTTGCACCAGTTTAAACCTTGTTTTCCAGAAAATGTAAAATCTGCGTTTTTGAATAAGTTCTTGCCGATTTCATCTTAAATTTTTGTGAATCAACATCAAAACATCACATGGAGAAGAATTCTATTCAATACTGCGAACATTGGAAGTTTTTTTTATTCATTTAATTTATTATAACTCTTGTTTAAACTAGGATTTTTCTTAAGTTAGAATTCAAGACCCATTTTAAATGAAGGATTTAGATATTTATATGTAAATTGTTTTTGTGTATCTATGAATTGTAGTATAAAAAATCCCCAATTGTCATTCTCTATCGTTGAATATATCAAAAACGGTTTGAAATATTTTATAGTATTTAACTCACGGGAGAAAAATTTATTATCGGTCAACATTGTAATGTTATTTTTATCATTACCATTATAGAATTTGTAACTACTGAAATAAATTGCTATATTGATCATGCAATTGATTTTTATATAAAATTTGAATATTGTGTTTGTAGATATACTTCTACAAACATATTGAGAAAGAACAATTATCACACAACAATCTTTTAAAAGCCTAGGCCAAGTTGCAACAACATATGCCCTGTTTTAGACACACGCCACCTTTAGGGTGGCCTAGTGATTCTATACAAAACTGGTTACAACGTGCTGGTGCTGTTGGACATAATGTTGAATCAAAGCAAATTTTGTTTGGTGGTGACTTAAAGTCTCCTGCAACAATCATTAAAACTCCATTAGAAATACTACAAAACATTATGTATACTTTTCAAATATCATGTATACTTTTTTATAAAAGTCTTGTCTCTAAAACTTAAATCAAAAATGAAAGCATATCAAAGATCACTCTCATATATTCTACAATAAATTTGTTTTCATTAAAAAGATAACAATGCTTAGTTTTAAGTCTAACGTTTTACCTGCAACCATGACTGAAACAATGCAAATAATTAAAAAGGTTAAAAGAACAGCATTGGTATAAGATGCCATTATATTATTTTGAGTTGACATGAACACCTTGCATTACGCTATTTAAGAAGGCTAGAAAATTATGTTAGAATCGTGGGAATAAATTAATTTATTTTTTTGGTCAAAAGGCAATAAATTAATTCTAATTGAAGAGTTTTTTTTTACCATTTTTTATTTTGACTAAAAATACTAACTTTATATTTATTTAGACTAAAAATGCAAATGTTTTTTTATTTTGACTAAAAATACTAACTTTATATTTATTTTGCCTAAAAATACTATCTTTTTATTTCTTTTGACTAAAAATACTAACTTTTTTTATTTTTACTAAAAATACAATTTTTTTTTTGTTTTGACTAAAAATACTAACTTTATATTTATTTTGAATAAAACTTTTTACATTTTTCTTTTTTATATATATTATTTTTCGATTTAGTGATTAATTTTTTTTTAAAAAATTCATTTTTTTTAGACAGAAATAATTTCATTTTAAAAACTGACTAATAAAATTATCAATTTTTTTTGGACGAAAATTATCAATTTTTTTAAATATACTGTTTTCAGATTAGCTTTAACACAATTTTCAAAAATAAATAAATAAATCTTTTATATCATAAAATTACGTTACTTACTTGATGTGTTGAGTAGTGTCTGATTTGGTGCGCTTCCAACCACCGACTTAGATGACCACGAGAATTATCAACACTTGCAATAAATAAAAATTGTAAACAAAAAATATTAAAACATATTAAGTTATCAAAGCAAAAAATTAAACTTTTTTATATTAAAAGACAAACACTTACCACTTTTTGGATGGAGATGTAAAATATAAAATTTAAGTTTTGAGTTAAGTATGAAAAAAATTTTGAAAGTTAGAAGTATGCGATTTAAAAGAGAAGTTAGAGAAATTTGGAGAGAGATTGAAAGTGTAAAAATGAAGTGAAGTAGATGAATGTTGATATAAAGAAATGATAGAAGTTACCGTTGGAAAAAAAAAATTAAAAATTTCGGATTGGCTTACTGTCGGCCATGAACCGCCAATTGGCCTTCAACGGTCATGGCTTTTTGGCGGCCCATGACCTACGAGAATTACCGGCGGCCTTTCACCCTCAATAAGCCTTCAACGGGCATGGCATCTTGGCGACCTATGGCCCACGCAAATTCTCGCACTCAATAAAGTGTTGAGGGCTCAAATCTGTCAACAATGTTGGCCAAGAAATTAAGGTTTTTTGTAGTGTTTGTTTTTTAAATATTTAGGCATAATGCATCCATAGATCCTTTAAGTTTTACGTTTGTATCATATATGTCCTTTAAATTTTTTAAGTATCAGATAAGTCCTTTAAGTTTTACGTTTGTATCAGATAGGTCATGTAAGTTATTTAAGTATCATATAGGTCCTTTAAGTTTTAACTTTGTATCAAATAGGTCCTATTTCTTAAATTTTATGTTTTTTATGCAAAATCCGTCCTGATGGAATCCATCCTGAGGAATCCGCCCTGATGGAATCCGTTCTGAGGAATCCATCTTGAGCAATTCTGAAGGTGTGAAAAACAAAAGAAGGGGGGGTTGAATTGTGTTTTTTGAAAACAAAAACTTTTTCAAGATATTGCTATCTATCAGAGTCTTTAGGCAGCAGAAAACTAACACAACAAAACAAAACAGAGAGAGGGCGAGAGAGAGAGAGAGAGAGAGAGAGAGAGAGAGAGAGAGAGAGAGAGAGAGAGAGAGAGAGAGAGAGAGAGAGAGAGAGAGAGAGAGAGAGAGAGAGAGAGAGAGAGAGAGAGAGAGAGAGAGAGAGAGAGAGAGAGAGAGAGAGAGAGAGAGAGAGAGAGAGAGAACACACGGGATTTATACTGGTTCCCCTCACAAATCCAGTCCCCTTACACAGCAAGAGACTTCTAAACTATTCAAGTTACAACTATCAAGAGACTTCTTACAATTTGCTCAAGTTACAAAAAACAAGAGACTTCTAAAAAAGGTTAACTCACGCAAGAGTAAGCCTTAAAAATCTATGCTTTCTAAGACTCAAAAAACAAACACTTAATCTATATCAAGTGAATATTACAAATCTTTTAGAGGCTTAGACAGCTAATAACAGACTAATTCATTTCAGAGTGTAAATGTGTTTCTTCAATAGTTTATTAGTCTTGTATTCAGCAATAGTCAATCATCATCCTTCATTCAACAAAGACATCTATTTATATGAAGATAAAATAGAGACATTGATGAAGAGATCCGTTGTAGATGGACAGCTGTAGAAATTTTATTGCTTGAGGCATGAAATTGAATTTCTTATCTAGAAGACGTAATTCAATTCCACTACTTCGTCTCTTCTTCCTTTGCTCCACCATTAGGAGTAATATAAGTACAGTTAGTACAATACGCTCCTCCTTAAAGAGAAGATTTTAAGTTGAACGCTGTGAAGAGTTCTCCTTTAAACTTGTGCTGTCATCTACCAGAGTAATATGTTAAGAAACAGAGTATGCTTCAGGACTATAATGTTGGAACAAAATGAGTTTTTATAGAAAATCACCGTCATAAAGTTTTGATGATAACAAAGTATTAAATGGACAATTGGTAGTACTAATGTTTTGAATCAAGTGCGCATGATTATTATGAACTTAAGTACACTTCATCAGAACTCATTTGATTATAAAAACCTTCTGAAGCAAACATATATTGTAGAGCATTCAGTATGAATACTTTCTGAAGACCTTTTGAAGTTTGCACTCGGAAGACGTTCAGAAGCTGAACTTTGAAGATTGATCAGTAGCTCAACTCTGATGTCCATCAGAAGCTGAAAATTCAAGAATTTCAGAAGTTGAACTCTGAAATCCATCAAAAGCTAAAGATTCAAGACTTTCATAAGCTAAAGTTTTTGTTCCTGAAGAACACTCTGTTTCTTTAACAGATTACGTTAATTTGATGAATCTGAAGCTTCTAGGATATTCCTTGGTAGATGACAGCACAAGCTTATAGGATAACTCTCCACAACGTTTAAATTCAAAATCTTATCTATAAGGAGGAGCGTATTGTACTGACTGTACTATTATTACTCCAAATGGTGGAGCAAAGGAACAAAGACGAAGTAGTGGAATTGAATTACCTCTTTTGAATAAGAAATTCAATTGCATGCTTCAAGCAATTATATTTCTACAGCTGTCCATCTACAACGGTATTATTCATCAACGTATCTATTTACTTCCATATAAATAGATATCCTTGAGCAAAAAAGAATACTCTGATATTATTGGTAATAGTTCAAAACTATCTGAGCCTCTGAAGAACTTTGTAATTCACTTATTGTGTTAAGTGTTTTAATTCTTAGAATAGCTTAGTAGTTAAAAAGAATACTCCTATGTGAGTTATTTGATTTAGAGAAGTCTCTTGTTTTGTGTAAATTGAGCAATTTGTAAGAAGTCTCTTGTTAGTTGTAACTTGAGCATTAGAAGAATCTTGCTTGTGTTCTTAAGCACTAGGATTGTAATCTTTAGTGACTGTAGTGAAATCCCTTGGAAGTGCAAAGGGACTGGAGTACTTTCGGTTTGTGAGGGGAACCAGTATAAATCCTGTGTGTTCATTTCTCTTTCTCTCTCTGTCTTGGATTTATTGTGTTAAGTTTTCCGCTGCCTAAAGACTCTGATAGATAGCAATATCTTGAAAACGTTTTTATTTTCTAAAAGCACAAGTCACCCCCCCCCCCTCCCCTTTCTTGTGTTTTTCACACCTTCAATTTGTATCTAGACCTCCGGTTCTGTTGCAAATCACCTTACAGTGAGACAGATAAAGATCAAGAAAAACACTATGGCTGGAATGCAATTATTGAATGATTTCACACGTTACTGATCTCATGAGTGAAATAGAAAAAGGAATCAACTTCTAAAATGAAGATCTAGTAAAGGAGCAAGAAAATACTTTATCAATTCCTGTCACATATGAAGTTGCCAATATTGAGGAAATTATCAAATCTGATGACCATTGCTTCACAAGTGATGATAATGAAAGCATTCAAAGAGCAAAAGTCAAAAGCTCTATAAATCAATATGAGCACTTTACAATGGAAAAAGATGAAAGTGTTGAAGACATGAGCAAGAGACTCCAAAAACTCACAAAAGAGCTTAAAAACTCGAAAACGGAGTATAGTATAAAAGGAGTAGCATGCAAAATGCTAAGGAGTTTACCTTAAGGGTGGAATCAAATTATCACAACTATTGAAGAATAAAGATCCTTGATACTCTAATAATCAATCTCAGAAGTGACGAGGTTGTTCTGAAAAGTTAAGGTAAAAACAAGGCAAGGACTGTTGATATTGAAAAAGATTATGCCTCAGAGGAATCAGAAGAAGAATACTTTGATAAGTTTTCCAAGAAATTTCAAAAGTGGTCTACATTCATGGAACTGGATTTTGGTAATCAAGGACAAATGACTGCATGGAAAGATTTGGACAAATTTGTTGATAGTGAAGATAAAAGAAGAGAAATCAAATCTGCTGTAACACCCCGTATTCCCAACAAGATAAATCATACATATAAATCAGAGTATTTCAACGTATACGGAATGCTACACTTCGTAAAATACATAAGTAATAGAGTAAATTTTTCTATTAATGAATCAAACATCAACTGATAACATTTTTAATAATTTCGCAACGGAAATAGTATTCATAATTCTGTTCAACCAAAATATGGCTCTAAGGCCTCAACGTGTTCAACAATAATACAAAAATCCAACTAAATTATTTCAACATGAAATCTCAAGGAAAAATACGTAACAAGGACAATCCAACAATAAAACCCGCCCCGTTACGTATCAGAGCATCCTAAGACCATGAGAGAGTCAACTCACAACTGCAGCTAGTCCTGAATATCTGCACTTGCCCACAAGGTGGCAATTCCAACAGTAGGGTGAGATACATATACAATAATAATAAGGATATCGTTCATCAACATAAAATTAATAACTTAAAACATCATAAACGTCAACATATTATTTCAATATTTAACTACACAACTTTTCGATGTAACTCATTAATTCTATCACAACTCGACAACACGACAAGGTTTCGACGACTTAGATAACATGATTCCAACTTAGACAACCTAGACGACTTGACTATGCAGCATGCATGTGGTACCAATCAGGGCATCAAGCCCCCAACAAATTTTGAGCGTAGGCTCACAGGGCATCAAGCCCCCAACGGGTTTGAGCTTAAGCTCACAGGGCATCAAGCCCCCAACTTTAGTGCATATGTGGACTCAGTAAAATGCCACGACAACCAGCAACTTAATCCACTTAGACAACTTCTTACAACTCATATGACCTTGACACGACGACAAGGACTCTACTTCACAACATCCTAATACATCATCCAACTTCATAAATTCATATAAAATTATTTACAAGGACTTTTTGTGTCAAACCAAAGCCATTCGATAGCTAAAATCTGTATCTACATCTTTCGTGTTTACACATAAGACCAATTATGTACCCATAAGTACCAGTTTTAATCGCAAAGTCAGGTACAGAAGCAGAAGTTTCACTGTGAGCTACGTGTAGTAATTTGACGATAACTTAAGTTCTAAACATAATCTGGAAGTCAAACCAAAGACATTAGAAAGCTAACATCTTTATCTACAACTTTCGTGTTTACCCCTAAGACCAATTATGTACCCATAAGTACCAGTTTTAATCGCAAAGTCAGGTACAGAAGCAGAAGTTTCACTAAAATTATGTTCATCAAAATTTAACCACTTTCTAATAGTAACCCTTTTTCATATAATCTCCTTAGACTCTCTTAGTTTTTTTTAGAAATCAAACACCCAATATTACTAATCATCTAACAACAGTTATTCTAACATGATTCAGGGCTTCTTATTCCATTATTAATCAAATTCATAGTTAACCTAGGTTTCCCCAATTTTCATCAATTATCATGCTAAATCAATTTTCTGAACTACATGCTTAATAAGTAAAGTATAAGTTCCCACCCTTACCTTAGTTTTGATGAGCGAATAATCCTACAGCTGCTCTTGATTCTCTAAGCCTCTTCTCTCTTGGTAATCCTACAATTAATTAAAATAAAGTCATTCAAATAAAAGTACATCACATACATATAATAAATCAAGTAAATAGACTCTATATTTAATAAAATAAATAAAAGCAACTAGGGCGTTACAACTCTCCCCAACTTAAAGAATTTTCGTCCTCGAAAATATACCTCAAGCAAACAACTATTGATACGACTCCAGCATCTTACTCTCCAACAAAACACTCAAAACTTTATACACTACCTGAGCCTGACAAAATTAGTCTTATCCAGTCAACACGATTTCGTCTACCATCGACAAGAGATCAAGGACGGCCAATTCCTCAATTTGTCAATAAATAGCCAACGATCATGATGGTGGCATCAACCATCTTTACCAAACCACAATAGTGCTTCCTAGGCACAATACATCTGAAAAGTAACATTTCACATCATTATTACCCATTCCATTATACTCCGAAAGAAGACCTTACCTCCGTAAAGAACTTCATCGTACCACAAGTTTCCATAAACTCGTTTTTTTTTTCCTTTTAATCTGTACACATTTTCATCCAAATCATAAGTTCTTTTCAAATCACTATTATTGAACTGTCCACGATTACCATATTTAAAACTTTTAGTCTCTCATCAAGTACTTTATTTTACACTTCACTTCGTTACATCAAGTATCCTGAATTTAATCTTACCAATCCACACATACTTGTCCACACATATTTCTTCCGATGGACAATTACTTAACCCTCTTACCTCTGAATCCAACAACAACATTCTCTGATACTCATTCAAGTAGCGACTTCAATCCTTCAAACATGTGCACAATCACAATTTTTATACCACGTGCGAGATAACCCTTTTTCCAAGTATTCACTTGACATAAGTCGCGTTTCTCTGTACACTTCCATTACTAATTATTAACACGTCCTCCCAGTGACTAATCTTTCTTATTCTATTAATAGCACTTTGCGATTGACTTCACCTTAAGTTCCAAGAGTCTCATGTGAAATCCTCTAACATATTTTTCCACTTAATGATCTTACTATCTTGATTTTCAACCTTCTTTGATCTCTTCGAGAACATGATTCGTCATACTTAACTTCACACTGTTAAGCGTTATCTTAAACACCAATCTCACATTTCTCAACCGCTCAATCAAATTCAATTCTCTCTTCATAATTACCGACATCCGTAAAACATTCCTACTCCAAACGTCTACTACCATATCGACTTTATCCGGATGGTAACTCAATCCAATTTCCTAACTCTTAAAAATTCTAATCACTTTCCTCTACCGCTCATTCCTCCCCCTTTAATAGATACTCCAAATCTTAAGCACACACACTTGATAATCATTAATTCCAAATCATATGTCAGATACTCCTTCTCATGAATCTTCCACTTCCTCGACGTATAGATCACAAGTTGACCTTTTTGTAGAAGCACATCATTAACATTCTCCTAGAAAAACTCTTAATAAACCTCCTACGGTAACCAACCAATTCACGAAAACATCTAATCTCGATGTCCGACTTAGGATTTCTATAGTATTACGACATTCAACATTCACCTTCAACGGATTCACAACTATTTCCAACACTAGATAGCACACAAATACAAAAACTCACTTTACGCAACCAAAACTCGCACTCAAACAATGCCGCATAGAACATCCTTCTCTTGCAAGGTTTGCAACATACTTCTCAGATGTCCCCACATACTCTTCATCTAACTTTGAATACACCGAGGTATCATTCATAAACATTCCCGATATATTAGTTATGCCAATGACATCACAAATTACTCTTACTTGACTGTGCCATATCCTAAAAGTACTTTTTTTCTTTTTTCGATATATCCTCTGACTTTACCCGTGAATCCATTTTACTTAACTTGTGAGCACTGATTAACTAATCATAAAAATATCTATGGGTAATCTCATCTAGTTGTCGATAATCAATACACCACCTTATGTCGTCAACCTTCTTCTTACTTAACAACGTTGGCGCTCCTCATGACAAAACCTTAAATCTAACAAACGTTTTCTTCTGACAGATCTTCAATTTGTCTTTCCAGTTTGTTCAACTCCGAAACATACATTATTAACATCTGAACAAACTCCTTCGGACATTTCTATCTACCTTATTCTCCTACACTTAAACATTTCCGAGGAATAAAATCCTTCTCCCCCACTTATCTCAACCTTACTTGTAACTTTCTACTGAAACCCCCGATTTCTCACACCTAACTATAAGCTTCTACTGCTTTAAACTTATTCTTCCTAAGAAGAAACTAGTACCGACAGTGTTTATACACATGTCACATACATGGGTAAACTATAAAATACAAAACATGAAATACAACACAAGAGCATCTACGCAAGATTTCATAAAAGTAAAACACAAACACCAAATCTACACATAATCATTTATTAACATATATAAATAAACATAATTATTAAAGAAGCATAAATGAATAAACTTATAAAACATTTACGCATGATTATACAAAAGCATAACATGACATCCCATATAAGTATTAAAGTAACATGTATTTTCTAGAAATCAAGAGTCAAATCAATATAAGAAAGGATGAATTTTATAACCACAAATTCTAATATCTCAACAATTCATATTCCATAAAGCATTTAAATATTATATATTTTCTAAGAATTAAGGATCACATCAAAAGCAAGAAAAAAAATGCATATACCATGATAACAAATTTCAATTAGTTCAACAATTCACATTTAAATAAGCATATCATGCGAGAAAATAATTAACTTAAATGGTAATTAGCATGGTACAATAAGACAATAAAAAAAACATAGGCATCATATACAACAATTCTATTCGTAGAAAGATAGCATAATCATTATGTATAACTCATAGATAAGAAAAGAACAAGTCAAGTTTTCATGGAAATGATCTAGTGCACGTTATATGAAACAAGCATATATCAAGCGTATCCTAGAATTCACTTATCCTTGTTAGAATTCATACTCTTCTTACTTTCATACAAAATTTTACAACCAAGAACAACAGATAAACAACAAAACAAACGACAAAAATAGTCGTCACTGGACACGACCGACTCCACTACTTGGCCCGACAGACCGACCTGCTCTGATACCAATTGTAACACCCCGTATTCCCAACAAGATAAATCATACATATAAATCAGAGTATTTCAACGTATACGGAATGCTACACTTCGTAAAATACATAAGTAATAGAGTAAATTTTTCTATTAATGAATCAAACATCAACTGATAACATTTTTAATAATTTCGCAACGGAAATAGTATTCATAATTCTGTTCAACCAAAATATGGCTCTAAGGCCTCAACGTGTTCAACAATAATACAAAAATCAACCTAAATTATTTCAACATGAAATCTCAAGGAAAAATACGTAACAAGGACAATCCAACAATAAAACCCGCCCCGTTACGTATCAGAGCATCCTAAGACCATGAGAGAGTCAGCTCACAACTGCAGCTAGTCCTGAATATCTGCACTTGCCCACAAGGTGGCAATTCCAACAGAAGGGTGAGATACATATACAATAATAATAAGGATATCGTTCATCAACATAAAATTAATAACTTAAAACATCATAAACGTCAACATATTATTTCAATATTTAACTACACAACTTTTCGATGTAACTCATTAATTCTATCACAACTCGACAACACGACAAGGCTTCGACGACTTAGATAACATGACTCCAACTTAGACAACCTAGACGACTTGACTATGCAGCATGCATGTGGTACCAATCAGGGCATCAAGCCCCCAACAAATTTTGAGCGTAGGCTCACAGGGCATCAAGCCCCCAACGGGTTTTGAGCGTAGGCTCACAGGGCATCAAGCCCCCAACGGGTTTGAGCTTAAGCTCACAGGGCATCAAGCCCCCAACTTTAGTGCATATGTGGACTCAGTAAAATGCCACGACAACCAGCAACTTAATCCACTTAGACAACTTCTTACAACTCATATGACCTTGACACGACGACAAGGACTCTACTTCACAACATCCTAATACATCATCCAACTTCATAAATTCATATAAAATTATTCACAAGGAGTTTTTGTGTCAAACCAAAGCCATTCGATAGCTAACATCTGTATCTACATCTTTCGTTTTTACACATAAGACCAATTATGTACCCATAAGTACCAGTTTTAATCACAAAGTCAGGTACAGAAGCAGAAGTTTCACTGTGAGCTACGTGTAGTAATTTGACGATAACTTAAGTTCTAAACATAATCTGGAAGTCAAACCAAAGACATTAGAAAGCTAACATCTTTATCTACAACTTTCGTGTTTACCCCTAAGACCAATTATGTACCCATAAGTACCAGTTTTAATCGCAAAGTCAGGTACAGAAGCAGAAGTTTCACTAAAATTATGTTCATCAAAATTTAACCACTTTCTAATAGTAACCCTTTTTCATATAATCTCCTTAGACTCTCTTAGTTTTTTTTAGAAATCAAACACCCAATATTACTAATCATCTAACAACAGTTATTCTAACATGATTCAGGGCTTCTTATTCCATTATTAATCAAATTCATAGTTAACCTAGTTTTCCCCAATTTTCATCAATTATCATGCTAAATCAATTTTCTGAACTACATGCTTAATAAGTAAAGTATAAGTTCCCACCCTTACCTTAGTTTTGATGAGCGAATAATCCTACAGCTGCTCTTGATTCTCTAAGCCTCTTCTCTCTTGGTGCTTCTGCCTTTTTCTCCAAAACCCTTCTTTTCTTTTCTTTTTTACGTGAAAAGTGTTTCTTTTCTCTGACTTCTATTCCTTAACCTCTCACTTCCTTATTTAATTCCTACTAATTCCACTTAATACTATTATTTCCATTTAATTCTAATTTCAACCCCTTAACTCTACTTATTCCTTTCACCACCCATCTCCTTACAATTAATTAAAATAAAGTCATTCAAATAAAAGTACATCACATACATATAATAAATCAAGTAAATAGACTCTATATTTAATAAAATAAATAAAAGCAACTAGGGCGTTACAACTTAGCTCAATTGGTAGTGGGAATGGATGGAACATGTACTTTATCCCCAGGGTACATGGTTCGATTCTCATGGAAGGCAAAAACTCCACCAGAGAGGGGGGTGGAGAAGGTCGTGAGGTAACGCACCGGGATCGCCATGATGGGGCCCGGGGGCTGTTACATCTACAGCATCTACCAACAAAGAAGAATGTTCAAACTCTGAAGTAGAATTAATGTCAAAAGCTGGATCAGATTCTGAAGAGGAGTCAGAGTCTGATATGGAAATGCTTCAAGAGAGGAAACAGATTCTGATATGGAAATGCTTCAAGAGATATATTCTCAACTAACTAAAACTCAATTGATAAAAATTCATATGAAAGTCTTTTGTAAATTGAATTTTAGTTTACAAAGGAATAAATTGTTGAAAAACAATTATGAGCTATTAACTGAACAAGCCAACAATTTTGAAGATCTTTATAAAAATGCTTTAATCAAAATAAAAGATCTTGAAAAAGGTTGTGCTATGTGTTACAAAACTCATGACGAGCATGAAATTTCACTTCAAGAATTTTGTAACAAAAATATTGATAAAAGTAAGATTACATCTATGATTTTTGGAATTGGCAAACATTGCAAAGATAACAAGTAAAAAGAATATAATGCTACGGTTACTCATAAAAATTGCTCAGGTAAACGTACATTGAAAATAAAGTGATGCTTGCTTATAATAATTGAGAACAATAACGGAAGCGATTATCAACAATATTGGTTTTTCACTGGATGGCCTTCTCTTGTAGGCTTGAAAGGACCATGTTCACCAAATGCTCCTTGTCCAATCGAAGAACAACCAGGACCTTCAAAATTACCAATGAAATTCTGGTATAGCAAAACCAGATGTTCTATAGGATGTTGAATCATCTGGTTTGTCAAGAACAACACGTCAGGGCATATAACATTAAAAACATATACTGAAAAATATAAACAACACACCGAAATTGTTAACCCAGTACGGAGCAACTCTCCTACTCTGGGGGCATACCAAGCCAGGAAGGAAATCCACTATTAGCAGTATTAATTTAGAGTTAAACTCCCCCGTTTACAACTCCTTAGTTAATCCCTACCCAATGCAACTTCTACCTAGGAACTCCTAGATATGAGATCCCATCGCACTTCCCTACAACCAACACAGATAGTGTTGTTCTTACAATGTTGAATATGATGTTGGAACATAATACGAGACACTAGTTACTCTTGCTTAAAAGCTTCGAGTAAGGCACATACAGTTACCTCCGTACTTCACAGCTTAGGAGTAACCTTACAATTAACACATAGAACAAATTCGGTCCTTAGCTTGTGTTACAGAATCCACAAGAAAGGCTCACAATGACACGAAAACCTAAAGACTATATCTATGATGAACAATGGCTTCGGCATAATACACAAACTTGGAGTTGCTTACAAGCTTCCTCCAATGACAATAGTGACCAACTCACAACCCGAGTGGTTCACTTTTACACCGACTCTCCTAGAGAGTGGCTACACGACAAAGCCCTTAGATTTCTACATTTTGGACTTGTTACAAAACTAGGTTACAAAGCTTCTATTTATAACCTATACCCAACTGGATTTGGGCCTTCAAACACACAGCTGGTCCAAGGAATATCGAGCACACATATTCTTGAAACAAATACAATGTTTCCTTAAATATATTGTTTCCTAAAATGTGAAAACATCTTTAGAAAATATCTCCTCGCTGATTCTCTATAGAAATATGCTACTCGGCACACAAGTATATATAAAAACGTGGTTTCCTTTTAAAACGTGGTTTCCTTATTTAAAAACGCGCGTGACAGCTGGCGCGACAAACTGGTATACAGGTTGTACCCACATGTTGAAATATTTGGTCCAACATCTTGCTTGTATATTTGTTTTAGCAAAATGAGGCCAATACACAAATATCCAACAACCAACAAAAAAAAAAAACGTTCAGATCCATGTTTATTTGTTTAAAAAAATAAATAAATAATTTCAAATGCATTAATAATAGAAGAGATTAGAAGGCTAATAAGAACACATTTACCTCCATTCAGCCACAATACCACCGATTTGAAAGCAGGATCATTCTCAGCTTCCACGAAGTAATAGAACAAGGCTCTATCATGGGTTTCATCATCAAGAAAGATATACCCAACATATTGTTTGAATCCAACTTTGGGCTGATTAGGTTTCATCATCAACTTCAGAAGTGGAACTCAATCTTAACTAAGAATGAGAATAAATATGGTAATAGAGTTTTGTTTCATCTATATTGGCTGGAGGAAGAAGTGAGTGAATAACCATGCAACGCTTGAGATATTGCTTATAAAAATTGGGGTTGATGGAAGGAACTGATGCAGAGAGGTGAGAAAAAGTAATTGAAAGAATCAATTCCTGACAAAATAACTAATGACAAAGAAAACAACACTTTATTATTTTGAAAGAATCATACTACTCTATTTCCTGACAAAAGAAACAAAGTACTACTACACTTTGAAATTTTTTATGTTAGAATAAAATTTTGGAAGTTGGAATAAAATTGTGGCACTTTCAAATTGAGAAATTTATTAGAACAACTAAAATTGATAATTTTTTTGGACAATTTTCTCTTTCATACTCTCATTATATTTTTATTTTCTCTCCTTCTTTCAGTTTATAGTTTTTGTTGCAAAAGAACCAAAGAAAAAGAGGTTGGCTTGACTCAATGGTACTAACATGTTTATTACATCGTGGAAGGCGAAGCATAGACACGAATTTAATTTAATTGTTAGCGACATTATTCTTCTTATTTCATCTTATGTAAACTTTGAGGTTAAGTTTGTTGAGAAGTCATAAACTAAGGTGTTTGCTGAGGGCTTCGAACTAACTCTATTCTAGGGGGTTTGTTTTGATTTGATCGGTTATGTTGTGGAACTATATTTCTTTGTGCATGGTGTTTTCTATTCATACCTGAAATAATTATTTCTTGAAATCGATATGTTTTTTCCAAGGTTTTCAAAACCAGACTGGTCAAACCGTGAATCGGGCCTGCATCCGGTCCGGGCAGCCCCTTAAACCAGAGGAGCAAAGAATCGGTGACTGAACCGCTAAACCGGTTCAAAACCGGTAAAAACCGGGAGAACCGACGGTTTACCCAAATTGGCCGGTCTGGCATATTTTTTTTATAGAAAAAAAAAACAAAAAATTGCAATATTTTTTTACTAGTATAGTTGCATTGGGAATCACTCATCTCATTAAAATATTATACTAATGGTAACTAATTTAACAGGGTTCATAATTGTTATCTAATCATCATAAAATAACTGAATAATATGATTAACATAAATTATCATCTTATTTTTTTAGGTTTAATTGCATATTTGGTCTCTTATGTTTAAAAAGTTTCATGTTGGTCCTTTTAGTCAAATTTTTGTTTAAATCGCCTATTGAATTGTGTACGCTGACCGCTTATGAGGTACTATGTGAAAGTTTTAGAAGAAATTAACTTAATAGTTAACAAAAACGTTAGGAAATATTAACTCAAAATTTAACGAAAAGGACCAACTTATGTTGAGATCAATAACATAAGGGACTAAATATATGCATCGGAGCAAAAACTCATTTTTTTTAAACATGTTGTACATTTTTACACTGGTGTATGAACATTTTTGCACCAGTTTAAACCTTGTTTTCCAGAAAATGTAAAATCTGCGTTTTTGAATAAGTTCTTGCCGATTTCATCTTAAATTTTTGTGAATCAACATCAAAACATCACATGGAGAAGAATTCTATTCAATACTGCGAACATTGGAAGTTTTTTTTATTCATTTAATTTATTATAACTCTTGTTTAAACTAGGATTTTTCTTAAGTTAGAATTCAAGACCCATTTTAAATGAAGGATATAGATATTTATATGTAAATTGTTTTTGTGTATCTATGAATTGTAGTATAAAAAATCCCCAATTGTTACTCTCTCTCGTTGAATATATCAAAAACGGTTTGAAATATTTTATAGTATTTAACTCACGGGAGAAAAATTTATTATTGGTCAACATTGTAATGTTATTTTTATCATTACCATTATAGAATTTGTAACTACTGAAATAAATTGCTATATTGATCATGCAATTGATTTTTATATAAAATTTGAATATTGTGTTTGTAGATATACTTCTACAAACATATTGAGAAAGAACAATTATCACACAACAATCTTTTAAAAGCCTAGGTCAAGTTGCAACAACATATGCCCTGTTTTAGACACACGCCACCTTTAGGGTGGCCTAGTGATTCTATACAAAACTGGTTACAACGTGCTGGTGCTGTTGGACATAATGTTGAATCAAAGCAAATTTTGTTTGGTGGTGACTTAAAGTCTCCTGCAACAATCATTAAAACTCCATTAGAAATACTACAAAACATTATGTATACTTTTCAAATATCATGTATACTTTTTTATAAAAGTCTTGTCTCTAAAACTTAAATCAAAAATGAAATTATATCAAAGATCACACTCATATATTCTACAATAAATTTGTTTTCATTAAAAAAATAACAATGCTTAGTTTTAAGTCTAACGTTTTACCTGCAACCATGACTGAAACAATGCAAATAATTAAAAAGGTTAAAAGAACAACATTGGTATAAGATGCCATTATATTATTTTGAGTTGACATGAACACCTTGCAATACGCTATTTAAGAAGGCTAGAAAATTATGTTAGAATCGTGGCAATAAATTAATTTATTTTTTTGGTCAAAAGGCAATAAATTAATTCTAATTGAAGAGTTTTTTTTTACCATTTTTTATTTTGACTAAAAATACTAACTTTATATTTATTTAGACTAAAAATGCAAATGTTTTTTTATTTTGACTAAAAATACTAACTTTATATTTATTTTGCCTAAAAATACTATCTTTTTATTTCTTTTGACTAAAAAACTAACTTTTTTTATTTTTACTAAAAATACAATTTTTTTTTTGTTTTGACTAAAAATACTAACATATTTTTATTTTTCCTAAAAATACCAACTTTATATTTATTTTGAATAAAACTTTTTACATTTTTCTTTTTTATATATATTATTTTTCGATTTAGTGATTAATTTTTTTTAAAAAAATTCATTTTTTTTAGACAGAAATAATTTCGTTTTAAAAACTAACTAATAAAATTATCAATTTTTTTTGGACTAAAATTATCAATTTTTTTAAATATACTGTTTTCAGATTAGCTTTAACACAATTTTCAAAAATAAATAAATAAATCTTTTATGTCATAAAATTACGTTACTTACTTGATGTGTTGAGTAGTGTCTGATTTGGTGCGCTTCCAACCACCGTTTTAGATGACCACGAGAATTATCAACACTTGCAATAAATAAAAATTGTAAACAAAAAATATTAAAACATATTAAGTTATCAAAGCAAAAAATTAAACTTTTTTATATTAAAAGACAAACACTTACCACTTTTTGGATGGAGATGTAAAATATAAAATTTAAGTTTTGAGTTAAGTATGAAAAAAAATTTGAAAGTTAGAAGTATGCGATTTAAAAGAGAAGTTAGAGAAATTTGGAGAGAGATTGAAAGTATAAAAATGAAGTGAAGTAGATGAATGTTGATATAAAGAAATGATAGAAGTTACCGTTGGAAAAAAAAATTAAAAATTTCGGATTGGCTTACTGTCAGCCATGAACCGCCAATTGGCCTTCAACGGTCATGGCTTTTTGGCGGCCCATGACCTACGAGAATTACCGGCGGCCTTTCACCCTCAATAAGCCTTCAACGGGCATGGCATCTTGACGGCCTATGGCCCACGCAAAATCTCGCACTCAATAAAGTGTTGAGGGCTCAAATCTATCAACAATGTTGGCCAAGAAATTAAGGTTTTTTGTAGTGTTTGTTTTTTAAATATTTAGGCATAATGCATCCATAGATCCTTTAAGTTTTACGTTTGTATCATATATGTCCTTTAAATTTTTTAAGTATCAGATAAGTCCTTTAAGTTTTACGTTTGTATTAGATAGGTCATGTAAGTTATTTAAGTATCATATAGGTCCTTTAAGTTTTAACTTTGTATCAAATAGGTCCTATTTCTTAAATTTTATGTTTTTTATGCAAAATCCGTCCTGATGGAATCCGTCCTGAGGAATCCGCCCTGATGGAATCCGTTTTGAGGAATCCATCTTGAGCAATTCTGAAGGTGTGAAAAACACAAGAAGGGGGGGTTGAATTGTGTTTTTTGAAAACAAAAACTTTTTCAAGATATTGCTATCTATCAGAGTCTTTAGGCAGCAGAAAACTAACACAACAAAACAAAACAGAGAGAGGGCGAGAGAGAGAGAGAGAGAGAGAGAGAGAGAGAGAGAGAGAGAGAGAGAGAGAGAGAGAGAGAGAGAGAGAGAGAGAGAGAGAGAGAGAGAGAAGAACACACGGGATTTATACTGGTTCCCCTCACAAATCGAGAGTACTCCAGTCCCCTTGCACTTCCAAGGGATTTCACTATAATCACTAAAGATTACAATCCTAATGCTGAAGCACACAAGCAAGAGACTTCTAAACTACTCAAGTTACAACTATCAAGAGACTTCTTACAATTTGCTCAAGTTACACAAAACAAGAGACTTCTAAAAAAGGTTAACTCACGCAAGAGTAAGACTTAAAAATCTAAGCTTTCTAAGACTCAAAAAATAAACACTTAATCTATATCAAGTGAATATTACAAATCTTTTAGAGGCTTAGACAGCTAATAACAGACTAATTCATTTCAGAGTGTAAATGTGTTTCTTCAATAGTTTATTAGTCTTGTATTCAGCAATAGTCAATCATCATCCTTCATTCAACAAAGACATCTATTTATATGAAGATAAAATAGAGACATTGATGAAGAGATCCGTTGTAGATGGACAGCTGTAGAAATTTTATTGCTTGAAGCATGAAATTGAATTTCTTATCTAGAAGACGTAATTCAATTCCACTACTTCGTCTCTTCTTCCTTTGCTCCACCATTAGGAGTAATAAAAGTACAGTTAGTACAATACGCTCCTCCTTAAAGAGAAGATTTTAAGTTGAACGCTGTGAAGAGTTATCCTTTAAACTTGTGCTGTCATCTACCAAAGAATGTCCTAGAAACTTTAGATTTATCAAATCAGAGTATGCTTCAGGACTATAATGTTGGAACAAAATGAGTTTTTATAGAAAATCACCCTCATAAAGTTTTGATGATAACAAAGTATTAAATGGACAATTGGTAGTACTAATGTTTTGAATCAAGTGCGCATGATTATTATGAACTTAAGTACACTTCATCAGAACTCATTTGATTATAAAAACCTTCTGAAGCAAACATATACTGTAGAGCATTCAGTATGAATACTTTCTGAAGACCTTTTGAAGTTTGCACTCGGAAGACGTTCAGAAGCTGAACTTTGAAGATTGATCAGTAGCTCAACTCTGATGTCCATCAGAAGCTGAAAATTCAAGAATTTCAGAAGTTGAACTCTGAAATCCATCAAAAGCTAAAGATTCAAGACTTTCATAAGCTAAAGTTTTTGTTCCTGAAGAACACTCTGTTTCTTTAACAGATTACGTTAATTTGATGAATCTCAAGCTTCTAGGATATTCCTTGGTAGATGACAGCACAAGCTTATAGGATAACTCTCCACAACGTTTAAATTCAAAATCTTATCTATAAGGAGGAGCGTATTGTACTGACTGTACTATTATTACTCCAAATGGTGGAGCAAAGGAACAAAGACGAAGTAGTGGAATTGAATTACCTCTTTTGAATAAGAAATTCAATTGCATGCTTCAAGCAATTATATTTCTACAGTTGTCCATCTACAACGGTATTATTCATCAACTCATCTATTTACTTCCATATAAATAGATATCCTTGAGCGAAAAAGAATACTCTGATATTATTGGTAATAGTTCAAAACTATCTGAGCCTCTGAAGAACTTTGTAATTAACTTATTGTGTTAAGTGTCTTAATTCTTAGAATAGCTTAGTAGTTAAAAAGAATACTCCTATGTGAGTTATTTGATTTGGAGAAGTCTCTTGTTTTGTGTAACTTGAGCAATTTGTAAGAAGTCTCTTGTTAGTTGTAACTTGAGCATTAGAAGAATCCTGCTTGTGTTCTTAAGCACTAGGATTGTAATCTTTAGTGACTGTAGTGAAATCCCTTGGAAGTGCAAAGGGACTGGAGTACTTTCGGTTTGTGAGGGAAACCAGTATAAATCCTGTGTGTTCATTTCTCTTTCTCTCTCTGTCTTGGATTTATTGTGTTAAGTTTTCCGCTGCCTAAAGACTCTGATAGATAGCAATATCTTGAAAAAGTTTTTATTTTCTAAACACACAAATCACCCCCCCTCCCCTTTCTTGTGTTTTTCACACCTTCAATTTGTATCTAGACCTCCGGTTCTGTTGCAAATCACCTTACAGTGAGACAGATAAAGATCAAGAAAAACACTATGGCTGGAATGCAATTATTGAATGATTTCACACGTTACTGATCTCATGAGTGAAATAGAAAAAGGAATCAACTTCTAAAATGAAGATCTAGTAAAGGAGCAAGAAAATACTTTATCAATTCCTGTCACATATGAAGTTGCCAATATTGAGGAAATTATCAAATCTGATGACCATTGCTTCACAAGTGATGATAATGAAAGCATTCAAAGAGAAAAAATCAAAAGCTCTATAAATCAATATGAGCACTTTACAATGGAAAAAGATGAAAGTGTTGAAGACATGAGCAAGAGACTCCAAAAACTCAAAAAAGAGCTTAAAAACTCGAAAAAGGAGTATAGTATAAAAGGAGAAGCATGCAAAATGCTAAGGAGTTTACCTTAAGGGTGGAATCAAATTATCACAACTATTGAAGAATAAAGAGCCTTGATACTCTAATAATCAATCTCAGAAGTGACGAGGTTGTCCTGAAAGGTTAAGGTAAAAACAAGGCAAGGACTGTTGATATTGAAAAAGATTATGCCTCAGAGGAATCAGAAGAAGAATACTTTGATAAGTTTTCCAAGAAATTTCAAAAGTGGTCTACATTCATGGAACTGGATTTTGGTAATCAAGGACAAATGACTGCATGGAAAGATTTGGACAAATTTGTTGATAGTGAAGATAAAAGAAGAGAAATCAAATCTACAGCATCTACCAACAAAGAAGAATGTTCAAACTCTGAAGCAGAATTAATGTCAAAAGCTGGATCAGATTCTGAAGAGGAGTCAGAGTCTGACTTAGAGGAAACAGATTCTGATATGGAAATGCTTCAAGAGATATATTCTCAACTAACTAAAACTCAATTGATAAAAATTCATATGAAAGTCTTTTGTAAATTGAATTTTAGTTTACAAAGGAATAAATTGTTGAAAAACAATTATGAGCTATTAACTAAACAAGCCAACAATTTTAAAGATCTTTACAAAATGCTTTAATCAAAATAAAAGATCTTGAAAAAGGTTGTGCTATGTGTTACAAAACTCATGATGATCATGAAATTTCACTTCAAGAGTTTTGTAACAAAATTATTGATAAAAGTAAGATTACATCTATGATTTTTGGAATTGGCAAACATTGCAAAGATAACAAGTAAAAAGAATATAATGCTATGGTTACTCATAAAAATTGCTCAGGTAAACATACATTGAAAATAAAGTGATGCTTGCTTATAATAATTGAGAACAATAACGGAAGCGATTATCAACAATACTGGTTTTTCACCGGATGGCCTTCTCTTGTAGGCTTGAAAGGACCATGTTCACCAAATGCTCCTTGTCCAATCGAAGAACAACCAGGACCTTCAAAATTACCAATGAAATTCTGGTATAGCAAAACCAGATGTTCTATAGGATGTTGAATCATCTGGTTTGTCAAGAACAACACGTCAGGGCATATAACATTAAAAACATATACTGAAAAATATAAACAACACACCGAAATTGTTAACCCAGTACGGAGCAACTCTCCTACTCTGGGGGCATACCAAGCCAGGAAGGAAATCCACTATTAGCAGTATTAATTTAGAGTTAAACTCCCCCGTTTACAACTCCTTAGTTAATCCCTACCCAATGCAACTTCTACCTAGGAACTCCTAGATATGAGATCCCATCTCACTTCCCTACAACCAACACAGATAGTGTTGTTCTTACAATGTTGAATATGATGTTGGAACATAATACGAGACACTAGTTACTCTTGCTTAAAAGCTTCGAGTAAGGCACATACAGTTACCTCCGTACTTCACAGCTTAGGAGTAACCTTACAATTAACACATAGAACAAATTCAGTCCTTAGCTTGTGTTACAGAATCCATAAGAAAGGCTCACAATGACACGAAAACCTAAAGACTATATCTATGATGAACAATGGTTTCGGCATAATACACAAACTTGGAGTTGCTTACAAGCTTCCTCCAATGACAATGGTGACCAACTCACAACCCGAGTGGTTCACTTTTACACCGACTCTCCTAGAGAGTGGCTACACGACAAAGCCCTTAGATTTCTACATTTTGGACTTGTTACAAAACTAGGTTACAAAGCTTCTATTTATAACCTATACCCAACTGGATTTGGGCCTTCAAACACACAGCTGGTCCAAGGAATATCCAGCACACATATTCTTGAAACAAATACAATGTTTCCTTAAATAAATTGTTTCCTAAAATGTGAAAACATCTTTAGAAAATATCTCCTCGCTGATTCTCTATAGAAATATGCTACTCGGCACACAAGTATATATAAAAACGTGGTTTCCTTTTAAAACGTGGTTTCCTTATTTAAAAACGCGCGTGACAGCTGGCGCGACAAACTGGTATACAGGTTGTACCCACATGTTGAAATATTTGGTCCAACATCATGCTTGTATATTTGTTTTAGCAAAATGAGGCCAATACACAAATATCCAACAACCAACAAAAAAAAAACGTTCAGATCCATGTTTATTTGTTTAAAAAAATAAATAAATAATTTCAAATGCATTAATAATAGAAGAGATTAGAAGGCTAATAAGAACACATTTACCTCCATTCAGCCACAATACCACCGATTTGGAAGCAGGATCATTCTCAGCTTCCACGAAGTAATAGAACAAGGCTCTATCATGGGTTTCATCATCAAGAAAGACATACCCAGCATATTGTTTGAATCCAACTTTGGGCTGATTAGGTTTCATCATCAACTTCAGAAGTGGAACTCAATCTTAACTAAGAATGAGAATAAATATGGTAATAGAGTTTTGTTTCATCTATATTGGCTGGAGTAAGAAGTGAGTGAATAACCGTGCAACGCTTGAGATATTGCTTATAAAAATTGGGGTTGATGGAAGGAACTGATGCAGAGAAGTGAGAAAAATTAATTGAAAGAATCAGTTCCTGACAAAATAACTAATGACAAAGAAAACAACACTTTATTATTTTGAAAGAATCAAACTACTCTATTTCCTGACAAAAGAAACAAAGTACTACTACACTTTGAAATTTTTTATGTTAGAATAAAATTTTGGAAGTTGGAATAAAATTGTGGCACTTTCAAATTGAGAAATGTTATTAGAACAACTAAAATTGATAATTTTTTTGGACAATTTTCTCTTTCATACTCTCATCATATTTTTATTTTCTCTCCTTCTTTCACTTTATAGTTTTTGTTGCAAAAGAACCAAAGAAAAAGAGGTTGGCTTGACTCAATGGTACTAACATGTTTATTACATCGTGGAAGGCGAAGCATAGACACGAATTTAATTTAATTGTTAGCGACATTATTCTTCTTATTTCATCTTATGTAAACTTTGAGGTTAAGTTTGTTGAGAAGTCATAAACTAAGGTGTTTGCTGAGTGCTTCGAACTAACTCTATTCTAGGGGGTTTGTTTTGATTTGATCGGTTATGTTGTGGAACTATATTTCTTTGTGCATGGTGTTTTCTATTCATACCTGAAATAATTATTTCTTGAAATCGATATGTTTTTTCCAAGGTTTTCATAACCAGACCGGTCAAACCGTGAATCGGGCCTGCATCCGGTCCGGGCAGCCCCTTAAACCAGAGTAGCAAAGAATCGGTGACTGAACCGCTAAACCGGTTCAAAAGCGGTAAAAACCGGGAGAACCGACGGTTTACCCGATTTGGACGGTCTGGCATATTTTTTTTATAGAAAAAAAAAACAAAAAATTGCAATATTTTTTTACTAGTATAGTTGCATTGGGAATCACTCATCTCATTAAAATATTATACTAATGGTAACTAATTTAACAGGGTTCATAATTGTTATCTAATCATCATAAAATGACTGAATAATATGATTAACATAAAATAAGGTTTAACATAAATTATCATCTTATTTTTTTAGGTTTAATTGCATATTTGGTCTCTTATGTTTAAAAAGTTTCATGTTGGTCCTTTTAGTCAAATTTTTGTTTAAATCGCCTATTGAATTGCGTACGCTGACCGCTTATGAGGTACTATGTGAAAGTTTTAAAAGAAATTAACTTAATAGTTAACAAAAACGTTAGGAAATATTAACTCAAAATTTAACGAAAAGGACCAACTTATGTTGAGATCAATAACATAAGGGACTAAATATATGCATCGGAGCAAAAACTCATTTTTTTTAAACATGTTGTACATTTTTACACTGGTGTATGAACATTTTTGCACCAGTTTAAACCTTGTTTTCCAGAAAATGTAAAATCTATGTTTTTGAATAAGTTCTTGCCGATTTCATCTTAAATTTTTGTGAATCAACATCAAAACATCACATGGAGAAGAATTCTATTCAATACTGCGAACATTGGAAGTTTTTTTTATTCATTTAATTTATTATAACTCTTGTTTAAACTAGGATTTTTCTTAAGTTAGAATTCAAGACCCATTTTAAATGAAGGATTTAGATATTTATATGTAAATTGTTTTTGTGTATCTATGAATTGTAGTATAAAAAATCCCCAATTGTTACTCTCTCTCGTTGAATATATCAAAAACGGTTTGAAATATTTTATAGTATTTAACTCACGGGAGAAAAATTTATTATCGGTCAACATTGTAATGTTATTTTTATCATTACCATTATAGAATTTGTAACTACTGAAATAAATTGCTATATTGATCATGCAATTGATTTTTATATAAAATTTGAATATTGTGTTTGTAGATATACTTCTACAAACATATTGAGAAAGAACAATTATCACACAACAATCTTTTAAAAGCCTAGGCCAAGTTGCAACAACATATGCCCTGTTTTAGACACACGCCACCTTTAGGGTGGCCTAGTGATTCTATACAAAACTGGTTACAACGTGCTGGTGCTGTTGGACATAATGTTGAATCAAAGCAAATTTTGTTTGGTGGTGACTTAAAGTCTCCTGCAACAATCATTAAAACTCCATTAGAAATACTACAAAACATTATGTATACTTTTCAAATATCATGTATACTTTTTTATAAAAGTCTTGTCTCTAAAACTTAAATCAAAAATGAAAGCATATCAAAGATCACTCTCATATATTCTACAATAAATTTGTTTTCATTAAAAAGATAACAATGCTTAGTTTTAAGTCTAACGTTTTACCTGCAACCATGACTGAAACAATGCAAATAATTAAAAAGGTTAAAAGAACAGAATTGGTATAAGATGCCATTATATTATTTTGAGTTGACATGAACACCTTGCAATACGCTATTTAAGAAGGCTAGAAAATTATGTTAGAATCGTGGCAATAAATTAATTTATTTTTTTGGTCAAAAGGCAATAAATTATTTCTAATTGAAGAGTTTTTTTTTACCATTTTTTATTTTGACTAAAAATACTAACTTTATATTTATTTAGACTAAAAATGCAAATGTTTTTTTTATTTTGACTAAAAATACTAACTTTATATTTATTTTGCCTAAAAATACTATCTTTTTATTTCTTTTGACTAAAAATACTAACTTTTTTTATTTTTACTAAAAATACAATTTTTTTTTTGTTTTGACTAAAAATACTAACATATTTTTATTTTGCCTAAAAATACAAACTTTATATTTATTTTGAATAAAACTTTTTACATTTTTCTTTTTTATATATATTATTATTCATTTAGTGATTAATTTTTTTTAAAAAAATTCATTTTTTTTAGACAGAAATAATTTCATTTTAAAAACTGACTAATAAAATTATCAATTTTTTTTGGACTAAAATTATCAATTTTTTTAAATATACTATTTTCAGATTAGCTTTAACACAATTTTCAAAAATAAATAAATAAATCTTTTATATCATAAAATTACGTTACTTACTTGATGTGTTGAGTAGTGTCTGATTTGGTGCGCTTCCAACCACCGACTTAGATGACCACGAGAATTATCAACACTTGCAATAAATAAAAATTGTAAACAAAAAATATTAAAACATATTAAGTTATCAAAGCAAAAAATTAAACTTTTTTATATTAAAAGAAAAACACTTACCACTTTTTGGATGGAGATGTAAAATATAAAATTTAAGTTTTGAGTTAAGTATGAAAAAAATTTTGAAAGCTAGAAGTATGCGATTTAAAAGAGAAGTTAGAGAAATTTGGAGAGAGATTGAAAGTGTAAAAATGAAGTGAAGTAGATGAATGTTGATATAAAGAAATGATAGAAGTTACCGTTGGAAAAAAAAATTAAAAATTTCGGATTGGCTTATTGTCGGCCATGAACCGCCAATTGGCCTTCAACGGTCATGGCTTTTTGGCGGCCCATGACCTACGAGAATTACCGGCGGCCATTCACCCTCAATAAACCTTCAACGGGCATGGCATCTTGGCGGCCTATGGCCCACGCAAATTCTCGCACTCAATAAAGTGTTGAGGGCTCAAATCTGTCAACAATGTTGGCCAAGAAATTAAGGTTTTTTGTAGTGTTTGTTTTTTAAATATTTAGGCATAATGCATCCATAGATCCTTTAAGTTTTACGTTTGTATCATATATGTCCTTTAAATTTTTTAAGTATCAGATAAGTCCTTTAAGTTTTACGTTTGTATCAGATAGGTCATGTAAGTTATTTAAGTATCATATAGGTCCTTTAAGTTTTAACTTTGTATCAAATAGGTCCTATTTCTTAAATTTTATGTTTTTTATGCAAAATCCGTCCTGATGGAATCCGTCCTGAGGAATCCGCCCTGATGGAATCCGTTCTGAGGAATCCATCTTGAGCAATTCTGAAGGTGTGAAAAACACAAGAAGGGGGGGTTGAATTGTGTTTTTTGAAAACAAAAACTTTTTCAAGATATTGCTATCTATCAGAGTCTTTAGGCAGCAGAAAACTAACACAACAAAACAAAATAGAGAGAGGGAGAGAGAGAGAGAGAGAAAGAGATAGAGAGAGAGAGAGAGAGAGAGAGAGAGAGAGAGAGAGAAGAGAGAGAGAGAGAGAGAGAGAGAGAGAGAGAGAGAGAGACAGAACACACGGGATTTATACTGGTTCCCCTCACAAATCGAGAGTACTCCAGTCCCCTTGCACAGCAAGAGACTTCTAAACTACTCAAGTTACAACTATCAAGAGACTTCTTACAATTTGCTCAAGTTACAAAAAACAAGAGACTTCTAAAAAAGGTTAACTCACGCAAGAGTAAGACTTAAAAATCTAAGCTTTCTAAGACTCAAAAAACAAACACTTAATCTATATCAAGTGAATATTACAAATCTTTTAGAGGCTTAGACATCTAATAACAGACTAATTCATTTCAGAGTGTAAATGTGTTTCTTCAATAGTTTATTAGTCTTGTATTCAGCAATAGTCAATCATCATCCTTCATTCAACAAAGACATCTATTTATATGAAGATAAAATAGAGACATTGATGAAGAGATTCGTTGTAGATGGACAGCTGTAGAAATTTTATTGCTTGAGGCATGAAATTGAATTTCTTATCTAGAAGACGTAATTCAATTCCACTACTTCGTCTCTTCTTCCTTTGCTCCACCATTAGGAGTAATATAAGTACAGTTAGTACAATACGCTCCTCCTTAAAGAGAAGATTTTAAGTTGAACGCTGTGAAGAGTTATCCTTTAAACTTGTGCTGTCATCTACCAAAGAATGTCCTAGAAACTTTAGATTTATCAAATCAGAGTAATATTTTAAGAAACAGAGTATGCTTCAGGACTATAATGTTGGAACAAAATGAGTTTTTATAGAAAATCACCGTCATAAAGTTTTGATGATAACAAAGTATTAAATGGACAATTGGTAGTACTAATGTTTTAAATCAAGTGCGCATGATTATTATGAACTTAAGTACACTTCATCAGAACTCATTTGATTAAAAAAACCTTCTGAAGCAAACATATACTGTAGAGCATTCAGTATGAATACTTTCTGAAGACCTTTTGAAGTTTGCACTCGGAAGACGTTCAGAAGCTGAACTTTGAAGATTGATCAGTAGCTCAACTCTGATGTCCATCAGAAGCTGAAAATTCAAGAATTTCAGAAATTGAACTCTGAAATCCATCAAAAGCTAAAGATTCAAGACTTTCATAAGCTAAAGTTTTTGTTCCTGAAGAACACTCTGTTTCTTTAACAGATTACGTTAATTTGATGAATCTCAAGCTTCTAGGATATTCCTTGGTAGATTACAGCACAAGCTTATAGGATAACTCTCCACAACGTTTAAATTCAAAATCTTATCTATAAGGAGGAGCGTATTGTACTGACTGTACTATTATTACTCCAAATGGTGGAGCAAAGGAACAAAGACGAAGTAGTGGAATTGAATTACCTCTTTTGAATAAGAAATTCAATTGCATGCTTCAAGCAATTATATTTCTACAGTTGTCCATCTACAACGGTATTATTCATCAACGTATCTATTTACTTCCATATAAATAGATATCCTTGAGCGAAAAAGAATACTCTGATATTATTGGTAATAGTTCAAAACTATCTGAGCCTCTGAAGAACTTTTTAATTCACTTATTGTGTTAAGTGTCTTAATTCTTAGAATAGCTTAGTAGTTAAAAAGAATACTCCTATGTGAGTTATTTGATTTGGAGAAGTCTCTTGTTTTGAGTAACTTGCGCAATTTGTAAGAAGTCTCTTGTTAGTTGTAACTTGAGCATTAGAAGAATCCTGCTTGTGTTCTTAAGCACTAGGATTGTAATCTTTAGTGACTGTAGTAAAATCCCTTGAAAGTGCAAAGGGACTGGAGTACTTTCGGTTTGTGAGGGGAACCGGTATAAATCCTGTGTGTTCATTTCTCTTTCTCTCTCTGTCTTGGATTTATTGTGTTAAGTTTTCCGCTGCCTAAAGACTCTGATAGATAGCAATATCTTGAAAAAGTTTTTATTTTCTAAAAGCACAAGTCACCCCCCCCCCTTTCTTGTGTTTTTCACACCTTCAATTTGTATCTAGACCTCCGGTTCTGTTACAAATCACCTTACAGTGAGACAGATAAAGATCAAGAAAAACACTATGGCTGGAATGCAATTATTGAATGATTTCACACGTTACTGATCTCATGAGTGAAATAGAAAAAGGAATCAACTTCTAAAATGAAGATCTAGTAAAGGAGCAAGAAAATACTTTATCAATTCCTGTCACATATGAAGTTGCCAATATTGAGGAAATTATCAAATCTGATGACCATTGCTTCACAAGTGATGATAATGAAAGCATTCAAAGAGCAAAAGTCAAAAGCTCTATAAATCAATATGAGCACTTTACAATGGAAAAAGATGAAAGTGTTGAAGACATGAGCAAGAGACTCCAAAAACTCACAAAAGAGCTTAAAAACTCGAAAAAGGAGTATAGTATAAAAGGAGTAGCATGCAAAATGCTAAGGAGTTTACCTTAAGGGTGGAATCAAATTATCACAACTATTGAAGAATAAAGAGCCTTGATACTCTAATAATCAATCTCTGAAGTGACGAGGTTGTTCTGAAAGGTTAAGGTAAAAACAAGGCAAGGACTGTTGATATTGAAAAAGATTATGCCTCAGAGGAATCAGAAGAAGAATACTTTGATAAGTTTTCCAAGAAATTTCAAAGTGGTCTACATTCATGGAACTGGATTTTGGTAATCAAGGACAAATTACTGCATGGAAAGATTTAGACAAATTTGTTGATAGTGAAGATAAAAGAAGAGAAATCAAATCTACTGTAACACCCCGTATTCCTAACAAGATAAAGCATAAATATAAATCAGAGTATTTCGACGTATACGGAATGCTACACTTCGTAAAATACATAAGTAATAGAGTAAATTTTTCTATTAATGAATCAAACATCAACTGATAACATTTTTAATAATTTCGCAACGGAAATAGTATTCATAATTCTGTTCAACCAAAATATGGCTCTAAGGCCTCAACGTGTTCAACAATAATACAAAAATCCAACTAAATTATTTCAACATGAAATCTCAAGGAAAAATACGTAACAAGGACAATCCAACAATAAAACCCGCCCCGTTACGTATCAGAGCATCCTAAGACCATGAGAGAGTCAACTCACAACTGCAGCTAGTCCTGAATATCTGCACTTGCCCACAAGGCGGCAATTCCAACAGAAGGGTGAGATACATATACAATAATAATAAGGATATCGTTCATCAACATAAAATTAATAACTTAAAACATCATAAACGTCAACATATTATTTCAATATTTAACTACACAACTTTTCGATGTAACTCATTAATTCTATCACAACTCGACAACACGACAAGGCTTCGACGACTTAGATAACATGACTCCAACTTAGACAACCTAGACGACTTGACTATGCAGCATGCATGTGGTACCAATCAGGGCATCAAGCCCCCAACAAATTTTGAGCGTAGGCTCACAGGACATCAAGCCCCTAACGGGTTTGAGCATAAGCTCACAGGGCATCAAGCCCCCAACTTTAGTGCATATGTGGACTCTGTAAAATGCCACGACAACCAGCAACTTAATCCACTTAGACAACTTCTTACAACTCATATGACCTTGACACGACGACAAGGACTCTACTTCACAACATCCTAATACATCATCCAACTTCATAAATTCATATAAAATTATTCACAAGGAGTTTTTGTGTCAAACCAAAGCCATTCGATAGAAAACATCTGTATCTACATCTTTCGTGTTTACACATAAGACCAATTATGTACTCATAAGTACCAGTTTTAATCGCAAAGTCAGGTACAGAAGCAGAAGTTTCACTGTGAGCTACGTGTAGTAATTTGACGATAACTTAAGTTCCAAACATAATCTGGAAGTAAAACCAAAGCCAGTAGAAAGCTAACATCTTTATCTACAACTTTCGTGTTTACCCCTAAGACCAATTATGTACCCATAAGTACCAGTTTTAATCGCAAAGTCAGGTACAGAAGCAGAAGTTTCACTAAAATTATGTTCATCAAAATTTAACCACTTTCTAATAGTAACCCTTTTTCATATAATCTCCTTAGACTCTCTTAGTTTTTTTAGAAATCAAACACCCAATATTACTAATCATCTAACAACAGTTATTCTTATTCCATTATTAATCAAATTCATAGTTAACCTAGTTTTCCCCAATTTTCATCAATTATCATGCTAAATCAATTTTCTAAACTACATGCTTAGAATTAAAGTATAAGTTCCCACCCTTACCTTAGTTTTGATGAGCGAATAATCCTACAGCTGCTCTTGATTCTCTAAGCCTCTTCTCTCTTTGTGCTTCTCCCTTTTTCTCCAAAACCCTTCTTTTCTTTTCTTTTTTACGTGAAAAGTGTTTCTTTTCTCTGACTTCTATTCCTTAACCTCTCACTTCCTTATTTAATTCCTACTAATTCCACTTAATACTATTATTTCCATTTAATTCTAATTTCAACCCCTTAACTCTACTTATTCCCTTCACCACTCATCTCCTTACAATTAATTAAAATAAAGTCATTCAAATAAAAGTACATCACATACATATAATAAATCAAGTAAATAGACTCTATATTTAATAAAATAAATAAAAGCAACTAGGGCGTTACAACTCTCCCCAACTTAAAGAATTTTCGTCCTCGAAAATATACCTCAAGCAAACAACTATTGTTACGACTCCAGCATCTTACTCTCCAACAAAACACTCAAAACTTTATACACTACCTGAGCCTGACAAAATTAGTCTTATCCAGTCAACACGATTTCGTCTACCATCGACAAGAGATCAAGGACGGCCAATTCCTCAATTTGTCAATAAATAGCCAACGATCATGATGGTGGCATCAACCATCTTTACCAAACCACAATAGTGCTTCCTAGGCACAATACATCTGAAAAGTAACATTTCACATCATTATTACCCATTCCATTATACTCCGAAAGAAGACCTTACCTCCGTAAAGAACTTCATCGTACCACAAGTTTCCATAAACTCTTTTTTTTTCCCTTTTAATTTGTACACATTTTCATCCAAATCATAAGTTCTTCTCAAATCACTATTATTGAACTGTCCACGATTACCATATTTAAAACTTTTAGTCTCTCATCAAGTACTTTATTTTACACTTCACTTCGTTACATCAAGTATCCTGAATTTAATCTTACCAATCCACACATACTTGTCCACACATATTTCTTCCGATGGACAATTACTTAACCCTCTTACCTCTGAATCCAACAACAACATTCTCTGATACTCATTCAAGTAGCGACTTCAATCCTTCAAACATGTGCACAATCACAATTTTTATACCACGTGCGAGATAACCCTTTTTCCAAGTATTCACTTGACATAAGTCGCGTTTCTCTGTACACTTCCATTACTCATTATTAACACGTCCTCCCAGTGACTAATCTTTCTTATTCTATTAATAGCACTTTGCGATTGACTTCACCTTAACTTCCAAGAGTCTCATGTGAAATCCTCTAACATATTTTTCCACTTAATGATCTTACTATCTTGATTTTCAACCTTCTTTGATCTCTTCGAGAACATGATTCGTCATACTTAACTTCACACTGTTAAGCGTTATCTTAAACACCAATCTCACATTTCTCAACCGCTCAATCAAATTCAATTCTCTCTTCATAATTACCGACATCCGTAAAACATTCTTACTCCAAACGTCTACTACCATATCGACTTTATCCGGATGGTAACTCAATCCAATTTCCTAACTCTTAAAAATTCTAATCACTTTCCTCTACCGCTCATTCCTCCCCCTTTAATAGATACTCCAAATCTTAAGCACACACACTTGATAATCATTAATTCCAAATCATATGTCAGATACTCCTTCTCATGAATCTTCCACTTCCTCAACGTATAGATCACAAGTTGACCTTTTTGTAGAAGCACATCATTAACATTCTCCTAGAAAAACTCTTAATAAACCTCCTACGGTAACCAACCAATTCACGAAAACATCTAATCTCGATGTCCGACTTAGGATTTCTATAGTATTACGACATTCAACATTCACCTTCAACGGATTCACAACTATTTCCAACACTAGATAGCACACAAATACAAAAACTCACTTTACGCAACCAAAACTCGCACTCAAACAATGCCGCATAGAACATCCTTCTCTTGCAAGGTTTGCAACATACTTCTCAGATGTCCCCACATACTCTTCATCTAACTTTGAATACACCGAGGTATCCTAAAAGTTATGCCAATGACATCACAAATTACTCTTACTTGACTGGGCCATATCCTAAAAGTACTTTTTTTCTTTTTTCGATATATCCTCTGACTTTACCCGTGAATCCATTTTACTTAACTTGTGAGCACTGATTAACTAATCATAAAAATATCTAAGGGTAATCTCATCTAGTTGTCGATAATCAATACACCACCTTATGTCGTCAACCTTCTTCTTACTTAACAACGTTGGCGCTCCTCATGACAAAACCTTAAATCTAACAAACGTTTTCTTCTGACAGATCTTCCAATTGTCTTTCCAGTTTGTTCAACTCCGAAACATACATTATTAACATCTGAACAAACTCCTTCGGGCATTTCTATCTACCTTATTCTCCTACACTTAAACATTTCCGAGGAATAAAATCCTTCTCCCCCACTTATCTCAACCTTACTTGTAACTTTCTACTGAAACCCCCGATTTCTCACACCTAACTATAAGCTTCTACTGCTTTAAACTTATTCTTCCTAAGAAGAAACTAGTACCGACAGTGTTTATACACATGTCACATACATGGGTAAACTATAAAATACAAAACATGAAATACAACACACGAGCATCTACGCAAGATTTCATAAAACTAAAAAAATCTACACATAATCATTTATTAACATATATAAATAAACATAATTATTAAAGAAGCATAAATGAATAAACTTATAAAACATTTACGCATGATTCACTAGTAGAAAAAACACTTTTTACATCTGCCCAAAAACACTTTTTACATCTGACGGTAAAACAAATGTAAACACACGAGATATAGTAAGTATATACTTTTTACATCTGACTCGCGTCAGATGTAAAAACAACGCCTTTTACTTCTGATTTAAGTCCACCAGATGTAGTAAGTATACACATTTGAATTTTTTTTTAATTAAATTTGACATTTTACATCTGACCAAGTCCACCAGATGTGAAATATTTACTTAATTTTAAAAATTTCAAAATACCACTACAATTCAACATTCAACCAGAACCATTACAACATATAATAAAATGTTTCAACATTCAAGTTCTAATAACATATACCACGCTCAAGTAGTAATATACTACATACAAGCTAAATTGTAAACAAGATATACAAAAAGAATAAAACAATTATTGAAGATATGTCATTCACCACTACTCTTCCACACGTCTCTCAAAAGCTCATATCTAACAACCTTACTACCTCCCTTTACTACTGCATGCTTTTTCTTATTATTATTATCCATGCCAAGTGCAGAAAGTGGTGTATCTTATTCATCAAGTTCATCATCACTTGTATATAACTTTTTAAGCACAAATGAACCACTTCTTAGTAAAGGAGTTCCAACTTCTTTTAGCATGCTTACAACTGAAGAAGCTGGTGGAGGTGCATAGAATGTTGAACCAGCAGTGCATGGAAAGCTTGTGATGCATCCTTCATCATCCTCAATATCCTAAAATCAATAAAAGACTAGTTTAAATTATCTGCTTATATCGTTTTCTTTTCTTGATCACGGTTATCAAATTGAGATTCATGTTGTCTATGTTAAAAGTTAGGGGGCTAAAAACAATGCTTAGAGAGACACAGAATAAAAGCATTGTATTAATAATCCACTGAATTTATCATGGTTATTACTTGAATCAAAAGAGAAACAAAAATCATGCACAAATTAACCAACCTCATTGTTCAAGGCCTCGTAAACAGCATTTGGGACAGGTCCAGGAGAGAACTCATCAGGAACAAAATTGTTGACGACCTATTTTATTAACGATATGCCAAATCTAGGACATACCTATAGAAATTTTTGCATAAAGAAAATCAAAATTTGCTTCCCAAAAAAATAAAAATGAAAAACATGAGTCGAAAAATCAAAAGTAACTAAACCTCTTTTCTCATATACAGGATATGTGGGCATCTCATCGGCTGATTCCCGAAGAATAGCATTGAACATCGCCACATCAAGTCTATTAACCAATTGCTCCATCACCTACCATCATCACAAATAGTCCTATTTAAATCAGGTTGCATTTCAATTATTTTATAAAGATAGGAACAAATAGCCCATAAAAATAGTTGTTCCGACATATTATTTATATATACATGTAAAAATCAGAATCAGGATCAGAATATAAGAATGAATTCAGCATTGAAACATATTGCATCAAGAACACAAATGTTAAATTATACCATTCTAGATATCATAGACAAGCAGCCACATTCAAGCCCTCCAGCTCGAAGAGGACAAAGCCTTTCACATGCATCCTTGAAAGCTCTTTTCCATAAATCCACAGAAAAGTTTCCTTGATCAAACTCTCTTGAGAGATGAAAGAGAAGAATAACATTGAGAAGAAAAAGGAGGAGAAAATGAAGGTTTATGATTCAACCTGCCACCACACTGACTCAACAATTCGAGAGAATATCATTTGGATTTTGAGCAACATCTAATAGAAACTGCTCAACTCCTTCAAAACTACAAGGAAAAAAAAGCTATTGTGTTAGTTATAAAAAATCATTCATACACATTGTGTTAGTTCCAATTTAGTTCTTTTTTGCTATAATATAATCAATTGACAGTTTGCAAGGGTTGGCTTTGGTTGAAGAAAATAACTGATGGGACTATTCACTATATCATTGATTAACTACACCAATTTCAACCACATCACATACACAAGTGTATCCAACACTCAATTTGCATTAAAATTATCAACCATATCACATACATAAGTGTATCCAACACTCAAATTTCAACAGTCACAAATATTATATAATTAACTTGTCAAACTCAAGAGTAAGGCATAGAATGTAGTTCATCAAACAACAACAATGCACTACACATATTTCAAATTGCATACATGTTAAATAACATACCAAATATCATAACTCCACTACTCCTACAATGAATTTAACCCCGTCATCTTGATCCAGCCCCTAACACTTACCAACACACATTAAATTGTGCATTAAGAAACCGAAAGCTTGTTTTAACTTTAAAAAGGTAATTAGTGATGTAGTACTAGTACCTACCATTAAAGAATGTGGATACACAAAAGACCCCAGAAGACCAAAACACAAGTCATGGACTCAAGGGCTGATCCTCCACCCACACACCGAAGTTGTAGCGCAGTTCCAAAAGGTCACAGACCAGCAAAAATACAGCAGTAACACCAATAAAAATGCAGGAACTAAACTGCTGTCATACCCCATTTTTTTACCAATCGCTTTTATGCGACTTTTTACAACGGATTTTTCTTTGTTCGTTTCTGACGAAATTTCGGCAGAGAGGTATTTTAAAATACCTCATTTATTTGATTCTATTTTATTTCCTTTTTGTTATTATTTTTACTTCTTTATTTTTCATTTTTTATTATTATTATTTATTATTTTCGTATTTATTATTATTATTAATATATATATATATTTTTTTTTTTATTTTTATTATTTGTGTATTTTCCTTTTTTGGTGTTTTGCCAGTTTTTTTTTAGAAGTCCAGATCAGGTGTTTTTTTTTGTCCAGGCCCAAAGGGGCAATTTTGTCCAAATGTGGTATTTTTCATCTGCCAAACCCTAGGTCTGACACAGTATATATCCATTAATTGCACAGTTCCCAAAGGACAGAAATAATCAGCCGCAACATTTCCTTCTTTTTTTTTCAGATCAAACAAAAAATCCAAAAAAATACAGTAAACCAAAACAGAACAAAAATCAAATCCAGAATAATCAAATCATCATCATCAACCTTCATCATCACCCAGAATTTTCATCAACATCATTAATCCAGAAACGAAATTCAAAGGATCAGAACCATCAAAATCCAAAACCCAGAAATTTCATCATCATCGTCAAATCCATAAACATATCGAACCAAACCAAAGCCATACAAAAACCACAAACCCTTTCGGATTCAAATCCAAATCAAACCACAAACACGAATCTAAAACACGACGAAGAAGAAGAAGAAACAAATATAAGAAAACGAATCGGAATCAGGAAAAAGTCAAGGCCAAGGTTGATTTTCGTTTTTTTTTCTTTGATCTGGTTTTCTTTTGAATTTGGGTTTATGTTTTTGATTTTGTATAAGCTTGAGTGTTTAAGTTCCAAAAGAACAATGGAAATTTAGAAGAATTGAAACCGAGAGGGTTTGAGAGAGAAGAAAAAACCTCAGCGGCGCTGAGAGAAGAAGAAAGAGTGAATATGATTTTAGGTTTTTTTTCCCTTTTATACCCTTGTTCTTCTGATCCTGTGCGCGCAGGTGCACGTCCTTACGGTGCACCTGCGCGCCTTTGGCCATTTGTTGTTAATCATGTGGTTCTGATTTCATTAACCTATGATCAGATCAGAGCTGTCTGATCAATCAGACGGCTCTGATCTAATTTTCGTTAATTTCTTCATACACCCCTCTCTGGGCCACGCCCCCCAGCTGGGCTTGGGCCCAGAGTTGCTTTTTGCACCCCCTTTTCAGTTTTAATTGTTATTTGCACCCCCCTTTTGTTTTTTTATTTTATTTTTGCATATTTAATTATTTATTTCTTGTATTGTAAAGACATTAGATTGTATTTTTTTAGGACTTGATGTAAATTTAAATTAAATTGCATAGCATCATGTTGCATTCATCTCATATTTATTTTTCCTCGCGACACCTTAGAATGTAATTAGGAACAAATGTACACTATAAATGAAAAAATCGCATCTCATGCATATTTATTTATCGCTTTCCGCAAAAAAACGTTAGCATATTAATTCCGAGGGAAAAGACACCGTTTTGATCAAAATATCATTACGGATCGTCTTCGCGCTTATTTTGCCTATTGCGACGTTAGTTTTATTTATTCACGCTATCTTTTAATTTTAACTTAACATCCTAATCGAAATAGTTAGTCACTTTATTCTCAAAAAATGAGGTCGACACCTCTTCAAAAAATATCAACACAATTCATTTTCAACATCATCAAGCATCAAAACATTTCATCATCAAACATTTTCAAACTTTGGACTTTAAACCAAACGTTTCTTTTTATCGCGAAAACCTTGGATGAGTCTCTTTTTTACCGCAAACTTGGATTTTAAACCAAGTGCCTTGGACTTTAAACCAACGGCTTCTTTTATCGCTAAAACCTTGGACTTTAACCCAAGTGTCCCATTTCTCGCCTAAAACCTTGGATTTTAAACCAAGTGCATTTTCTTCATTCATACATCTTTAATCATGCATAAACCTTGGATTTTAAACCAAGTGTCTTTTATCACTTCAAACATTTTCTCAACAAACCTTGGATTTTAAACCAAGTGTCCGCGTCTTATTTCTTAATCAAATCTCAATCAATTTAACCATATAGACTTTTTTCACAAACTAACATCAATCAAACTCACATTTTGCCACTTTTGGCTTTTGGTATTTTAAAACCATTTTCAAAACCTTAAAAACAAACAAACAAATTTACTCGTCTTTTTATCCCGAACTACGGTGGTTTGATCCCTCGGGTACGTAGGCATGAGACTTGTCTCTCCAATCAATAAAAATCAACAAAAACATTTTTCTTCTTTTCATTCTTTAAGCATTTTTATCATCACTTTAATTCTCATACTTATACATTTTTACAAGCAATTAAAATAAAGCGCATAGATAGAATAAAAACAAGAGCTTCCTATAGAGTACTATAGATACTTAGGGTGCTAATACCTTCCCTTCGTATAACCAACCCCCGAACCTTGTTCTCTTAAAAATAGGGTTTTTTTCGAACTTTTTCCCTTTCCCTCGGATAAATTAAAGATCGGTGGTGGAATATTAATTTGCGATTCGAAGTTAATTAATAACTCGATATCCAAAAATCACCGCGACAACTGCTATCAGAAATCACAAAGATACTAGCTACAACACCACCAAAAAGTCCAATACCCACACTGCAAACAGGAGACCGAAAACACCAAAGCAAAGAACCACAAACAGAGCCCTTCCCTATGAACTGACAACAGAGATCACTCGGATTACCGCAAGTAACAAAATTGACTTCACTAACCAATCATCCCTCACAATCAAGCAGAACATAAGCTACCAAAACAGAAAATAACATTATCGCTCATTCATGATTTGAATGCTATACTACAAGACTCTTTCTATGGATTTCCACATTTAATTTACAACACAAACTGCAACCTAACTGATTATTTTAAAGTTATAGACTTTAGTGAGATATTAGTAGCAATACAATAACATTACTATTTCAATACAATAATTTCTCAATAACAATTGACAACAAGAAACCTAAACATCAACTACAACTATTTCAATACAATAACAAGCTAAATCCATTGTGCTGTTTTAAAGATTCATAAACATTCAAATTTCATATCAAATTGATTTTGATTTTGGATTCAAAACATACAACAATAAATAAATAAAATTCAAATACCTAATTAGGGAAGATGAATCTGAAGGTTGATAGAATGTTGAAACTGAAGCTTGAGAGATTGAAGATGAATATTGCGATTAGGGTTTAGGGTTTGAATCTGAATCGGAAGCTTGAAGATGAAAAATATACAGAAAAGCTTCGATTTTGCGATTTGAGATTAGGGTTCAAGAACAGTACCTGATTTTTCAATTTAGGAATAGCTAGGGTTCAAGAGAAGCTTCGAGAGAGTGAGAGAGAGGACGACGGTGAGAGTGAGAGAGGACGACGGTGAGCTGAGGTTAATTTTCGCGAGTGAGAGAGAGCAGATCGCAAGAGCTCTGGTTCGCGATGCGTGTGACTTCTTTTCCCTTTGATTACAAAAACAGGTTCTTTCTTATGACTTATTAATATTGATTCCAAAAAAACAAATTTTTTTTTTATTCAAGCTGCCATATTACATATGATTTTATATATGGCCAGATATAAATTTAAATTAGATACTTTTTGTTATAATTACAATACTGCCACCGCGTTCAGTTTTGTATCTGGTATATTAATATCAGATGTAAAAAGTGTTGTCCATATATTTTTCACTTCTGTGGCTATTGGAACCAGATGTAAACACCACTCCATATAGCTTTTTACATCTGACATATCTTAGACAGTTGTAAAAGCCTTATGTAATATGTCATATTTCTACTAGTGATTATACAAAAGCATAACATGACATCCCATATAAGTATTAAAGTAACATGTATTTTCTAGAAATCAAGAGTCAAATCAATACAAGAAAGGATGGATTTTATAACCACAAATTCTAATATCTCAACAATTCATATTCCATAAAGCATTTAAATATTATATATTTTCTAAGAATTAAGGATCACATCAAAAGCAAGAAAAAAAATGCATATACCATGATAACAAATTTCAATTAGTTCAACAATTCACATTTAAATAAGCATATCATGCGAGAAAATAATTAACTTAAATGGTAATTAGCATGGTACAATAAGACAATAGAAAAAACATAGGCATCATATACAACAATTCTATTCCTAGAAAGATAGCATAATCATTATGTATAACTCATAGATAATAAAAGAACAAGTCAAGTTTTCATGGAAATGATCTAGTGCACGTTATATGAAACACGCATATATCAAGCGTATCCTAGAATTCACTTATCCTTGTTAGAATTCATACTCTTCTTACTTTCATGCAAAATTCTACAACCAAGAACAACAGATAAACAACAAAACAAACGACAAAAATAGTCGTCACTGGACACGACCGACTCCACTACTTGGCCCGACAGACCGACCTGCTCTGATACCAATTGTAACACTCCGTATTCCCAACAAGATAAATCATACATATAAATCAGAGTATTTCAACATATACGGAATGCTACACTTCGTAAAATACATAAGTAATAGAGTAAATTTTTCTATTAATGAATCAAACATCAACTGATAACATTTTTAATAATTTCGCAACGGAAATAGTATTCATAATTCTGTTCAACCAAAATATGGCTCTAAGGCCTCAACGTGTTCAACAATAATACAAAAATCCAACTAAATTATTTCAACATGAAATCTCAAGGAAAAATACGTAACAAGGACAATCCAACAATAAAACCCGCCCCGTTACGTATCAGAGCATCCTAAGACCATGAGAGAGTCAACTCACAACTGCAGCTAGTCCTGAATATCTGCACTTGCCCACAAGGCGGCAACTCCAACAGAAGGGTGAGATACATATACAATAATAATAAGGATATCGTTCATCAACATAAAATTAATAACTTAAAACATCATAAACGTCAACATATTATTTCAATATTTAACTACACAACTTTTCGATGTAACTCATTAATTCTATCACAACTCGACAACACGACAAGGCTTCGACGACTTAGATAACATGACTCCAACTTAGACAACCTAGACGACTTGACTATGCAGCATGCATGTGGTACCAATCAGGGCATCAAGCCCCCAACAAATTTTGAGCGTAGGCTCACAGGGCATCAAGCCCCCAACGGGTTTGAGCATAAGCTCACAGGGCATCAAGCCCCCAACTTTAGTGCATATGTGGACTCAGTAAAATGCCACGACAACCAGCAACTTAATCCACTTAGACAACTTCTTACAACTCATATGACCTTGACACGACGACAAGGACTCTACTTCACAACATCCTAATACATCATCCAACTTCATAAATTCATATAAAATTATTCACAAGGAGTTTTTGTGTCAAACCAAAGCCATTCGATAGCTAACATCTATATCTACATCTTTCGTGTTTACACATAAGACCAATTATGTACCCATAAGTACCAGTTTTAATCCCAAAGTCAGGTACAGAAGCAGAAGTTTCACTGTGAGCTACGTGTAGTAATTTGACGATAACTTAAGTTCCAAACATAATCTGGAAGTCAAACCAAAGCCATTAGAAAGCTAACATCTTTATCTACAACTTTCGTGTTTACCCCTAAGACCAATTATGTACCCATAAGTACCAGTTTTAATCGCAAAGTCAGGTACAGAAGCAGAAGTTTCACTAAAATTATGTTCATCAAAATTTAACCACTTTCTAATAGTAACCCTTTTTCATATAATCTCCTTAGACTCTCTTAGTTTTTTTTAGAAATCAAACACCCAATATTACTAATCATCTAACAACAGTTATTCTAACATGATTCAGGGCTTCTTATTCCATTATTAATCAAATTCATAGTTAACCTAGTTTTCCCCAATTTTCATCAATTATCATGCTAAATCAATTTTCTGAACTACATGCTTAGAATTAAAGTATAAGTTCCCACCCTTACCTTAGTTTTGATGAGCGAATAATCCTACAGCTGCTCTTGATTCTCTAAGCCTCTTCTCTCTTGGTGCTTCTCCCTTTTTCTCCAAAATCCTTCTTTTCTTTTCTTTTTTACGTGAAAAGTGTTTCTTTTCTCTGACTTCTATTCCTTAACCTCTCACTTCCTTATTTAATTCCTACTAATTCCCTTAATACTATTATTTCCATTTAATTCTAATTTCAACCCCTTAACTCTACTTATTCCCTTCACCACTCATCTCCTTACAATTAATTAAAATAAACTCCACCAGGGTACATGGTTCGATTCCCATGGAAGGCAAAAACTCCACCAGAGAGGGGGGTGGAGAAGGTCGTGAGGTAACGCACCGGGATCGCCATGATGGGGCCCGGGGGCTGTTACATCTACAGCATCTACCAACAAAGAAGAATGTTCAAACTCTGAAGCAGAATTAATGTCAAAAGCTGGATCAGATTCTGAAGAGGAGTCAGAGTCTGACTTAGAGGAAACAGATTCTGATATGGAAATGCTTCAAGAGATATATTCTCAACTAACTAAAACTCAATTGATAAAAATTCATATGAAAGTCTTTCGTAAATTGAATTTTAGTTTACAAAGGAATAAATTGTTGAAAAACAATTATGAGCTATTAACTGAACAAGCCAACAATTTTGAAGATCTTTATAAAAATGCTTTAATCAAAATAAAAGATCTTGAAAAAGGTTGTCCTATGTGTTACAAAACTCATGATGAGCATGAAATTTCACTTCAAGAATTTTGTAACAAAAATATTGATAAAAGTAAGATTACATCTATGATTTTTGGAATTGGCAAACATTGCAAAGATAACAAGTAAAAAGAATATAATGCAACGGTTACTCATAAAAATTGCTCAGGTAAACATACATTGAAAATAAAGTGATGCTTGCTTATAATAATTGAGAACAATAACGGAAGTGATTATAAACAATACTGGTTTTTCACCGGATGGCCTTCTCTTGTAGGCTTGAAAGGACCATGTTCACCAAATGCTCCTTGTCCAATCGAAGAACAACCAGGACCTTCAAAATTACCAATGAAATTCTGGTATAGCAAAACCAGATGTTCTATAGGATGTTGAATCATCTGGTTTGTCAAGAACAACACGTCAGGGCATATAACATTAAAAACATATACTGAAAAATATAAACAACACACCGAAATTGTTAACCCAGTACGGAGCAACTCTCCTACTCTGGGGGCATACCAAGCCAGGAAGGAAATCCAATATTAGCAGTATTAATTTAGAGTTAAACTCCCCCGTTTACAACTCCTTAGTTAATCCCTACCCAATGCAACTTCTACCTAGGAACTCCTAGATATGAGATCCCATCGCACTTCCCTACAACCAACACAGATAGTGTTGTTCTTACAATGTTGAATATGATGTTGGAACATAATACGAGACACTAGTTACTCTTGCTTAAAAGCTTCGAGTAAGGCACATACAGTTACCTCCGTACTTCACAGCTTAGGAGTAACCTTACAATTAACACATAGAACAAATTCAGTCCTTAGCTTGTGTTACAGAATCCACAAGAAAGGCTCACAATGACACGAAAACCTAAAGACTATATCTATGATGAACAATGGCTTCGGCATAATACACAAACTTGGAGTTGCTTACAAGCTTCCTCCAATGACAATAGTGACCAACTCACAACCCGAGTGGTTCACTTTTACACCGACTCTCCTAGAGAGTGGCTACACGACAAAGCCCTTAGATTTCTACATTTTGGACTTGTTACAAAACTAGGTTACAAAGCTTCTATTTATAACCTATACCCAACTGGATTTGGGCCTTCAAACACACAGCTGGTTCAAGGAATATCCAGCACACATATTCTTGAAACAAATACAATGTTTCCTTAAATATATTGTTTCCTAAAATGTGAAAACATCTTTAGATAATATCTCCTCGCTGATTCTCTATAGAAATATGCTACTCGGCACACAAGTATATATAAAAACGTGGTTTCCTTTTAAAACGTGGTTTCCTTATTTAAAAACGCGCGTGACAGCTGGCGCGACAAACTGGTATACAGGTTGTACCCACATGTTGAAATATTTGGTCCAACATCTCGCTTGTATATTTGTTTTAGCAAAATGAGGCCAATACACAAATATCCAACAACCAACAAAAAAAAAAACATTCAGATCCATGTTTATTTGTTTAAAAAAATAAATAAATAATTTCAAATGCATTAATAATACAAGAGATTAGAAGGCTAATAAGAACACATTTACCTCCATTCAGCCACAATACCACCGATTTGGAAGCAGGATCATTCTCAGCTTCCACGAAGTAATAGAACAAGGCTCTATCATGGGTTTCATCATCAAGAAAGACATACCAAGCATATTGTTTGAATCCAACTTTGGGCTGATAGGTTTCATCATCAACTTCAGAAGTGGAACTCAATCTTAACTAAGAATGAGAATAAATATGGTAATAGAGTTTTGTTTCATCTATATTGGCTGGAGGAAGAAGTGAGTGAATAACCATGCAACGCTTGAGATATTGCTTATAAAAATTGGGGTTGATGGAAGGAACTGATGCAGAGAAGTGAGAAAAAGTAATTGAAAGAATAAGTTCCTGACAAAATAACTAATGACAAAGAAAACAACACTTTATTATTTTGAAAGAATCAAACTACTCTATTTCCTGACAAAAGAAACAAAGTACTACTACACTTTGAAATTTTTTATGTTAGAATAAAATTTTGGAAGTTGGAATAAAATTGTGGCACTTTCAAATTGAGAAATTTATTAGAACAACTAAAATTGATAATTTTTTTGGACAATTTTCTCTTTCATACTCTCATTATATTTTTATTTTCTCTCCTTCTTTCACTTTATAGTTTTTGTTGCAAAAGAACCAAAGAAAAAGAGGTTGGCTTGACTCAATGGTACTAACATGTTTATTACATCGTGGAAGGCGAAGCATAGACACGAATTTAATTTAATTGTTAGCGACATTATTCTTCTTATTTCATCTTATGTAAACTTTGAGGTTAAGTTTGTTGAGAAGTCATAAACTAAGGTGTTTGTTGAGGGCTTCGAACTAACTCTATTCTAGGGGGTTTGTTTTGATTTGATCGGTTATGTTGTGGAACTATATTTCTTTGTGCATGGTGTTTTCTATTCATACCTGAAATAATTATTTGTTGAAATCGATATGTTTTTTCCAAGGTTTTCAAAACCAGACCGGTCAAACCGTGAATCGGGCCTGCATCCGGTCCGGGCAGCCCCTTAAACCAGAGGAGCAAAGAATCGGTGACTGAACCGCTAAGCCGGTTAAAACCGGGAGAACCGACGGTTTACCCGATTTGGCCGGTCTAGCATATTTTTTTTATAGAAAAAAAAAACAAAAAATTGCAATATTTTTTTACTAGTATAGTTGCATTGGGAATCACTCATCTCATTAAAATATTATACTAATGGTAACTAATTTAACAGGGTTCATAATTGTTATCTAATCATCATAAAATAACTGAATAATATGATTAACATAAATTATCATCTTATTTTTTTAGGTTTAATTGCATATTTGGTCTCTTATGTTTAAAAAGTTTCATGTTGGTCCTTTTAGTCAAATTTTTGTTTAAATCGCCTATTGAATTGCGTACGCTGACCGCTTATGAGGTACTATGTGAAAGTTTTAGAAGAAATTAACTTAATAGTTAACAAAAACGTTAGGAAATATTAACTCAAAATTTAACGAAAAGGACCAACTTATGTTGAGATCAATAACATAAGGGACTAAATATATGCATCGGAGCAAAAACTCATTTTTTTAAACATGTTGTACATTTTTACACTGGTGTATGAATATTTTTGCACCAGTTTAAACCTTGTTTTCCAGAAAATGTAAAATCTGCGTTTTTGAATAAGTTCTTGCCGATTTCATCTTAAATTTTTGTGAATCAACATCAAAACATCACATGGAGAAGAATTCTATTCAATACTACGAACATTGGAAGCTTTTTTTATTCATTTAATTTATTATAACTCTTGTTTAAACTAGGATTTTTCTTAACTTAGAATTCAAGACCCATTTTAAATGAAGGATTTAGATATTTATATGTAAATTGTTTTTGTGTATCTATGAATTGTAGTATAAAAAATCCCCAATTGTTACTCTCTCTCGTTGAATATATCAAAAACGGTTTGAAATATTTTATAGTATTTAACTCACGGGAGAAAAATTTATTATCGGTCAACATTGTAATGTTATTTTTATCATTACCATTATAGAATTTGTAACTACTGAAATAAATTGCTATATTGATCATGCAATTGATTTTTATATAAAATTTGAATATTGTGTTTGTAGATATACTTCTACAAACATATTGAGAAAGAACAATTATCACACAACAATCTTTTAAAAGCCTAGGTCAAGTTGCAACAACATATGCCCTGTTTTAGACACACGCCACCTTTAGGGTGGCCTAGTGATTCTATACAAAACTGGTTACAACGTGCTGGTGCTGTTGGACATAATGTTGAATCAAAGCAAATTTTATTTGGTGGTGACTTAAAGTCTCCTGCAACAATCATTAAAACTCCATTAGAAATACTACAAAACATTATGTATACTTTTCAAATATCATGTATACTTTTTTATAAAAGTCTTGTCTCTAAAACTTAAATCAAAAATGAAATTATATCAAAGATCACACTCATATATTGTACAATAAATTTGTTTTCATTAAAAAGATAACAATGCTTAGTTTTAAGTCTAACGTTTTACCTGCAACCATGACTGAAACAATGCAAATAATTAAAAAGGTTAAAAGAACAGCATTGGTATAAGATGCCATTATATTATTTTGAGTTGACATGAACACCTTGCAATACGCTATTTAAGAAGGCTAGAAAATTATCTTAGAATCGTGGCAATAAATTAATTTATTTTTTTGGTTAAAAGGCAATAAATTAATTCTAATTGAAGAGTTTTTTTTTACCATTTTTTATTTTGACTAAAAATACTAACTTTATATTTATTTAGACTAAAAATGCAAATGTTTTTTTATTTTGACTAAAAATACTAACTTTATATTTATTTTGCCTAAAAATACTATCTTTTTATTTCTTTTGAAGAAAAATACTAACTTTTTTTATTTTTACTAAAAATACAATTTTTTTTTTTGTTTTGACTAAAAATACTAACATATTTTTATTTTGCCTAAAAATACTAACTTTATATTTATTTTGAATAAAACTTTTTACATTTTTCTTCTTTATATATATTATTTTTCGATTTAGTGATTAATTTTTTTAGACAGAAATAATTTCGTTTTAAAAACTGACTAATAAAATTATCAATTTGTTTTGGACTAAAATTATCAATTTTTTTTAATATACTGTTTTCAGATTAGCTTTAACACAATTTTCAAAAATAAATAAATAAATCTTTTATATCATAAAATTACGTTACTTACTTGATGTGTTGAGTAGTGTCTGATTTGGTGCGCTTCCAACCACCGACTCAGATGACCACGAGAATTATCAACACTTGCAATAAATAAAAATTGTAAACAAAAAATATTAAAACATATTAAGTTATCAAAGCAAAAAATTAAACTTTTTTATATTAAAAGACAAACACTTACCACTTTTTGGATGGAGATGTAAAATATAAAATTTAAGTTTTGAGTTAAGTATGAAAAAAAATTTGAAAGTTAGAAGTATGCGATTTAAAAGAGAAGTTAGAGAAATTTGGAGAGAGATTGAAAGTATAAAAATGAAGTTAAGTAGATGAATGTTGATATAAAGAAATGATAGAAGTTACCGTTGGAAAAAAAAATTAAAAATTTCGGATTGGCTTACTGTCGGCCATGAACCGCCAATTGGCCTTCAACGGTCATGGCTTTTTGGCGGCCCATGACCTACGAGAATTACCGGCGGCCTTTCACCCTCAATAAGCCTTCAACGGGCATGGCATCTTGGCGGCCTATGGCCCACGCAAATTCTCGCACTCAATAAAGTGTTGAGGGCTCAAATCTGTCAACAATGTTGGCCAAGAAATTAAGGTTTTTTGTAGTGTTTGTTTTTTAAATATTTAGGCATAATGCATCCATAGATCCTTTAAGTTTTACGTTTGTATCATATATGTCCTTTAAATTTTTTAAGTATCAGATAAGTCCTTTAAGTTTTACGTTTGTATCAGATAGGTCATGTAAGTTATTTAAGTATCATATAGGTCCTTTAAGTTTTAACTTTGTATCAAATAGGTCCTATTTCTTAAATTTTATGTTTTTTATGCAAAATCCGTCCTGATGGAATCCGTCCTGAGGAATCCGCCCTGATGGAATCCGTTCTGAGGAATCCATCTTGAGCAATTCTGAAGGTGTGAAAAACACAAGAAGGGGGGGTTGAATTTTGTTTTTTGAAAACAAAAACTTTTTCAAGATATTGCTATCTATCAGAGTCTTTAGGCAGCAGAAAACTAACACAACAAAACAAAACAGAGAGAGGGCGAGAGAGAGAGAGAGAGAGAGAGAGAGAGAGAGAGAGAGAGAACACACGGGATTTATACTGGTTCCCCTCACAAATCGAGAGTACTCCATTCCCCTTGCACTTCCAAGGGATTTCACTATAATCACTAAACATTACAATCCTAATGCTCAAGCACACAAGCAAGAGACTTCTAAACTACTCAAGTTACAACTATCAAGAGACTTCTTACAATTTGCTCAAGTTACACAAAACAAGAGACTTCTAAAAAAGGTTAACTCACGCAAGAGTAAGACTTAAAAATCTAAGCTTTCTAAGACTCAAAAAACAAACACTTAATCTATATCAAGTGAATATTACAAATCGTTTAGAGGCTTAGACAGCTAATAACAGACTAATTCATTTTAGAGTGTAAATGTGTTTCTTCAATAGGTTATTAGTCTTGTATTCAGCAATAGTCAATCATCATCCTTCATTCAAAAAAGACATATATTTATATGAAGATAAAATAGAGACATTGATGAAGAGATCCGTTGTAGATGGACAGCTGTAGAAATTTTATTGCTTGAAGCATGAAATTGAATTTCTTATCTAGAAGACGTAATTCAATTCCACTACTTCGTCTCTTCTTCCTTTGCTCCACCATTAGGAGTAATAAAAGTACAGTTAGTACAATACGCTCCTCCTTAAAGAGAAGATTTTAAGTTGAACGATGTGAAGAGTTATCCTTTAAACTTGTGCTGTCATCTACCAAAGAATGTCCTAGAAACTTTAGATTTATCAAATCAGAGTAATATGTTAAGAAACAGAGTATGCTTCAGGACTATAATGTTGGAACAAAATGAGTTTTTATAGAAAATCACCCTCATAAAGTTTTGATGATAACAAAGTATTAAATGGACAATTGGTAGTACTAATGTTTTGAATCAAGTGCGCATGATTATTATGAACTTATGTACACTTCATCAGAACTCATTTGATTATAAAAACCTTATGAAGCAAACATATACTGTAGAGCATTCAGTATGAATACTTTCTGAAGACCTTTTGAAGTTTGCACTCCGAAGACGTTCAGAAGCTGAACTTTGAAGATTGATCAGTAGCTCAACTCTGATGTCCATCAGAAGCTGAAAATTCAAGAATTTCAGAAGTTGAACTCTGAAATCCATCAAAAGCTAAAGATTCAAGACTTTCATAAGGTAAAGTTTTTGTTCCTGAAGAACACTCTGTTTCTTTAACAGATTACGTTAATTTGATGAATCTCAAGCTTCTAGGATATTCCTTGGTAGATGACAGCACAAGCTTATAGGATAACTCTCCACAACGTTTAAATTCAAAATCTTATCTATAAGGAGGAGCGTATTGTACTGACTGTACTATTATTACTCCAAATGGTGGAGCAAAGGAACAAAGACGAAGTAGTGGAATTGAATTACCTCTTTTGAATAAGAAATTCAATTGCATGCTTCAAGCAATTATATTTCTACAGTTGTCCATCTACAACGGTATTATTCATCAACGTATCTATTTACTTCCATATAAATAGATATCCTTGAGCGAAAAAGAATACTCTGATATTATTGGTAATAGTTCAAAACTATCTGAGCCTCTGAAGAACTTTGTAATTCACTTATTGTGTTAAGTGTCTTAATTCTTAGAATAGCTTAGTAGTTAAAAAGAATACTCCTATGTGAGTTATTTGATTTGGAGAAGTCTCTTGTTTTGTGTAACTTGAGCATCTGAAGAACTTTGTAATTCACTTATTGTGTTAAGTGTCTTAATTCTTAGAATAGCTTAGTAGTTAAAAAGAATACTCCTATGTGAGTTATTTGATTTGGAGAAGTCTCTTGTTTTGTGTAACTTGAGCAATTTGTAAGAAGTCTCTTGTTAGTTGTAACTTGAGCATTAGAAGAATCCTGCTTGTGTTCTTAAGCACTAGGATTGTAATCTTTAGTGACTGTAGTGAAATCCCTTGGAAGTGCAAAGGGACTGGAGTACTTTCGGTTTGTGAGGGGAACCAGTATAAATCCTGTGTGTTCATTTCTCTTTCTCTCTCTGTCTTGGATTTATTGTGTTAAGTTTTCCGCTGCCTAAAGACTCTGATAGATAGCAATATCTTGAAAAAGTTTTTATTTTCTAAAAACACAATTCACCCCCGCCCCCCTCCCCTTTCTTGTGTTTTTCACACCTTCAATTTGTATCTAGACCTCCGGTTCTGTTGCAAATCACCTTACAGTGAGACAGATAAAGATCAAGAAAAACACTATGGCTGGAATGCAATTATTGAATGATTTCACACGTTACTGATCTCATGAGTGAAATAGAAAAAGGAATCAACTTCTAAAATGAAGATCTAGTAAAGGAGCAAGAAAATACTTTATCAATTCCTGTCACATGTGAAGTTGCCAATATTGAGGAAATTATCAAATCTGTTGACCATTGCTTCACAAGTGATGATAATGAAAGCATTCAAAGAGCAAAAGTCAAAAGCTCTATAAATCAATATGAGCACTTTACAATGGAAAAAGATGAAAGTGTTGAAGACATGAGCAAGAGACTCCAAAAACTCACAAAAGAGCTTAAAAACTCGAAAAAGGAGTATAGTATAAAAGGAGTAGCATGCAAAATGCTAAGGAGTTTACCTTAAGGGTGGAATCAAATTATCACAACTATTGAAGAATAAAAAGCCTTGATACTCTAATAATCAATCTCAGAAGTGACGAGGTTGTTCTGAAAGGTTAAGGTAAAAACAAGGCAAGGACTATTGATATTGAAAAAGATTATGCCTCAGAGGAATCAGAAGAAGAATACTTTGATAAGTTTTCCAAGAAATTTCAAAAGTGGTCTACATTCATGGAACTGGATTTTGGTAATCAAGGACAAATGACTGCATGGAAAGATTTGGACAAATTTGTTGATAGTGAAGATAAAAGAAGAGAAATCAAATCTACAGCATCTACCAACAAAGAAGAATGTTCAAACTCTGAAGCAGAATTAATGTCAAAAGCTGGATCAGATTCTGAAGAGGAGTCAGAGTCTGACTTAGAGGAAACAGATTCTGATATGGAAATGCTTCAAGAGATATATTCTCAACTAACTAAAACTCAATTGATAAAAATTCATATGAAAGTCTTTTGTAAATTGAATTTTAGTTTACAAAGGAATAAATTGTTGAAAAACAATTATGAGCTATTAACTGAACAAGCCAACAATTTTGAAGATCTTTATAAAAATGCTTTAATCAAAATAAAAGATCTTGAAAAAGGTTGTGCTATGTGTTACAAAACTCATGATGAGAATGAAATTTCACTTCAAGAATTTTGTAACAAAAATATTGATAAAAGTAAGATTACATCTATGATTTTTAGAATTGGCAAACATTGCAAAGATAACAAGTAAAAAGAATATAATGCTATGGTTACTCATAAAAATTGCTCAGGTAAACATACATTGAAAATAAAGTGATGCTTGCTTATAATAATTGAGAACAATAACGGAAGCGATTATCAACAATATTGGTTTTTCACCGGATGGCCTTCTCTTGTAGGCTTGAAAGGACCATGTTCACCAAATGCTCCTTGTCCAATCGAAGAACAACCAGGACCTTCAAAATTACCAATGAAATTCTAGTATAGCAAAACCAGATGTTCTATAGGATGTTGAATCATCTGGTTTGTCAAGAACAACACGTCAGGGCATATAACATTAAAAACATATACTGAAAAATATAAACAACACACCGAAATTGTTAACCCAGTACGGAGCAACTCTCCTACTCTGGGGGCATACCAAGCCTGGAAGGAAATCCACTATTAGCAGTATTAATTTAGAGTTAAACTCCCCCGTTTACAACTCCTTAGTTAATCCCTACCCAATGCAACTTCTACCTAGGAACTCCTAGATATGAGATCCCATCTCACTTCCCTACAACCAACACAGATAGTGTTGTTCTTACAATGTTGAATATGATGTTGGAACATAATACGAGACACTAGTTACTCTTGCTTAAAAGCTTCGAGTAAGGCACATACAGTTACCTCCGTACTTCACAGCTTAGGAGTAACCTTACAATTAACACATAGAACAAATTTAGTCCTTAGCTTGTGTTACAGAATCCACAAGAAAGGCTCACAATGACACGAAAACCTAAAGACTATATCTATGATGAACAATGGTTTCGGCATAATACACAAACTTGGAGTTGCTTACAAGCTTCCTCCAATGACAATAGTGACCAACTCACAACCCGAGTGGTTCACTTTTACACCGACTCTCCTAGAGAGTGGCTACACGACAAAGCCCTTAGATTTCTACATTTTGGACTTGTTACAAAACTAGGTTACAAAGCTTCTATTTATAACCTATACCCAACTGGATTTGGGCCTTCAAACACACAGCTGGTCCAAGGAATATCCAGCACACATATTCTTGAAACAAATACAATGTTTCCTTAAATAGATTGTTTCCTAAAATGTGAAAACATCTTTAGAAAATATCTCCTCGCTGATTCTCTATAGAAATATGCTACTCGGCACACAAGTATATATAAAAACGTGGTTTCCTTATTTAAAAACGCGCGTGACAGCTGGCGCGACAAACTTGTATACAGGTTGTACCCACATGTTGAAATATTTGGTCCAACATCTTGCTTGTATATTTGTTTTAGCAAAATGAGGCCAATACACAAATATCCAACAACCAACAAAAAAAAAACGTTCAGATCCATGTTTATTTGTTTAAAAAAATAAATAAATAATTTCAAATGCATTAATAATAGAAGAGATTAGAAGGCTAATAAGAACACATTTACCTCCATTCAGCCACAATACCACCGATTTGGAAGTAGGATCATTCTCTGCTTCCACGAAGTAATAGAACAAGGCTCTATCATGGGTTTCATCATCAAGAAAGACATACCCAGCATATTGTTTGAATCCAACTTTGGGCTGATTAGGTTTCATCATCAACTTCAGAAGTGGAACTCAATCTTAACTAAGAATGAGAATAAATATGGTAATAGAGTTTTGTTTCATCTATATTGGCTGGAGGAAGAAGTGAGTGAATAACCATGCAGCGCTTGAGATATTGCTTGTAAAAATTGGGGTTGATGGAAGGAACTGATGCAGAGAAGTGAGAAAAAGTAATTGAAAGAATCAGTTCTTGAAATCGATATGTTTTTTCCAAGGTTTTCAATACCAGACCGGTCAAACCGTGAATTGGGCCTGCATCCGGTCCGGGCAGCCCCTTAAACCAGAGGAGCAAAGAATCGGTGACTGAACCGCTAAACCGGTAAAAACCGGGAGAACCGACGGTTTACCCGATTTGGCCGGTCTGGCATATTTTTTTTATAGAAAAAAAAAACAAAAAATTGCAATATTTTTTTACTAGTATAGTTGCATTGGGAATCACTCATCTCATTAAAATATTATACTAATGGTAACTAATTTAACAGGGTTCATAATTTTTATCTAATCATCATAAAATAACTGAATAATATGATTAACATAAAATAAGGTTTAACATAAATTATCATCTTATTTTTTTAGGTTTAATTGCATATTTGGTCTCCTATGTTTAAAAAGTTTCATGTTGGTCCTTTTAGTCAAATTTTTGTTTAAATCGCCTATTGAATTGCGTACGCTGACCGCTTATGAGGTACTATGTGAAAGTTTTAGAAGAAATTAACTTAATAGTTAACAAAAACGTTAGGAAATATTAACACAAAATTTAATGAAAAGGACCAACTTATGTTGAGATTAATAACATCAGGGACTAAATATATGCATCGGAGCAAAAACTCATTTTTTTTAAACATGTTGTACATTTTTACACTGGTGTATGAACATTTTTGCACCAGTTTAAACCTTGTTTTCCAGAAAATGTAAAATCTGCGTTTTTGAATAAGTTCTTGCCGATTTCATCTTAAATTTTTGTGAATCAACATCAAAACATCACATGGAGAAGAATTCTATTCAATACTGCGAACATTGGAAGTTTTTTTTATTCATTTAATTTATTATAACTCTAGTTTAAACTAGGATTTTTCTTAAGTTAGAATTCAAGACCCATTTTAAATGAAGGATTTAGATATTTATATGTAAATTGTTTTTGTGTATCTATGAATTGTAGTATAAAAAATCCCCAATTGTTACTCTCTCTCGTTGAATATATCAAAAACGGTTTGAAATATTTTATAGTATTTAACTCACGGGAGAAAAATTTATTATCGGTCAACATTGTAATGTTATTTTTATCATTACCATTATAGAATTTGAAACTACTGAAATAAATTGCTATATTGATCATGCAATTGATTTTTATATAAAATTTGAATATTGTGTTTGTAGATATACTTCTACAAACATATTGAGAAAGAACAATTATCACACAACAATCTTTTAAAAGCCTAGGTCAAGTTACAACAACATATGCCCTGTTTTAGACACACGCCACCTTTAGGGTGGCCTAGTGATTCTATACAAAGCTGGTTACAACGTTCTGGTGCTGTTGGACATAATGTTGAATCAAAGCAAATTTTGTTTGGTGGTACCTTAAAGTCTCCTGCGACAATCATTAAAACTCCATTAGAAATACTACAAAATATTGAAGACAAACTTATGGCTTTTCAAATATCATGTATACTTTTTTATAAAAATCTTGTCTCTAAAACTTAAATTAAAAATGAAAGCATATCAAAGATCACTCTCATATATTCTACAATAAATTTGGTTTCATTAAAAAGATAACAATGCTTAGTTTTAAATCTAACGTTTTACCTGCAACCATCACTGAAACAATGCAAATAATTAAAAAGGTTAAAAGAACAACATTGGTATAAGATGCCATTATAATATTTTGAGTAGACATGAACACCTTGCAATACGCTATTTAAGAAGGCTAGAAAATTATGTTAGAATCGTGGCAATAAATTAATTTATTTTTTTGGTCAAAAGGCAATAAATTAATTCTAATTGAAGAGTTTTTTTTTACCATTTTTTATTTTGACTAAAAATACTAACTTTATATTTATTTAGACTAAAAATGCAAATGTTTTTTTATTTTGACTAAAAATACTAACTTTATATTTATTTTGCCTAAAAATACTATCTTTTTTTTTCTTTTGACTAAAAATACTAACTTTTTTTATTTTTACTAAAAATACAATTTTCTTTTTGTTTTGACTAAAAATACTAACATATTTTTATTTTTCCTAAAAATACTAACTTTATATTTATTTTGAATAAAACTTTTTATATTTTTCTTTTTTATATATATTATTTTTCGATTTAGTGATTAAAATTTTTTAAAAAAATTCATTTTTTTTAGACAGAAATAATTTCGTTTTAAAAACTGACTAATAAAATTATCAATTTTTTTTGGACTAAAATTATCAATTTTTTTAAATATACTGTTTTCAAATATTTGCTTTAACACAATTTTCAAAAATAAATAAATAAATCTTTTATATCATAAAATTACGTTACTTACTTGATGTGTTGAGTAGTGTCTGATTTGGTGCGCTTCCAACCACCGACTTAGATGACCACGAGAATTATCAACACTTGCAATAAATAAAAATTGTAAACAAAAAATATTAAAACATATTAAGTTGTCAAAGCAAAAAATTAAACTTTTTTATATTAAAAGACAAACACTACCACTTTTTGGATGGAGATGTAAAATATAAAATTTAATCTTTGAGTTAAGTATGAAAAAAAAAATTGAAAGTTAGAAGTATGCGATTTAAAAGAGAAGTTAGAGAAATTTAGAGAGATATTGAAAGTGTAAAAATGAAGTGAAGTAGATGAATGTTGATATAAAGAAATGATAGAAGTTACCGTTGGAAAAAAAAATTAAAAATTTCGGATTGGCTTACTGTCGGCCATGAACCGCCAAATGGCCTTCAACGGTCATGGCTTTTTGGCGGCCCATGACCTACGAGAATTACCGGCGGCGTTTCACCCTCAATAAGCCTTTCAACGGGCATGGCATCTTGGTGGCCTATGGCCCACGCAAATTCTCGCACTCAATAAAGTGTTGAGGGCTCAAATCCGTCAACAATGTTGGCCAAGAAACTAAGGTTTTTTGTAGTGTTTGTTTTTTAAATATTTAGGCATAATGCATCCATAGATCCTTTAAGTTTTACGTTTGTATCATATATGTCCTTTAAATTTTTTAAGTATCAGATAAGTCCTTTAAGTTTTACGTTTGTATCAGATAGGTCATATAAGTTATTTAAGTATCATATAGGACCTTTAAGTTTTAACTTTGTATCAAATAGGTCCTATTTCTTAAATTATATGTTTTTTATGCAAAATCCGTCCTGATGGAATCCGTCCTGAGGAATCCGCCCTGATGGAATCCGTTCTGAGGAATCCATCCTGAGCAATTCTGAAGGTGTGAAAAACACAAGAAGGGGGTGGTTGAATTGTGTTTTTTGAAAACAAAAACTTTTTCAAGATATTGCTATCTATCAGAGTCTTTAGGCAGCAGAAAACTAACACAACAAAACAAAACAGAGAGAGGGCGAGAGAGAGAGAGAGAGAGAGAGAGAGAGAGAGAGAAAGAACACACGGGATTTATACTGGTTCCCCTCACAAATCGAGAGTACTCCAGTCCCCTTGCACTTCCAAGGGATTTCACTATAATCACTAAAGATTACAATCCTAGTGCTCAAGCACACAAGCAAGAGACTTCTAAACTACTCAAGTTACAACTAACAAGAGACTTCTTACAATTTGCTCAAGTTACACACAACAAGAGACTTCTAAAAAAGGTTAACTCACGCAAGAGTAAGACTTAAAAATCTAAGCTTTCTAAGACTCAAAAAACAAACACTTAATCTATATCAAGTGAATATTACAAATCTTTTAGAGGCTTAGACAGCTAATAACAGACTAATTCATTTCAGAGTGTAAATGTGTTTCTTCAATAGTTTATTAGTCTTGTATTCAGCAATAGTCAATCATCATCCTTCATTCAACAAAGACATCTATTTATATGAAGATAAAATAGAGACATTGATGAAGAGATCCGTTGTAGATGGACAGCTGTAGAAATTTTATTGCTTGAAGCATGAAATTGAATTTCTTATCTAGAAGACGTAATTCAATTCCACTACTTCGTCTCTTCTTCCTTTGCTCCACCATTAGGAGTAATAAAAGTACAGTTAGTACAATACGCTCCTCCTTAAAGAGAAGATTTTAATTTGAACGCTGTGAAGAGTTATCCTTTAAACTTGTGCTGTCATCTGCCAAAGAATGTCCTAGAAACTTTAGATTTATCAAATCAGAATAATATGTTAAGAATCAGAGTATGCTTCAGGACTATAATGTTGGAACAAAATGAGTTTTTATAGAAAATCACCCTCATAAAGTTTTGATGTTAACAAAGTTGTAAATGGACAATTGGTAGTACTAATGTTTTGAATCAAGTGCGCATGATTATTATGAACTTAAGTACACTTCATCAGAACTCATTTGATTATAAAAACCTTCTGAAGCAAACATATACTGTAAAGCATTCAGTATGAATACTTTCTGAAGACCTTTTGAAGTTTGCACTCGGAAGACGTTCAGAAGCTGAACTTTGAAGATTGATCAGTAGCTCAACTCTGATGTCCATCAGAAGCTGAAAACTCTAGACTTTCAGAAGTTGAACTCTGAAATCCATCAAAAGCTAAAGATTCAAGAATTTCATAAGCTTAAGTTTTTGTTCCTGAAGAACACTCTGTTTCTTTAACATATTACGTTAATTTTATGAATCTCAAGCTTCTAGGATATTCCTTGGTAGATGATAGCACAAGCTTAAAGGATAACTCTCCACAACGTTTAAATTCAAAATCTTATCTATAAGGAGGAGCGTATTGTACTGACTGTACTATTATTACTCCAAATGGTGGAGCAAAGGAACAAAGACGAAGTAGTGGAATTGAATTACCTCTTTTGAATAAGAAATTCAATTGCATGCTTCAAGCAATTATATTTCTACAGTTGTCCATCTACAACGGTATTATTCATCAACGTATCTATTTACTTCCATATAAATAGATATCCTTGAGCGAAAAAGAATACTCTGATATTATTGGTAATAGTTCAAAACTATCTCAGCCTCTGAAGAACTTTGTAATTCACTTATTGTGTTAAGTGTCTTAATTCTTAGAATAGCTTAGTAGTTAAAAAGAATACTCTTGTGTGAGTTATTTGATTTGGAGAAGTCTCTTGTTATTTGTTTAACTTGAGCAATTTGTAAGAAGTCTCTTGTTTTATGTAACTTGAGCAATTTGTAAGAAGTCTCTTGTTAGTTGTAACTTGAGCATTAGAAGAATCCTGCTTGTGTTCTTAAGCACTAGGATTGTAATCTTTAGTGACTGTAGTGAAATCCCTTGGAAGTGCAAAGGGACTGGAGTACTTTCGGTTTGTGAGGGGAACCAGTATAAATCCTGTGTGTTCATTTCTCTTTCTCTCTCTGTCTTGGATTTATTGTGTTAAGTTTTCCGCTGCCTAAAGACTCTGATAGATAGCAATATCTTGAAAAAGTTTTTATTTTCTAAAAACACAATTCACCCCCCCCCCCCCTCCCCCCTTCTTGTGTTTTTCACACCTTCAATTTGTATCTAGACCTCCGGTTCTGTTGCAAATCACCTTACAGTGAGACAGATAAAGATCAAGAAAAACACTATTGCTGGAATGCAATTATTGAATGATTTCACACGTTACTGATCTCATGAGTGAAATAGAAAAAGGAATCAACTTCTAAAATGAAGATTTAGTAAAGGAGCAAGAAAATACTTCATCAATTCCTGTCACATATGAAGTTGCCAATATTGAGGAAATTATCAAATCTGATGACCATTGCTTCACAAGTGATGATAATGAAAGCATTCAAAGAGCAAAAGTCAAAAGCTCTATAAATCAATATGAGCACTTTACAATGGAAAAAGATGAAAGTGTTGAAGACATGAGCAAGAGACTCCAAAAACTCACAAAAGAGCTTAAAAACTCGAAAAAGGAGTATAGTATAAAAGGAGTAGCATGCAAAATGCTAAGGAGTTTACCTTAAGGGTGGAATCAAATTATCACAACTATTGAAGAATAAAGAGCCTTGATACTCTAATAATCAATTTCAGAAGTGACGAGGTTGTTCTGAAAGGTAAAGGTAAAAACAAGGCAAGGACTGTTGATATTGAAAAAGATTATGCCTCAGAGGAATCAGAAGAAGAATACTTTGATAAGTTTTCCAAGAGATTTCAAAAGTGGTCTACATTCATGGAACTGGATTTTGGTAATCAAGGACAAATGACTGCATGGAAAGATTTGGACAAATTTGTTGATAGTGAAGATAAATGAAGAGAAATCAAATCTACAGCATCTACCAACAAAGAAGAATGTTCAAACTCTGAAGCAGAATTAATGTCAAAAGCTGGATCAGATTCTGAAGAGGAGTCAGAGTCTGACTTAGAGGAAACAGATTCTGATATGGAAATGCTTCAAGAGGTATATTCTCAACTAACTAAAACTAAATTGATAAAAATTCATATGAAAGTCTTTTGTAAATCGAATTTTAGTTTACAAAAGAATAAATAGTTGAAAAACAATTATGAGCTATTAACTGAACAAGCCAACAATTTTGAAGATCTTTATAAAAATGCTATAATCAAAATAAAAGATCTTGAAAATGGTTGTGCTATGTGTTACAAAACTCATGATGAGCACGAAATTTCACTTCAAGAGTTTTGTAACAAAATTATTGATAAAAGTAAGATTACATCTATGATTTTTGGAATTGGCAAACATTGCAAAGATAACAAGTAAAAAGAATATAATGCTATGGTTACTCATAAAAATTGCTCAGTTAAACATACATTGAAAATAAAGTGATGCATGCATATAATAATTGAGAACAATAACGGAAGCGATTATCAACAATACTAGTTTTTCACTGGATGGCCTTCTCTTGTAGGCTTGAAAGGACCATGTTCACCAAATGCTCCTTGTCCAATCGAAGAACAACCAGGACCTTCAAAATTACCAATGAAATTCTGGTATAGCAAAACCAGATGTTCTATAGGATGTTGAATCATCTGGTATGTCAAGAACAACACGTCAGGGCATATAACATTAAAAACATATACTGAAAAATATAAACAACACACTGAAATTTTTAACCCAGTTCGGAGCAACTCTCCTACTCTGGGGGCATACCAAGCCAGGAAGGTAATCCACTATTAGCAGTATTAATTCAGAGCTAAACTCCCCCGTTTACAACTCCTCACTTAATCCCTACCCAATGCAACTTCTACCTAGGAACTCCTAGATATGAGATCTCATCTCACTTCCCTACAACCAACACAGATAGTGTTGTTCTTACAATGTTGAATATGATGTTGGAACATAATACGAGACACTAGTTACTCTTGCTTAAAAGCTTCGAGTAAGGCACATACAGTTAGCTCCGTACTTCACAGCTTAGGAGTAACCTTACAATTAACACATAGAACAAATTCAGTCCTTAGCTTGTGTTATAGAATCCACAAGAAAGGCTCACAATGACACGAAAACCTAAAGACTATATCTATGATGAACAATGGCTTCGGCATAATACACAAACTTGGAGTTGCTTACAAGCTTCCTCCAATGACAATAGTGACCAACTCACAACCCGAGTGGTTCACTTTTACACTGACTCTCCTAGAGAGTGGCTACACGACAAAGCCCTTAGATTTCTACATTTTGTACTTGTTACAAAACTAGGTTACAAAGCTTCTATTTATAACCTATACCCAACTGGATTTGGGCCTTCAAACACACAGCTGGTCCAAGGAATATCCAGCACACATATTCTTGAAACAAATACAATGTTTCCTTAAATATATTGTTTCCTAAAATGTCAAAACATCTTTAGAAAATATCTCCTCACCTATTCTCTATAGAAATATGCTACTAGGCACACAAGTATATATAAAAACGTGGTTTCCTTTTAAAACGTGGTTTCCTTATTTAAAAACGCGCGTGACAGCTGGCGCGACAAACTGGTATACAGGTTGTACCCACATGTTGAAACATTTAGTCCAACATCTTGCTTGTATATTTGTTTTAGCAAAATGAGGCCAATACACAAATATCCAACAACCAACAAAAAAAAAAACGTTCAGATCCATGTTTATTTGTTTAAATAAATAAATAAATATTTCAAATGCATTAATAATAGAAGAGATTAGAAGGCTAATAAGAACACATTTACCTCCATTCAGCCACAATACCACCGATTTGGAAGCAGGATCATTCTCAGCTTCCACGAAGTAATAGAACAAGGCTCTATCATGGGTTTCATCATCAAGAAAGACATACCCAGCATATTGTTTGAATCCAACTTTGGGCTGATTAGGTTTCATCATCAACTTCAGAAGTGGAACTCAATCTTAAACTAAGAATGAGAATAAATATGGTAATAGAGTTTTGTTTCATCTATATTGGCTGGAGGAAGAAATGAGTGAATAACCATGCAGCGCTTGAGATATTGCTTATAAAATTTGGGGTTGATGGAAGGAACTGATGCAGAGAAGTGAGAAAAAGTAATTGAAAGAATCAGTTCCTGACAAAATAACTAATGACAAAGAAAACAACACTTTATTATTTTGAAAGAATCAAACTACTCTATTTCCTAACAAAAGAAACAAAGTACTACTACACTTTGAAATTTTTTAGGTTAGAATAAAATTTTGGAAGTTGGAATAAAATTGTGGCACTTTCAAATTGAGAAATGTTATTAGAACAACTAAAATTGATAATTTTTTTGGACAATTTTCTCTTTCATACTCTCATCATATTTTTATTTTCTCTCCTTCTTTCACTTTATAGTTTTTGTTGCAAAAGAACCAAAGAAAAAGAGGTTGGCTTGACTCAATGGTACTAACATGTTTATTACATCGTGGAAGGCGAAGCATAGACACGAATTTAATTTAATTGTTAGCGACATTATTCTTCTTATTTCATCTTATGTAAACTTTGAAGTTAAGTTTGTTGAGAAGTCATAAACTAAGGTGTTTGCTGAGGGCTTCGAACTAACTCTATTATAGGGGGTTTGTTTTGATTTGATCGGTTCTGTTGTGGAACTATATTTCTTTGTGCATGGTGTTTCCCATTCATACCTGAAATAATTATTTCTTGAAATCGATATGTTTTTTCCAAGGTTTTCAAAACCAGACCGGTCAAACCGTGAATCGGGCCTGCATCCGGTCCGGGCAGCCCCTTAAACTGGAGGAGCAAAGAATCGGTGACTGAACCGCTAAACCGGTTCAAAACCGGGAGAACCGACGGTTTACCCGATTTGGCCGGTCTGGCATATTTTTTTTATAGAAAAAAAAACAAAAAATTGCAATATTTTTTTACTAGTATAGTTGCATTGGGAATCACTCATCTCATTAAAATATTATACTAATGGTAACTAATTTAACAGGGTTCATAATTGTTATCTAATCATCATAAAATAACTGAATAATATGATTAACATAAAATAAGGTTTAACATAAATTATCATCTTATTTTTTTAGGTTTAATTGCATATTTGGTCTCTTATGTTTAAAAAGTTTCATGTTGGTCCTTTTAGTCAAATTTTTGTATAAATCGCCTATTAATGAATTGCGTACGTTGACCGCTTATGAGGTACTATGTGAAAGTTTTAGAAGAAATTAACTTAATAGTTAACAAAAACGTTAGGAAATATTAACTCAAAATTTAACGAAAAGAACCAACTTATGTTGAGATCAATAACATAAGGGACTAAATATATGCATCGGAGCAAAAACTCATTTTTTTTAAACTTGTTGTACATTTTTACACTGGTGTATGAACATTTTTGCACCAGTTTAAACCTTGTTTTCCAGAAAATGTAAAATCTGCGTTTTTGAATAACTTCTTGCCGATTTCATCTTAAATTCTTGTGAATCAACATCAAAACATCACATGGAGAAGAATTCTATTCAATACTGCGAACATTGGAAGTTTTTTTTATTCATTTAATTTATTATAACTCTTGTTTAAACTAGAATTTTTCTTAAGTTAGAATTCAAGACCCATTTCAAATGAAGGATTTAGATATTTATATGTAAATTGTTTTTGTGTATCTATGAATTGTAGTATAAAAAATCCTCAATTGTTACTCTCTATCGTTGAATATATCAAAAACGGTTTGAAATATTTTATAGTATTTAACTCACGGGAGAAAAGTTTATTATCGGTCAACATTGTAATGTTATTTTTATCATTACCATTATAGAATTTGAAACTACTGAAATAAATTGCTATATTGATCATGCAATTGATTTTTAGATAAAATTTGAATATTGTGTTTGTAGATATACTTCTACAAACATATTGAGAAAGAACAATTACCACACAACAATCTTTTAAAAGCCTAGGTCAAGTTGCAACAACATATGCCCTGTTTTAGACACACGCCACCTTTAGGGTGGCCTAGTGATTCTATACAAAGCTGGTTACAACGTTCTGGTGCTGTTGGACATAATGTTGAATCAAAGCAAATTTTGTTTGGTGGTACCTTAAAGTCTCCTGCGACAATCATTAAAACTCCATTAGAAATACTACAAAATATTGAAGACAAACTTATGGCTTTACAAATATCATGTATACTTTTTTATAAAAATCTTGTCTCTAAAACTTAAATTAAAAATGAAAGCATATCAAAGATCACTCTTATATATTCTACAATAAATTTGTTTTCATTAAAAAGATAACAATACTTAGTTTTAAGTCTAACGTTTTACCTGCAACCATGATTGAAACAACGCAAATAATTAAAAAGGTTAAAAGAACAACATTGGTATAAGATGCCATTATAATATTTTGAGTAGACATGAATACCTTGCAATACACTATTTAAGAAGGCTAGAAAATTATGTTAGAATCGTGGCAATATATTAATTTATTTTTTTGGTCATAAGGCAATAAATTAATTTATTTTTTTGGTCAAAAGGCAATAAATTAATTCTAATTGAAGAGTTTTTTTTACCATTTTTTATTTTGACTAAAAATACTAACTTTATATTTATTTAGACTAAAAATGCAAATGTTTTTTTATTTTGACTAAAAATACTAACTTTATATTTATTTTGCCTAAAAATATTATCTTTTTTTTTCTTTTGACTAAAAATACTAACTTTTTTTATTTTTACTAAAAATACAATTTTTTTTTTGTTTTGACTAAAAATACTAACATATTTTTATTTTGACTAAAAATACTAACTTTATATTTATTTTGCCTAAAAATACTAACTTTATATTTATTTTGAATAAAACTTTTTATATATATTATTTTTCGATTTAGTGATTAAATTTTTTTAAAAAAATTCATTTTTTTTAGACAGAAATAGTTTCGTGTTAAAAACTGACTAATAAAACTATCAATTTTTTTTGGACTAAAATTATCAATTTTTTTAAATATATTGTTTTCAGATATTAGCTTTAACACAATTTTCAAAAACAAATAAATAAATCTTTTTTATCATAAAATTACGTTACTTACTTGATGTGTTGAGTAGTGTCTGATTTGGTGCGCTTCCAACCACCGACTTAGATGACCACGAGAATTATCAACACTTGCAATAAATAAAAATTGTAAACAAAAAATATTAAAACATATTAAGTTATCAAAGCAAAAAATTAAACTTTTTAATATTAAAAGACAAACACTTACCACTTTTTGGATGGAGATGTAAAATATAAAATTTAAGTTTTGAGTTAAGTATGAAAAAAAATTTGAAAGTTAGAAGTATGCGATTTAAAAGAGAAGTTAGAGAAATTTAGAGAGAGATTGAAAGTGTAAAAATGAAGTGAAGTAGATGAATGTTGATATAAAGAAATGATAGAAGTTACCGTTGGAAAAAAAAAATTAAAAATTTCGGATTGGCTTACTGTCGGCCATGAACCGCCAATTGGCCTTCAACGGTCATGGCTTTTTGGTGGCCCATGACCTACGAGAATTACCGGCGGCCTTTCACCCTCAATAAGCCTTCAACGGGCATGGCATCTTGGCGGCCTATGGCCCACGCAAATTCTCGCACTCAATAAAGTGTTGAGGGCTCAAATCCGTCAACAATGTTGGCCAAGAAATTAAGGTTTTTTGTAGTGTTTGTTTTTTAAATATTTAGGCATAATGCATCCATAGATCCTTTAAGTTTTATGTTTGTATCATATATGTCCTTTAAATTTTTTAAGTATCAGATAAGTCCTTTAAGTTTTACGTTTGTATCAGATAGGTCATATAAGTTATTTAAGTATCATATAGGTCCTTTAAGTTTTAACTTTGTATCAAATAGGTCCTATTTCTTAAATTTTATGTTTTTTATGCAGAATCCGTCCTGATGGAATCCGTCCTGAGGAATCCGCCCTGATGGAATCCGTTCTGAGTGTAAATGTGTTTCTTCAATAGTTTATTAGTCTTGTATTCAGCAATAGCCAATCATCATCCTTCTTTCAACAAAGACATCTATTTATATGAAGATAAAATAGAGACATTGTAGAAGAGATCCGTTGTAGATGGACAGCTGTAGAAATTTTATTGCTTGAAGCATGAAATTGAATTTCTTATCTAGAAGACGTAATTCAATTCCACTACTTCGTCTCTTCTTCCTTTGCTCCACCATTAGGAGTAATAAAATGTTGGAACAAAATATGTGTTAATACACACCCTTAAGTTTTGATGATAACAAAGTATTAAATGGACAATTGATGGTACTAATGTTTAAATTAAGTGCAGGAGAATTCAACGTTTTATCAAGAGCACACTTAATTTAAACTCTGATGAAACCAATGGAACTTTATTCAAAGATTAGCACACTATGAAAAGAAGAAGCTTGCAAACCTTGTTCTTTATATAGTGAAGTATGAATAATTTAAGTCATTTAATAAAGTAATTCTGAAACTGATTAAAATTAACTATGGATATAAAATAGGGGGAGCTTACAAACCTAACCCTATGGATTATCAGACTTAGGGGGAGCTTGCGAAACTCATAAGCCTGAATTTTATCAACAACAATTGTATTTAATACTTGTGTTTGTCATCATCAAAAAGGGGGAGATTGTTAGAACAAAATATGTGTTAATACACACCCTTAAGTTTTGATGATAACAAAGTATTAAATGGACAATTGATGGTGCTAATGTTTAAATTAAGTGCAGGAGAATTCAACGTTTAATCAAGAGCACACTTAATTTAAACTCTGATGAAGCCAATGGAAGTCTGAATATTTAGAATCTGAAAGAGTTCAGATGCTACAAAGTGGTCAGAAGCTATACAAAGTTCAAAAGCTCAAAGTAGATCAGAACGTCTGAAGCTGTTCAGGGACTCAGAGGAGTTTAGAAGCTCAAGGATGTTCAGAGGCCTACAAGAGTTCAGAGGTTGTCTGATAGTCATGAGTCATTCAGAGGATGAAGATGTTCAGAAGCTGAATTGCAAAGGAATATCAGAGGCCAACCATTCAAAGACCAATCAGACTCCAAGTTATCAAAGGTTCATCAGAAGCAAAGGAATTCCCAGTCATCAGAGGGCTACATCAACTACAACATATCAAGCCTGATGACTTGTTCTAAGGTCAACTAAATTGCAACGGTCACAAAGGATGTGATCCCTCTCTCTAGGAGCTAGTTGTACCTTACTTAAACTCTCTAATAGTCAGCAGAAGTATAAAAAGCTTAAAGAAGTCTATGAGAATTTAAGTAAGCAAGCAAATCACTCTGAAGGTCTTAAACAAAAAGATTTTATCAAAACAAAAGACCTTGAGAATGATTTTGCTATATGTTACAAACCCCTTGAGCACTCTCTAGTTCTCAAAGAGTACTGTAACATAAATGCTGATCAAAATAAAATTGTTTCCATGCTTTGCAACCTTGAGACCAATAATACTAATGGGATTGGATACTATAGCAGTAAAACACTAGAGGAACCAAGCTCATCAGTTATTGGTGGAAGCTTCTCACTCCCTAATCTTTACACTACATTTGTTTCTGATAGTACTCAGAAGAAACAAATGAAGGATAAAGATTGGGCAACTAACAGTCTAGGACCCTCAAGCAAGTGGGTACCAAGAGACAAAATTGTTTACCTGATTGCAGGTGAAACTAAGACTCTGAACCTTCCAATCACATGGATGCATGTGACTGTGAATGGAAGAAGAGCAATTGTGCATAGAAGGCACATTCTTGAAGAGTCAGATGGAGAAGAAGATGAATAGGAGTACATGAGGAGCAGGAGCGAGCATGAAGAACTTGAAGCTTTTTTTGAAGATGATAATAACTCAGTGTGGTGGAGTGATTGCTCAGGCTATAACTCTGACTACACCTAATCAAGAAAGCTTCAATACAAGGTAAGTATGCTTAACTCCTGAATGACATATTTAGAGGAATAACTTTCAAAGGTTTGAAAAAGTCTTCTTAAGATACACATTGTTCAGTACTAAAAACCTTGAAAAATCCTCTGAACATATTTTTTTTTTGTGTCCTGAAAGGCCTGTTTTTCAGCCTCTGAAGCTCTTCAGGTTTCAGCATCTGAAGAATCTCAGACTCTGAAAAAAGTTTCAACCTCTGACAGTTAAGCCTCTGAATACAAAATGAATTGGAAACGTTTAAGTATTTTTACTAAAACATTTTGGCGCTAAACAGACAACACGTACACACCTTCTGATTGGTTAAAACAGTTAATGATAAGTTTGTTTTACTTTATGTGTATGTTTTAATTTTTTTTTAATCAAATTCACTAAATCAATTGCACACACTGCATCTTCACAACCTACACTTTCAATTGTTTCAAACTTAAAAGAAAAACCCTCTTTCGTCAATATTTTAGTAAAACCCTAACTATAGAAATGACAGCATCCACATCGTCTTCAGATTCTCTATTTGTGTTTCCAAAGAACTTTCCCATCAATACTATTACTTGCGAAGAATTGTTCTCCACAGATTTGTCTCTAGAGATGGAGGGAAAATCTCTAAATCTGGTTATGGAACAACCAGTGGATTTTGACAGCTTAGAGAAGAATCATTTTGGTGTCTTAAAGTACTTTATTGAACGTGATGGGAGTTTTAAATACATGGAGTTGCTAAATGGTCCCATCTATCCATCACTAGTAAAGGATTTCTGGATCAGAAGTAAGGTGAAGACAGTTGAAGACTACAATGGGGAGCTGGATGCAAAGAAGAAGGAGAAGTTGGAGAACAAGGACAAGACTCCTCAAGAATTGGGAATGAGGATAGTTGAAGAAACTGAAGTGCATTATGTGGTTTGTGGATTTGAAGTGATTCTTACCGCGTCAAATCTGGCTAAGGTATTATCCATTCCAAATGAGGGTATCTACCATACATTTAGCCAAAGTGAAGCAAAGAATTCAGAATTTCTAACAAACATGACCAAGCTGTGCTATGCTAAAGGAAAGAGCTGTGAAAGCAATAAGGTGAGTGATCTGAAGCCTACTCAAAGAGTATTAGCCAGAATAGTTCTAGGATCAATATTTCCAAGGAGTGGAAGTATTGATCAACTTTCTTGGGACCATAGGCACTTTGTCTATTTTCTCACAAGAAAATTCAATTTGAACTGGGCAAAATACATCTTCAATCACCTCTGCAAAGCTGTAAGTGCTACTCAGAAGCAGTCTAAACCAAGTGTTCATGTCATCTATCCTAGAATCCTGAGTTAGATATTCTATCAGTGTGGAGTGATAGATGCAATTAAGGCTGCTGGTCATGACAATCTGATTAGGGAAATCAGAGCTTCTACAATCTCTGCTCACACTCTCTTTAACATGAACTTACTAGCAGGAAAAGAAATACTGCCCTCTGATCCTTTTGAACCTCTACCTCACTCAAAAGATTCAATGGTGAAAAGATTTAAGATTAACATACCTTCTGTCTCAAATGGTATTGTCAATCAATATATACAACTGCTAGAAAGTCTAGGAGAGGAGTTTGAGATTGAAGAAGAAGAGCTGAAGAAGAAAAGGAAGAGGTTGGTGAAGCTCAAGTTAGAAAAGAATGAAGCTGAAAGGGTAGAAAGAAAAGAGAAGGTCAAGTCCAAAGCTGAGTGTTCAACTATGATAGCAGTAGAAGATGAAGTAAGTGAAGATGATGATGAACCATTGTGTGTCAGATTGAAGAAACTCACCAAGGAATCAAAGAAAAAAGCTCTTGAAGGGTCAATCAAGGACAACTTAGTAAACTCATCTATGTCTACACCTGTTATTGCAAACACTCAAGAGATTCAACCAACACCATCATCAACCCAACCAGAAATAACCAAAAATCCTCCTCAAAACCCACTCACTCATCCACTCTCTGAGCAGACTCCAAACACTATCCAAACAAGTCCTGAAGACAATCTCACGCTAAAACAAATTGTGTCAGGACATGTTCATTCAGAACCCCCCATACCAGAAACAATCCACACTAAACCACAACCTTCATCTAAACCTATCCAAACACAACCTGAACAACTAAGTACTGAGGAACTTGAACCTCACTCTGATGGTTCAAGACATACTGAACTTGTTTATTCAGGAGATATCCAACTTTCCCCACCATCAAACCATGTTGATGATATGGTCAGAGAACTTCATGTAGATGATTTTCATCTTAAATCTTTCGATCAACAGCAACAACAATCTCAATCATCACAACACACCTCTTCACCCTCAAACTCTGAACCTCATCCAACCAACTCAACTAACCCTGAAATCTTGAGTGAATGCAATAGCTTGATTAGGCAGATACATGGTCTTCCTGAGTTAAGACTTTCTGACATAACATCATCTGAACCTGTTGCAAAATGGGTAAGCTTGGCAAAGGATTTGGTAAAGAAGCTACATAGTCTTCAAGGAGCTGATGTTGAAGAACTAAGGAGTGATCAAGAGCATATGAGAAATCCAGTGTATGACGCTGAACTTAAAGAAATCAGAACTGAGATGAGCAAGTCTAAAAGGATGTTGGAGAAAGTCGATGGAAAACAAACAGAAATCTTAAATACATTAACTTCTCTCTATAACCAAAATCAAAACCCTTAGGACCTCTTTGAATAATTATGCTTTGTCTGCTGATTCAATGGTTTTAATTAGGCACAATATTAGGTTAAACTTGTGTTTATATTAATTTGTGTTTATAAATATTTTATTCATGATTATCTGATTAATTATATGTCTATGGTGTTTTTGTTTGATATATGATTTAATTCTGGAAATAACTTTATATCTTAAAACAAACCAATCGTGAACAGTCAACACTTCCAACTCTTGAGCTCTTATTTATAAAATCTGTGTTTCAATAAGTATAATATGTGGCATTCTTAAAAGATCAAATTACATAACAAGAGAAGAAATACAAATAAGAAGTTAAATTACATAGCAAGCCAAAGTAATGAGTTCTATCTCATTAAGAACTAAAGTTGTTGACTACATATCTATCTCCTAAAGACTACTTCTGGAAGCCTCCAAGGGATGACCTTGGAGAAGGGACTGATATTCTTGAAGAAACCATGCATAAGTTTGGTTTCCTTCAGGAATGTCAGTTTGCCCTTCTTAGGCTATGGACTTAAGTTTGATTTTCTTCAGGAAGATATGTCTTCAGAACTTAAAACAGTCAGAGTCCAAAGATTTCTCTTCAGACTCTGAACTGAGTTTTTCTGTAAAGGACACTGGCTTTGTTTCCATTGGTTTCTTATGTTTTCTCCTATCTTGACTGGCTCTCAGTGAAACTACTTTCTTCTTCTCTGAGCGTTTCATTTTCTCTCTCAAGAGATCTATCAATTACCTAAGATTATTCTGTGTGAGTAAAGTGACTAGGTATCTCTCTCCTTTTATAAGCAGATTTCAATAGCCAAATATTAAATGCGCTCAACCGCTCCTGATTTGACGGCATTGAAAGTTGAAATTTTCATTTACTGCTTATACTACCTTTTTGATAATGACAAAAGGGGGAGAAAGAATATTGGTAAATCAATTGTTGGAAGAAGCGAAATTACTTGGCTTTTTAGGGCCTTGTAGTGCTTCAGAGAGAGAACGTAGGAGAGTGGTCAAAATAGTAGCATGAGGTACATGATGTGTTATGACAATCTGATCCTTGAGGATTTCAAAATATTGTACTAAAGAGCTCTGAACTGTTTTCAAATTTTTTGTTCAGACTCTTAGCTATTTTCTTTGAAAAGATTTTTTAAAGCTCTGAACTGTTTGAAAATATTTTGAACCAAGTGTGTATGTAGAAGTCTCTAAGCGCCTCTGATTCTATTTTGTCATTAAATTTAAATATTGCTTCATCTTGCATCTGCATTAAGGGCTTAATTTTCAAGGAGAATGCATTTATTATTTGAAGTTTATCATTCATAGTTAGTTCTTGAGTAAGGGTGCAACTTTATTCAAAGATTGGCACACTATGAAAAGAAGAAGCTTGCAAACCTTGTTCTTTATATAGTAAAGTATGAATAATTTAAGTCATTTAATAAAGTAATTCTGAAACTGATTAAAATTAACTATGGATATAAAATAGGGGGAGCTTACAAACCTAACCCTATGGGTTATCAGACTTAGGGGGAGCTTGCGAAACTCATAAGCCTGATTTTTATCAACAACAATTGTATTTAATACTTGTGTTTGTCATCATCAAAAAGGGGGAGATTGTTGGAAGAAAATATGCGTTAATACACACCCTTAAGTTTCGATGATAACAAAGTATTAAATGGACAATTGATGGTGCTAATGTTTAAATTAAGTGCAGGAGAATTCAACGTTTAATCAAGAGCACACTTAATTTAAACTCTGATGAAACCAATGGAAGTCTGAATATTTAGACTCTGAAAGAGTTCAGATGCTACAAAGTGGTCAGAAGCTATACAAAGTTCAGAAGCTCAAAGTAGATCAGAACGTCTGAAGCTGTTCAGGGACTCAGAGGAGTTTAGAAGCTCAAGGATGTTCAGAGGCCTACAAGAGTTCAGAGGCTGTCTGATAGTCATGAGTCATTCAGAGGATGAAGATGTTCAGAAGCTGAATTGCAAAGGACTATCAGAGGCCAACCATTCAAAGACCAATCAGACTCCAAGTTATCAAAGGTTCATCAGAAGCAAAGGAATTCCCAATCATCAGAGGGCTACATCAACTACAACTTATCAAGCCTGATGACTTGTTATAAGGACAACTAAATTGCAACGGTCACAAAGGATGTGATCTCTCTCTCTAGGAGCTAGTTGTACCTTATAACTGTACTATTGGACAAACAGCAAAGGTGAAGCTTCTCTGCAAAGAAAGACGCAGCTTTACTCAACGGATCTTCAATGTCTACAACTGTCCAATTTACAACGGGAATTTCTCCAACGTCTCAATGTCTTTCTCAACTCATATAAATATGCCAAAGAAAGAATTGATGACTAGCGCTCACCATTAGATAAAATCTCTCAGAAGAAAGTGAGAATTTGTATTGTAATAGAAAACATCTCTCAAATGAAGTGAGCATAAAAACTAGCTTAGAGCCTCTGAAGTTATTATGTTTGTAATAAGTTTTAAGCTCTTAAGTTAGTAGTAAGTCTTCTGCTTAGTGTAGAAGCAAGAAAGTCTTCTGCTTAGTGTAGAAGCACGTAAGTCTCAGTCTTAGTGATTAGAGCAGTGAAGTCTTGAGCCTGAGTGCTTGAGCAAGGAAGCCTCTGATCTTGTGTGATTAGAGCAAGGAAGTCTCACTGTCTTGTGTGACTTAGAGCAGGAAGTCTCAAGCTTGTGTGCTTGAGCAAGGAAGTCTTTGATCTTGTGTGATCAAAGCAAGGAAGTCTTGAGCTTGTGTGCTTGAGCAACTATTGTAATCTGTGTGATTATAGTGGAACTCTCTTGGAAACAAGGGGACTGGAGTACTCTCAATTTGTGAGGGGAACCAGTATAAATTGTTGTGTGTTCTTCTCTCTCTCATTCTCTCATTTACTCCTTCATCATTCATAACGCCATAAGTTAATTGTGTGAATAATCCGCTGTGCTTTAAAGAGTCTGAAAAGATTTAAACATCTTGGAAAGTTTTTAAATATCCAAAACACAATTCAACCCCCCTTCTTGTGTTTTCTCCACGCACCTTCAATTGGTATCAGAGCTCCGGTTCTGTTGGTAAATTACTTAACCGTGAGACAGTCAAGATCCAAAGGAGAAAACCTCCATGGCTCAAAACATGGATAAGTGGAAGCAAAAGCTACATCAACAAGTTGCTGATCTTAGCAAGAAATTTGAAGATGAACTGAGCTTAAATGAAGATCTGAGGAACAATCAAAATTATTCCACTTCAGGGGCTAATCAAACTTCTGGTATTGGTTCTACAGCTACTACTCTGTGCCTCATTAGTGATGATAATGAAAGCATTCAGTGGGCAACATTGAATGGCTTGTTAGGTCAATATGAGGAGTTTAGGATGGAGGAAAATGAGAGCATTGAGAAAATGAACATAAGGTTTCAATGTATTACAAGCAAGCTTGAAGAGCACAACAACAAACACAGCAACAAAGAGCTTGTAAGCAAGTTGCTGAGAAGTTTGCCTCTGAACTGAAATGATATTCCAAATACTATAGAGGAAACTAAAGACATCAATTCAATGAGTCCTGAATCATTGATTGATGTACTCAGAGTCCATGAATTGGCTCTGAAGGATATCCAAGAGTTGAACCGTGAAGAAGCAGAAGCAGCAAGGAAAGGAAAGCAAGCATTGGAGCATGAAGATTGTTGAAGAACCTGATGAAGAGTATCTTGAAAGGTTTTCAAGAAAAATTCAAAAATGGTACAACTTCAAGAAGAATGGAGGAAGACTAGCTAAAGGAATGACAACATGGAATGTACTAGACAACTTCTCTGAAGATGAGTCTGGAAGAGCACCAAGAGCTGAAGGATCAAGTTCTGAAGATGGCTCAGACTCTGAAGACTCGGGCTCTGATGAAAAGTCAGAACCTGAGAGCAAAGAAAGTATCCAGAGAACAATGAATCAGGTATATTCTAGTCTTTCCAAAGCTAAATTGATCAAGCATCTTAACAAGACCATACTTAAACTCTCTAACAGTCAGCAGAAGTATAAAAAGCTTAAAGCAGACTATGAGAATTTAAGTAAGCAAGAAAATTACTATGAAGGTCTTAAACAAAAAGATTTTACCAAAACCAAAGACCCTAAGAATGATTTTGCTATATGTTACAAACCCTTTGATCACTCTCTAGTTCTCAAAGAGTATTGTAACATAAATGCTGATCAAAATAAAATTGGTTCCATGCTTTGCAACCTTGAGACCAACAATACTAATGGGATTGGATACTCTAGTAGTAAAACACTAGAGGAACCAAGCTCATCAGTTATTGGTGGAAGCTTCTCACTCCCTAATCTTTACACTACATTTGTTTCTGATAGTTCTCAGAAGAAACAAATGAAGGATAAAGATTAGGCAACTAACAGTCTAGGAACCTCAAGTAAGTGGGTACCAAGAGACAAAATTGTTTACTTGATTGCAGGTGAAGCTAAGACTCTGAACCTTCCAATCACATGGATGCATGTGACTGTGAATGGAAGAAGAAGGCACATTCTTGAAGAGTCAGATGGAGAAGAAGATGAAGAGGAGTACATAAGGAGCAGGAGGGAGCATGAAGAACTTGAAGCTTGCTTTGAAGATGATGACAACTGAGTGTGGTGGAGTGATTGCTCAGGCTATGACTCTGACTACACCTAATCAAGAAAGCTTCAATGCAAGGTAAGTATGCTTAATTCCTAAATGACATATTCAGAGGAATAACATTCAAAGGTTTGAAAATGTCTTCTGAGGATACACATTGTTCAGTACTAAAAAACTTGAAAAATCCTGTGTGAACATATTTTCTTGTGTCCTGAAAGATTTGTTTTTCAGCCTCTGAAGTCCTTCAGGTTTCAGCATCTGAAGAATCTCAGACTCTGAGAAACGTTTCAACCTCTGAATACAATTGAATTGGAAACGTTTAGGTATTTTATACTGAAATGTTTTGGCGCTAAAAAGGAAACACGTACACACGTTCTAATTGGTTTGAAACAGCTAATGATGGTTTGTTTTCCTGTTTGATTTAATATATTGTGTGCTTTAATTTGCTTTACTATGTTAAACAAAATCATTTAAATACTTGCATACTTTACATTATCTCATTCCATTCTGTTGTCTTCAACATCTCTTAAACCAAAACTCTCCTTAGCTTTTAAGCTAACTCTTCACCCTAATTTTCTGTAATGGCATCTACTTCTACATCAGTCTCAGAATATTCGTTCACTTTTCCTAAAGATTTTCCAATCAACACCATCGCCTGAAAAGAAGTGTTTTCTACAGATTTGTCTCTTAAGATGGAGGGAAAATCTTTGAACCTGGTTATGGAACAACCAGTGGACTTTGATAGTTTGGAAAAGAATCAGTTTGATGTTCTAAAGTTCTTCTCTCATCATAAAGGGAGCCTTAGATACATGAATCTCTTAAATGGTCCAATCTATCCTGCTCTGGTAAAAGACTTCTGGATCAGATGCAAGCTGAAGACAGTTGAAGAGTATGATATGGAGCTGGCCGCAAGAATAAAAGAGAGGGGTGAAAATAGATACAAAACTCCTGAAGAGTTAGGTTTAAGAATCATTGAGGAAGATGAAGTGCATTCTGTTGTATGTGGTTTTGAAGTAATTCTCACTGCTTCAAACTTAGCCAAAGTGCTATCCATTTCAAATGAAGGATTTCACTACTCATGTGGTCACAATAAAGTAAGGAAGACTGAGTTTCTAAAGATCATAACAAGACTGAGTTACATCAAAGGAAAAAGCTGTGAGAGCGACAAGTTAGAAGATCTGAAACCCACTCAGAGAATATTAGCCAAAATAATGTTAAGTTCCATACTTCCTAGCAATAATGACTCTGACAAATTTTCATGGGATCATAGGCATTTTGCTTATTTTCTCTCTAGGAAATATAACTTAAATTGGGCTGAATATATCTTCAAACACCTTTGCAAAGCAGTTTTAAGCACTCAGAATCAGGTCAAGCCCATTGTAAATGTCATCTACCCTAGGATACTTAGTGAGATCTTCTATCAATGTGGGGTGATTGACATAATCAAAGTTGCGGGTCATGACTGCTTGTTAAGGGAAATCAGAGCTTCCACAGTATCTGTTCATACCTTTTCTCACATGAACTTGTTGTCAGGACATGAAGTTCAACCCTCAGATCCCTGGGTACCTCAGTCTCACTTAGGACCTTCCTTAATGAAGAAAAACAACATTGATATACCTACTATCTCTAGTAGTATTGTCAATCAATACATTCAACTACTAGAAAGCTTAGGAGAAGGGTTTGAAGTTGAAGAAGAAGACTTGAAGAAAAAGAGAAGAAGGCAAGAAGAAGATACAAACGAAGGAGGACATTCAGACCCAAATGGACACAGAGAGGGATCATCCTGAATCCTCTGCTGCAAGATAAAATATTGGGCAAAAACCTTAGGGAAAGGTTAGCCTCAATAATGAATGATCTGAATGTACCTCTTAAGACAGTCTGAAAGGTGATCAAGGCAATCAACAAGCTCTTGAAGAATTCTGTCTATGGAAGTATTATTAGAAGGTTTGAAGGCAAACTGAATAAGCTTATGAGAATGGTGAAAAAGTAGATGCTAATCTGAAAAATATCATAATAATCCTAACAACTTCAACATTAGGATTATCTTGATTTCTTCTATGATTTCTTTAACTGACTAAGCTTTTAAAACACATTAATAGGATAGAATGTTTATGATCATGAATTTTTCGATTCTATGATAAGTCTACTCTGATTATTCACTATGCTTATATGAATGTTTTGATTAACAATATCTGATTGATTGTTTACGTAATGAAACTAAAATTTATCTTGGACATTCAATACTTCAAACTCTTGAGCTCTTATAAATTTTGATTTTCAATAAGTACAATATAAGATGCTCCTAAAAGATTAAATTACATAACAAGAGAAGGCATAAAAATAAGAAATCAAAACTAAACAAGCCAAAGTAATGAATGTTATTTCATTAAGAACATAAGTTCTAGTCTACAAGACTAAAATTTCTAAGAACTATCTTCTGATTGCTTCAAAAGGCCATATTTGAAGGTTGCACACCTAAAAAATATGACCTTTGCAGAGGGGAGAAGTTGAGATTTTGGCTAAAGCCATCTGACCAACTCGGAGTCCTTCTTGAAGAAACCAAATCAGAAGCATCAGTTTGGTTTTCTTCAAGAAAAGACTCCAGCCCCTCTAAAGCCTTGGAAATCAGTTTGATTTTCTTCAGGAATATATGTCTTCAGAACTTAAAACAGTCAGAGTCCAAAGATTTTTCTTCAGACTCTGAACTGAGTTCTTCTGTTACAGACGCTGGCTTTGTTTCCATTGGTTTCTTCTTATGTTTTCTCCTATCTTGACTGACTCTCAGTGAAACTACTTTCTTCTTCTCTGGGCGTTTCATTTTTTCTCTCAAGAGATCTATCAATAACCTAAGATTACTCTGTGTGAGTAAAATGACTAGGTATCTCTCTCCTTTTATAAGCAAAATTCAATTGCCGAATAATTAATGTGTTCAACCACTTCTGATTTGACGGCATTGAAAGTTGAATTTCTATTAATTGCTTATATTACCTTTTTGATAATGACAAAAGGGGGAGAAAGAATATTGGTAAATCAATTGTTGGAAGAAGCGAAATTACTTGGCTTTTTAGGGCCTTGTAGTGCTTCAGAGAGAGAACGTAGGAGAGTGGTCAAAGTTAGTAGCATGAGGTACATGCTGTGTTATGACAATCTGATCTTTGAGGATTTCAAAATATTGTACTAAAGAGCTCTGAACTGTTTTCAAATTTTTTGTTCAGACTCTGAGCTATTTTCCTTGAAAAGTTTTAATTTAAAGCTCTAAACTGTTTGAAAATAGTTTGAACTCTGAAGCTGTTAATGATAACCATCAGAACCAAGTGTGTATGTAGAAGTCTTTAAGCGCCTCTGATTCTATTTTGTCATTCAATCTAAATATTGCTTCAACTTAAATATTGCTTCATCTTGCATTTGCATTAAGGGCTTAATTTTCAAGGAGAATGCATTGATTAATTGAAGTTTATTATTCATAGTTAGTTCTTGAGTAAGGGTGCAACTTTACTCAAAGATTATCACACTATGGAAAGAAGAAGCTTGCAAACCTTGTTCTTTACATAGTAAAATATGAATAATTTAAGTCATATAATAAAGTATTTTTGAAACTGATTAAAATTAACTATGGATACAAAATAGGGGGAGCTTTCAAACCTAACCCTATGGGTTATCAGACTTAGGGGGAGCTTGCAAAACTCAGAAGCCTAATGTCAACATAGCTGATTTTTATCAACAATAATTGTATTTAATACTTGTGTTTGTCATCATCAAAAAGGGGGAGATTGTTGGAACAAAATATGTGTTAATACACACCCTTAAGTTTTGATGATAACAAAGTATTAAATGGACAATTGATGGTACTAATGTTTAAATTAAGTGCAGGAGAATTCAACGTTTAATCAAGAGCACACTTAATTTAAACTCTGATGAAACCAATGGAAGTCTGAATATTTAAGACTCTGAAAGAGTTCAGATGCTACAACGTGGTCAGAAGCTATACAAAGTTCAGAAGCTCAAAGTAGATCAGAACAAAAATCTTTTCAAAGAAAAATAGCTCAGAGTCTGAACAAAAATTTTAAAACAGTTCAGAGCTCTTTAGTACAATATTTTGAAATCCTCAAAGATCAGATTGTCATAACAAAGCATGTACCTCATGCTACTATTTTGACCACTCTCCTACGTTCTCTCTCTAAAGCACTACAAGGCCCTAAAAAGCCAAGTAATTTCGCTTCTTCCAACAATTGATTTACCAATATTCTTTCTCCCCCTTTTGTCATTATCAAAAAGGTAATATAAGCAATTAATAGAAATTCAACTTTCAATGCCGTCAAATCAGAAGTGGTTGAACACATTAATTATTCGGCAATTGAATTTTGCTTATAAAAGGAGAGAGATACCTAGTCATTTTACTCACACAGAGTAATCTTAGGTTATTGATAGATCTCTTGAGAGAAAAAATGAAACGCCCAGAGAAGAAGAAAGTAGTTTCACTGAGAGTCAGTCAAGATAGGAGAAAACATAAGAAGAAACCAATGGAAACAAAGTCAGTGTCTGTCGCAGAAGAACTCAGTTCAGAGTCTGAAGAGAAATCTTTGGACTCTGACTGTTTTAAGTTCTGAAGACATATCTTCCTGAAGAAAATCAAACTGAAGTTCGAGGCTCTAGAGGGGTATGTGTCTCTTCCTGAGGAAAACCAAACTGATGCATCATAAATGATTTCTTCAAGAAGGACTGTGGGTTAAATGGCTTCAGCCAAAGTTTCAACCTTCCCCCTCTTCAAAGGTCATGTAGGCTTGTAACAAATATGACCTTTGAGAGCACTTAGAAGATAGTTCTTAGAAATTTTAGTCTTGTAAACCAGAACTTATGTTCTTAATGAAATAACATTCATTACTTTGGCATGTTTAGTTTTGATTTCTTATTTATATTACTTTTCTCGTTATGTGATTTCAATCCTTAAGGTTAAAAAATGTTTGAAAGAAAGTTAACTTTAATTAAGATAACAACACTTGAATTAACATATCATGAATAAATATTTCAAATCAGCACAAAGAAATTATAGAAAAATACAGAGATATGATTTTAATTCTATCAATGTGCCAACAAAATATTAATCAAGATATTTATTTTAAGCAAACAAGGAGATCCTAGGGCGTTGATTTGGGTTGGTTACAAGAATGAGCTAGGATTCTCAAGATTTCCTTCTGTTTGGTTTTTACTACCTCCATCAGCTCTCTATGCCTTTTCATTTCTTCCCTAAGGTCTTCAATTTCAGCCTCATACAGAGGGTTTCGGATGTGCACTTGATTTGCTCCTAGATTATCCACAATAGGCTCATTCAATCTTTCCTCAAATGATGCTATCTCTTCCATTAGATTTTGCTCATCACTTGTCCTTTCAGAAAAGGATCTAGGTTGATTCCTTTCTGTGTCCTTTTGAATTTGAATGGCCTCTTCAATCATTGCTTCATTTGCTCTGTTACTTTTTATTTGTTCTTCAATACCGACCTCTTGAAGATTGTGCAGCTTCTTTAGCAATTCTTCAGTTAAGCTTATCCATTGTGCAATGTGGTCAGATGAAGGTATATCAACCTGTCTTAATACAGAAAGACCATGTATCTGTCTTATCAAACCATTGCATTCACTCAAGACATCAGGGTTTATGAAATTGATTTGAGGAGGGTCAGAGTTTGAGGGTGTGATGGTGTGTTGAGGTGAATTTGATTGAGGTTCTTTTTGGTTTTCACCACAGTCATATACTGAGGATATCCCAATTTCTAGAAGTATCTCAGCAGACTGATCATGTTGATTGGTTGACTGTATGGTTTGATCAGTTTGACCAAGGAACCTTGCTTGAACATTTGTTAATTCCTTGATCATTTCATCAACATGTTCTTTGGTTAATAGGTTTGAGTTTTCATTTGGTTGGAGTACTTCAGTGTGTACTGACTCATGAGAATCAGTAGTAGTCACTTTAGCACATGAGCTGATTTGGTGTTCAAGATTTGTTTGAGGTGTAGAATGTGAGTGAACAGGTTTAGGTGCAGTATGTGGCTTAGCTTGTGTGGTTGTTTGTATGAATGGTTCTGGATGAATAGGTCCTGGTACAGATTTTCTTAGAGAAAAACTGTTTTCAGGACTTGTTTGAGTAGTGTTTGGAGTAGGGTTCTGAGTTTGTTTAGAAGTTGACAGAGGGTTCTGAACAACAGTCGTGGTGACTTGTTGATTAGGTAGTTCACCTCCTAGGTGTTCTTCAAGGAATAGTAGAGGTGAATTATTGTGTTGGGTTAGAGATTTGTTTGATTGAGGGTCTTGAGTGTTTATAGTAGCAGAGTCAGACACTAATACTCTTCCTGATTCTTTCAAGGTTGATCCTTTAGCAGCCCTCTTCTTTTGCTTCTTAGTAAGTTTCTTTAGTCTTACACTTATAGGCTCATCATCAAAGTCACTCTCTTCTTCTTGAATCATTTCCCTAGATGATTCATCAGACTTGTTTTGAGTCCTTCCCTTCCTATCTCTCCTTGCAGCTTCATTCTTCTCATTTTTAATCTTCACCAGTCTCTTTCCTTTCTTCTTCAATCCTTCCTCTTCAATCTCAAGCCCTTCACCTCGACTTTCTAGCAACATAACATATTGATTAACAATACCATTTGAGAGAACAGGTATATCAATCTTATGTCTTTTTAATATTGAGTCCTCTGAGTGAGAGAGAAATTCAAAAGGATCAGAGGGTATCATCTCTTTTCCAGCTAGTAGGTTCATGTTGGAGAGGGTGTGAGCTGAGATTGTGGAGGCTCTGATTTCCCTAATCAGATTGTCATGCTCAGTAGCTTTGATTACATCTATCACACCACATTGATAGAAGATTTCACTAAGGATTCTTGGATAGATGACATGAATATTTGGCTTGGATTGTTTTTGGGTAACATAGACAGCTTTACACAGGTGATTGAAGATATACTTAGCCCAATTTAGTTGATAACCTTTTATGAGATAGTAGATAAAGTATCTATGATCCCACGAAAGTTGATCAGAGCTTCCACTTCTTGGAAAGATTGATCCTAGCATGATTCTGGATAAGAGTTTCTGAGTCGTCTTCAAATCACCAATTTTGTTGCTCTCACACGTTTTCCCTTCTTCATAGCACAAATTTGTCATATCGCTTAAACATCCTGTGTTCTTTGCTTCAACAGCACTGAAAGCATGGAATTTTCCTTCATTGGAAATTTGAAGAATACTGGCCAAGTTTGATTGAGTCAAAGTTACTTCAAAGCCACACACTACTGACCTAATTTCTTCTTCTTTTACTTCTCTTAGACCTAATTCGGCTGGAGTCTTGTCCTTGTTCTCAGGTTTTGAATTCCTTAAGACACCAACTTCTCCATTGTAGTCTTCCAAGGTGACTACCTTGCTTCTGACCCAGAAATCTTTAACAAGCGTAGGGTAGATTGGACCATTTATAATCTTCATGTATCTACCACCTCCATTTTGGTCCGAGAAGAATTTCTCAACATTGTGTTGATTTGCCTTAAGACTTTCAAAATCAACTGGTTGTTCCATAACCAAGTTGATTAATTTTCCTTTCAAGTCGAGCGATCTTTCTTTACTAAAAACCCCAGAGCAGTTGATGACATTTACTGCTAAATCCCTTGGAAACAAAGACGAAACAGAAGAGGTTGATGAGGTAGAGGTTTCCATCTCAGAAGTTAGGGTTTATGAAATTTCAAATTGCAAAGAGAAGAAAGTTGTTTTCGTTTTTGAAAGAGAGTAATATGATAGTGTAAAGTGTGCAAATGTTTATTGATTTTGATTAAAGCAAAACTAAAACATATACAAAGAAAAATAAAACAAACTCATCATTAACTGTTTTAGACCAATCAGAAGGTGTGTACGTGTTGTGTTTAGCGCCAAAACGTTTTAGTAAACATACTTAAACGTTTCCAATTCATTTTGTATTCAGAGGCTTAACTGTCAGAGGTTGAAACGTTTTTCAGAGTCTGAGATTTTTCAGATGCTGAAACTTGAAGAGCTTCATAGGCTGAAAAACAGGCCTTTCAGGACACAAAAAAGAATATGTTCAGATAAATTTTTTTTTTTAAGGTTTTTAGTCCTGAACAATGTGTATCTTAAGACTTTTTCAAAACTTTGAAAATTATTCCTCTGAATATGTCATTCAGGAGTTAAGCATACTTACCTTGTATTGAAGCTTTCTTGATTAGGTGTAGTCAGAGTTATAGCCAGAGCAATCACTCCAACACACTGAGTTGTTATCATCTTCAAAACAAGCTTCAAGTTCTTCATGCTCCCTCCTGCTCCTCATGTACTCCTCTTCATCTTCTTCTCCATCTGACTCTTCAAGAATGTGTCTTCTATGCACAATTGCTCTTCTTCCATTCATAGTCACATGCATCCATGTGATTGGAAGGTTCAGAGTCTGAGCTTCACCTGCAATTGTAATTTCACGTTTTTATTTAATTAATTATTTGATTTACTTTATTTATTTAAATTCCATGTCGTGTGATTTATTTAAATATGTGGCTTTTAGTGTAGTGGTGTGAATAGAATAGTAGTGTTTTTAGGAGGTGTGAATAAAGGATTTGAGTAGGCTTATGAGGAAGGGTAATTTGGTAAATTGAAAGGGTTTTGACCTAGGTATAAGTTTTGAAAACTTAGAGAGAGAAATCATTTGTCATAAGTTTGTGAAGAAATAGAGACAGAGAAAGCTAGAGAAGAAGAGGAAGAACATAGAAGAAGGAGCTAAGAGGGGAAGATTGAGGAGCTAGTTCTTGAAGAATTGGAGGTAAGAGAGTGGTTATTTATGATTGTGGGTGACCAAGAGGGGGGACAAATTACATTTCTCTTTGCCCAAACCCTCTCACCCTTCACACTTTAAAGTTCATAACTTTATGAACTTGTATGAATCAAAATGTTATCTTTCTTGTTGATTTAGTGTTATTCATGTATTATAATGCTAGAAATATATGTGGATGATTTCAATTTCGAAAATCTAGAGTTGTTGGTTTGAAATTGCATGTTCATGAGCTTTTGATGAAAAATATGATAAATCCCAATTGATGATGATTTTAATGGTTTTAAGTTATGAAACTTGTACTTCCATGTATAATAACATGTTTATGATCCAAAGAAAATATCTTTTTAAAACTGGAACGCGTTTCGGACGATTTTGGGGGTGGAATCCGAACGGTCGTAAAACAGAGCAGCATTTCTGGGCATGCGTCGCTAGGCTAGAACTAGCAAGAGCTAGCGAGGGAACTCGCCAGGGCTCGCCAGCCAGCCCAGTGCTCTCTGACTTGCTTCGCTACGGCGAGGACATGCGAGGGATAGCGAGAAGCCTCTGACTTACCTCGCTATGGCGAGAGCTAGCGAGAGCTGGCGAAGTAGTCAGGCTTATTTGATTCTTAATTGTTGAAGGTGTAGTTGATGTATGGGTTGCTAGTATTATATTAATACATGAATGGTTGATGTTGGATTTATAATGAATATGACGGATGGTGATGTTTCTATATGAATGGTTGTTCATGCTTATTGATAATGATGATGAATGTATATAAGTATGTTATGTGTTGATGAATAATTGATGGTGAAGATTATGTATACATGAGGTTACATAATAGTGGTGAATAACATACGTCATATATATGTTCATGCATCATGATTGAGCCTATTGATGAAGCTTGGGCATTTGACCCATAACGAATTGATGAAGCTTGCGCGTTTGACCCATAACGAATTGATGAAGCTTGGACGTTTGATCCATAACGCATAGGATTCTTGTATCCTTATTTTGGTGAATGGTACCGCATGCATATAGTCGTGTCTAGGAGACATGGCATGAAGGTGACATTAGATGCATTTAGGAAGGTGAACCTTAAATGTGCTATATGTGATAATGACGTGATAATTGTCTAATTATGTGCTAAGTGTTTCCTTACATATAAGTTGTTGATCATTGATGGTGTGAATTTGGAGACGTATGTTGTATGATTAAATATATATATATATATGTCGTATTGATGTCGTTGGATTGCTATTATATACATGTCCATTATATGTATGATAGATTAACATATACGTTGTATATGTTGGATTAATTGTTAGTATTTACTTTCATTTGCTATATGTCGATTATAAGTAACTAACTCTCTATTTTTGTATGTATTGGATCGTTGGGCGATTCAGATTCTCAGGCGTGAGGATTTGCTTTGCTTGCTTAGGAGGAGTGTAACGCCCTAGTTGCTTTTATTTATTTTATTAAATATAGAGTCTATTTACTTGATTTATTATATGTGTGTGATGTATTTTTATTTGAATGGCTTTATTTTAATTAATTGTAAGGAGATGAGTGGTGAAGGGAATAAGTAGAGTTAAGGGGTTGAAATTAGAATTAAATGGAAATAATAGTATTAAGTGGAATTAGTAGGAATTAAATAAGGAAGTGAGAGGTTAAGGAATAGAAGTCAGAGAAAAGAAACACTTTTCACGTAAAAAAGAAAAGAAAAGAAGGGTTTTGGAGAAAAAGGGAGAAGCACCAAGAGAGAAGAGGCTTAGAGAATCAAGAGCAGCTGTAGGATTATTCGCTCATCAAAACTAAGGTAAGGGTGGGAACTTATACTTTAATTCTAAGCATGTAGTTCTGAAAACTGATTTAGCATGAGAATTGATGAAAATTGGGAAAACTAGGTTAACTATGAAATTGATTAATAATGGAATAAGAAGCTCCTGAATCATGTTAGAATAACTGTTGTTAGATGATTAGTAATAGTGGGTGTTTGATTTCTAAAAACTAAGAGAGTCTAAGGAGATTATATGAAAAAGGGTTACTATTAGAAAGTGGTTAAATTTTGATGAACATAATTTTAGTGAAACTTAAGTTCTGTACCCGAATTTGCGATACAAACTGGTATTGATTGGTACATAATTGGTCTGAGGTGTAAACACAAAAGTTGTAGATAAAGCTGTTAGCTTTCTAATGGCTTTGGTTTGACGTCAAGATGATGTTTGGAACTTAAGTTATCCTCGAATTACTACACGTAGGTCACAGTGAAACTTCTGCTTCTTTACCTGCATTAACGATTAAAACTGGTACTGATTGGTACTTAATTGGTCTTAGGGGTAAACACGAAAGTTGTAGATAAAGATGTTAGCTTTCTAATGGCTTTGGTTTGACTTCCAGATTATGTTTGGAACTTAAGTTATCGTCACATTACTACACGTAGCTCACAGTGAAACCTCTGCTTCTGTACCTGACTTTGCGATTAAAACTGGTACTTATGGGTACATAATTGGTCTTAGGTGTAAACACAAAAGTTGTATGTAAAGATGTTAGCTTTCTAATGGCTTTGGTTTGACTTCAAAATTATATTTGGAACTTAAGTTATTGTCGAATTACTGCACGTAGGTCACAGTTAAACTTCATCTCTGTACCCGAATTTAAAATAAAAACTGGTATTAATCAGTACATAATTGGTCTTATGTGTAAACACGAAAGATGTAGATACAGATGTTAGCTATCGAATGGCTTTGGTTTGACACAAAAACTCCTTGTGAATAATTTTATATGAATTTATGAAGTTGGATGATGTATTAGGATGTTGTGAAGTAGAGTCCTTGTCGTCGTGTCAAGGTCATATGAGTTGTAAGAAGTTGTCTAAGTGGATTAAGTTGCTGGTTGTCGTGACATTTTACAGAGTCCACATATGCACTAAAGTTGGGGGCTTGATGCCCTGTGAGCTTATGCTCAAACCCGTTGGGGGCTTGATTCCCTGTGAGCCTACGCTCAAAACCCGTTGGGGCTTGATGCCCTGTGAGCCTACGCTCAAAATTTGTTGGGGGCTTGATGCCCTGATTGGTACCACATGCATGCTGGATAGTCAAGTCGTCTAGGTTGTCTAAGTTGGAGTCATGTTATCTAAGTCGTCGAAGCCTTGTCGTGTTGTCGAGTTGTGATAGAATTAATGAGTTACATCGAAAAGTTGTGTAGTTAAATAATGAAATAATATGTTGACGTTTATGATGTTTTAAGTTATTAATTTATGTTGATGAACGATATCCTTATTATTATTGTATATGTATCTTACCCTTCTGTTGGAATTGCCGCCTTGTGGGCAAGTGCAGATATTCAGGACTAGCTGTAGTTGTGAGTTGACTCTCTCATGGTCTTAGGATGCTCTGATACGTAACGGGGCGGGTTTTATTGTTGGATTGTCCTTGTTACGTATTTTTCCTTGAGATTTCATGTTGAAATAATTTAGTTGGATTTTTGTATTAATGTTGAACACGTTGATGCCTTAGAGCCATATTTTGGTTGAACAGAATTATGAATACTATTTCCGTTGCGAAATTATTAAAAATGTTATCAGTTGATGTTTGATTCATTAATAGAAAAATTTACTCTATTACTATATGTATTTTACGAAGTGTAGCATTCCGTATACGTTGAAATACTCTGATTTATATGTATGATTTATCTTGTTGGGAATACGGGGTGTTACAATTGGTATCAGAGCAGGTCGGTCTGTCCAGCCAAGTAGTGGAGTCAGTTGTGTCGAGTGACGACTATTTTGTCGTTTGTTTTGTTGTTTATCTGTTGTTCTTGGTTGTAGAATTTTGCATGAAAGTAAGAAGAGTATGAATTCTAACAATGATAAGTGAATTCTAGGATATGCTTGATATATGCTTGTTTTATATAACGTGCACTAGATCATTTCCATGAAAACTTGACTTGTTCTTTTATTATCTATGAGTTATACATAATGATTATGCTATCTTTCTAGGAATAGAATTGTTGTATATGATGCCTATGCTTTTTTTTTATTGTCTTATTGTACCATGCTAATTACCATTTAAGTTAATTATTTTCTCGCATGATATGCTTATTTAAATGTGAATTGTTGAACTAATTGAAATTTGTTATCATGGTATATGCATTTTTTTTCTTGCTTTTGATGTGGTCCTTAATTCTTAGAAAATATATAATATTTAAATGCTTTATGGAATATGAATTGTTGAGATATTAGAACTTGTGGTTATAAAATTCATCCTTTCTTGTATTGATTTGACTCTTGATTTCTAGAAAATACATGTTACTTTAATACTTATATGGGATGTCATGTTATGCTTTTGTATAATCATGCGTAAATGTTTTATAAGTTTATTCATTTATGCTTCTTTAATAATTATGTTTATTTATATATGTTAATAAATGATTATGTGTAGATTTGGTGTTTGTGTTTTAGTTTTATGAAATCTTGCGGAGATGCTCGTGTGTTGTATTTCATGTTTTGTATTTTATAGTTTACCCATGTATGTGACATGTGTATAAACACTGTCGGTACTAGTTTCTTCTTAGGAAGAATAAGTTTAAAGCAGTAGAAGCTTATAGTTAGGTGTGAGAAATCGGGGGTTTCAGTAGAAAGTTACAAGTAAGGTTGAGATAAGTAGGGGAGAAGGATTTTATTCCTCGGAAATATTTAAGTGTAGGAGAATAAGGTAGATAGAAATGCCCGAAGGAGTTTGTTCAGATGTTAATAATGTATGTTTCGGAGTTGAACAAACTGGAAAGACAATTGGAAGATCTGTCAGAAGAAAACGTTTGTTAGATTTAAGGTTTTGTCATGAGGAGCGCCAACGTTGTTAAGTAAGAAGAAGGTTGACGACATAAGGTGGTGTATTGATTATCGACAACTAGATGAGATTACCCTTAGATATTTTTATGATTAGTTAATCATTGCTCACAAGTTAAGTAAAATGGATTCACGGGTAAAGTCAGAGGATATATCGAAAAAAGAAAAAAAGTACTTTTAGGATATGGCACAGTCAAGTAAGAGTAATTTGTGATGTCATTGGCATAACTAATATATCGGGAATGTTTATGAATGATACCTCGGTGTATTCAAAGTTAGATGAAGAGTATGTGGGGACATCTGAGAAGTATGTTGCAAACCTTGCAAGAGAAGGATGTTCAATGCGGCATTGTTTGAGTGCGAGTTTTGGTTGCGTAAAGTGAGTTTTTGTATTTGTGTGTTATCTAGTGTTGGAAATAGTTGTGAATCCGTTGAAGGTGAATGTTGAATGTCGTAATACTATAGAAATCCTAAGTCGGACATCGAGATTAGATGTTTTCGTGAATTGGTTGGTTACCGTAGGAGGTTTATTAAGAGTTTTTCTCGGAGAATGTTAATGGTGTGCTTCTACAAAAAGGTCAACTTGTGATCTATACGTCGAGGAAGTGGAAGATTCATGAGAAGGAGTATCTGACATATGATTTGGAATTAATGATTATCAAGTGTGTGTGCTTAAGATTTGGAGTATCTATTAAAGGGGGAGGAATGAGCGGTAGAGGAAAGTGATTAGAATTTTTAAGAGTTAGGAAATTGGATTGAGTTACCATCCGGATAAAGTCGATATGGTAGTAGACGTTTGGAGTAAGAATGTTTTACGGATGTCGGTAATTATGAAGAGAGAATTGAATTTGATTGAGCGGTTGAGAAATGTGAGATTGGTGTTTAAGATAACGCTTAACAGTGTGAAGTTAAGTATGACGAATCATGTTCTCGAAGAGATCAAAGAAGGTTGAAAATCAAGATAGTAAGATCATTAAGTGGAAAAATATGTTAGAGGATTTCACATGAGACTCTTGGAAGTTAAGGTGAAGTCAATCGCAAAGTGCTATTAATAGAATAAGAAAGATTAGTCACTTGGAGGACGTGTTAATAATGAGTAATGGAAGTTTACCGAGAAACGCGACTTATGTCAAGTGAATATTTGGAAAAAGGGTTATCTTGCACGTGGTATAAAAATTGTGATTGTGCACATGTTTGAAGGATTGAAGTCGCTACTTGAATGAGTATCAGAGAATGTTGTTGTTGGATTCAGAGGTAAGAGGGTTAAGTAATTGTCCATCGGAAGAAATATGTGTGGACAAGTATGTGTGGATTGGTAAGATTAAATTCAGGATACTTGATGTAACGAAGTGAAGTGTAAAATAAAGTACTTGATGAGAGACTAAAAGTTTTTAATATGGTAATCGTGGACAGTTCAATAATAGTGATTTGAAAAGAACTTATGATTTGGATGAAAATGTGTACAGATTAAAAGGAAGAAAAAAATAAGAGTTTATGGAAACTTGTGGTACGATGAAGTTCTTTACGGAGGTAAGGTCTTCTTTCGGAGAATAATGGAATGGGTAATAATGATGTGAAATGTTACTTTTCAGATGTATTGTGCCTAGGAAGCACTATTGTGGTTTGGTAAAGATGGTTGATGCCACCATCATGATCGTTGGCTATTTATTGACAAATTGAGGAATTGGCCGTCCTTGATCTCTTGTCGATGGTAGACGAAATCGTGTTGACTGGATAAGACTAATTTTGTCAGGCTCAGGTAGTGTATAAAGTTTTGAGTGTTTTGTTGGAGAGTAAGATGCTGGAGTCGTATCAATAGTTGTTTGCTTGAGGTATATTTTCGAGGACGAAAATTCTTTAAGTTGGGGAGAGTTGTAACGCCCTAGTTGCTTTTATTTATTTTATTAAATATAGAGTCTATTTACTTGATTTATTATATGTGTGTGATGTATTTTTATTTGAATGGCTTTATTTTAATTAATTGTAAGGAGATGAGTGGTGAAGGGGTTGAAATTAGAATTAAATGGAAATAATAGTATTAAGTGGAATTAGTAGGAATTAAATAAGGAAGTGAGAGGTTAAGGAATAGAAGTCAGAGAAAAGAAACATTTTTCACGTAAAAAAGAAAAGAAAAGAAGGGTTTTGGAGAAAAAGGGAGAAGCACCAAGAGAGAAGAGGCTTAGAGAATCAAGAGCAGCTGTAGGATTATTCGCTCATCAAAACTAAGGTAAGGGTGAGAACTTATACTTTAATTCTAAACATGTAGTTCTGAAAACTAATTTAACATGAGAATTGATGAAAATTGGGAAAACTAGGTTAACTATGAAATTGATTAATAATGGAATAAGAAGCTCCTGAATCATGTTAGAATAACTGTTGTTAGATGATTAGTAATAGTGGGTGTTTGATTTCTAAAAACTAAGAGAGTCTAAGGAGATTATATGAAAAAGGGTTACTATTAGAAAGTGGTTAAATTATGATGAACATAATTTTAGTGAAACTTAAGTTCTGTACCCGAATTTGCGATACAAACTGGTATTGATTGGTACATAATTGGTCTTAGGTGTAAACACAAAAGTTGTAGATAAAGATGTTAGCTTTCTAATGGCTTTGGTTTGACGTCAAGAGGATGTTTGGAACTTAAGTTATCCTCGAATTACTACACGTAGGTCACAGTGAAACTTCTACTTCTTTACCTGCATTAACGATTAAACCTGGTACTGATTGGTACTTAATTGGTCTTATGGGTAAACACGAAAGTTGTAGATAAAGATGGTAGCTTTCTAATGGCTTTGGTTTGACTTCCAGATTATGTTTGGAACTTAAGTTATCGTCAAATTACTACACGTAGCTCACAGTGAAACCTCTGCTTCTGTACCTGACTTTGCGATTAAAACTGGTACTTATGGGTACATAATTGGTCTTAGGTGTAAACACAAAAGTTGTATGTAAAGATGTTAGCTTTCTAATGGCTTTGGAACTTAAGTTATCGTCGAATTACTGCACGTAGGTCACAGTTAAACTTCATCTCTGTACCCGAAATTAAAATAAAAACTGGTATTAATCAGTACATAATTGGTCTTATGTCTAAACACGAAAGATGTAGATACAGATGTTAGCTATCGAATGGCTTTGGTTTGACACAAAAACTCCTTGTGAATAATTTTATATGAATTTATGAAGTTGGATGATGTATTAGGATGTTGTGAAGTAGAGTCCTTGTCGTCGTGTCAAGGTCATATGAGTTGTAAGAAGTTGTCTAAGTGGATTAAGTTGCTGGTTGTCGTGGCATTTTACAGAGTCCACATATGCACTAAAGTTGGGGGCTTGATGCCCTGTGAGCTTATGCTCAAACCCGTTGGGGGCTTGATGCCCTGTGAGCCTACGCTCAAAATTTGTTGGGGGCTTGATGCCCTGATTGGTACCACATGCATGCTGCATAGTCAAGTCGTCTAGGTTGTCTAAGTTGGAGTCATGTTATCTAAGTCGTCGAAGCCTTGTCGTGTTGTCGAGTTGTGATAGAATTAATGAGTTACATCGAAAAGTTGTGTAGTTAAATAATGAAATAATATGTTGACGTTTATGATGTTTTAAGTTATTAATTTATGTTGATGAACGATATCCTTATTATTATTGTATATGTATCTCAACCTTCTGTTGGAATTGCCGCCTTGTGGGCAAGTGCAGATATTCAGGACTAGCTGCAGTTGTGAGTTGACTCTCTCATGGTCTTAGGATGCTCTGATACGTAACGGGGCGGGTTTTATTGTTGGATTGTCCTTGTTACGTATTTTTCCTTGAGATTTCATGTTGAAATAATTTAGTTGGATTTTTGTATTAATGTTGAACACGTTGAGGCCTTAGAGCCATATTTTGGTTGAACAGAATTATGAATACTATTTCCGTTGCGAAATTATTAAAAATGTTATCAGTTGATGTTTGATTCATTAATAGAAAAATTTACTCTATTACTATATGTATTTTACGAAGTGTAGCATTCCGTATACGTTGAAATACTCTGATTTATATGTATGATTTATCTTGTTGGGAATACGGGGTGTTACAAGGAGTACCCGACATTGTTGCCAAGTATTCGGGGTGAGGATATGTGTCTTACTATTAGCTTAGTACCCGTGTCCAGTTGCTCTGAAGGATTTGTAACACTATGTTGGGGGTTTTACTTGTTTATTGGGTTTCGCCTAGTATCGTTATTAGACCTTATCTATGTATGATGTTGTAAGGCATATGCCAAATACTTTATTTCTTGTTTACGTGACGATGAAATATTAGTAGGTGATTTATGTGGATGTTGACTTATTATCGTTGAAACTTAAATGAAGGTTCAGTCGTTGACTTATCTATGTTTTTACCATTTGAATCATGACTCGTATGATGAAGTCTCGTTGTCATTTTCCGCTGCAATGTATGTGAAGCATGATATATGTTTGGCTTTTATGCTATGGTTAAATGATGATTTTCACATGTAACGCTCTTCTTGTGTCTACTTGCGTTAGTATTTATTTAATTGGTCGAAATTATGGGTAGATATAAGTAGGGTGTTACAAATTGGTATCAGAGCAAGGTCGATTCATTGGAATCAATTAAGCTTAGTAACCCGTTGTACAACATGTGTAGGGTGCACTGTTTGTACTTTTGTTGTGACGTTTGTTTGTTGTTGGAATTGACTCTTCAGGACCATGACGTCGGCACGTGCTAATGCTCAGATCGCGGAATCACTTGCTACCTTAACTCATCTTTTGGCAAGAGGTGATGATCCGGCTAGGGCTGGAGAGAAGCGCTTGGATAGGTTCTTGAAGCACAAGCCATCTTTCATTGTTGGAGGTTTTAACCCGGATGGAGCGGTTAAGTGGGTTGAAGAAGTTGAGATTATCTTTGATGCCATGGAGTGTGCTAATGAGAACAAGCTTGCATTGGGAACCTATATGCTTAGGGAGGAAGCAAACCAATGGTGGAAGAATGCTAAGGTAAGGATAGGTAATGGAGGTGTTGTCATCACTTGGGAAATGTTCAAGAGGGAATTCTTTAACAAGTATTTTCCGGCGGATGTGAAGAATAAGAAGGTGGTAGAGTTCATGAGGTTAGAACAAGGGAACATGTCAGTAGCGGAGTATGCGGCTAAGTTTGAGTCCTTGTGTGCTTTTAGTCCTCACTACAATACCCCGGAGGCGGAGAACGACAAATGTGTTAAGTTTGAGAGTGGTCTACGCCCCGACATCAAGCATATCATTGGATGTGCGGAGATTAGGAACTTCACTACTTTGGTGGCAAAGGCTAGGATTTGTGATGAAGATGGGAAAGCTAAGAGTAACTACTTCAAGGCGGTTAGAGGAAAAAGTCAAGACCGTGCCAAACCTTATGAGGTTAAGGGTAGAGGAAGTGCTAGAGGTGGAAAAGGAAAAGAGAAGGTAGATGGTGACAAGTGCTATAGGTGTGGCAAGATTGGATACCGTTCTTTTGAGTGTAAGAAGGATAAAGATGTGTGCTATAGTTGTGGAAAAGAAGGACATAAGTCTAAGGAGTGCAAAGCAACTACTCCTACTTGCTTTAATTGTGGTGAAGAAGGTCACAAGAGTCCGAAATGTAAGAAGCCGAAGAAGGTTACCAGGAAAGTGTTTGCTTTGAATGGAGAAGGAGTTGATCAAGTTGATAATCTTATTAGAGGTACGTGTTTCATTCATGACACTCCTTTAATTGCGATTATTGATACCGGAGTTACACATTCTTTTATTTCTATGGATTGTATGAAGCGTTTGAATATTCCTGTTTATGAAATGTCTGGTTGTATGAATATTGAGACTCCTGCTAGTGGTTCGGTTATTACTCGTCTTGTGTGTCGTAATTGTCCTGTCTCTGTGTTTGGTTGGAATTTTGGTATGGATTTGGTATGTATTCCACTTAGTGGTATTGATGTTATCTTTGGGATGAACTGGTTAGTCTTTAACCAAGTTCATATTAACTGTTGTGAGAAGACTGTGATTTTCCCGAAGTCAGAAGGAAGCTTGTCCTTAATGAAGGGAGAAGAGGTGAAGGAATCTTTGAATGATCACGGAGAGTTGTTCATGGTGTTTGGATCATTGAAGCTTGAAGGTGGAATTAAGTTGGAAGAGTTACCGGTTGTTAGTGAATTTTCGGATGTATTCCTGGAGGATATATCTGATTTACCACCCGAAAGAGAAGTTGAGTTTGGTATCGACTTAGTACCGGGTACTAGCCCGATATCAATGGCACCGTATCGCATGTCGGCATCGGAATTGAACGAATTGAAGAAGCAACTCGAAGAGTTATTGGAAAAGAAGTTCATACGTCCAAGTGTGTCACCTTGGGGTGCACCAGTGTTGTTGGTTAAGAAGAAGGAAGGGAGTATGAGGTTGTGCATTGATTATCGTCAGTTGAATAAGGCAACAATCGAGAATAAGTATCCACTTACGAGGATAGATGATTTGATGGATCAACTAGTTGGAGCTTGTGTTTTAAGCAAGATTGATTTGAGGTCCGGATACCATCAGATAAGGGTGAAGACGGAGGACGTTCCTAAGACTGCTTTCAGAACAAGGTATGGCCATTATGAGTATACAGTGATGCCTTTTGGAGTTACGAATGCCCCTGGTGTTTTCATGGAGTACATGAATAGAATCTTTCATTCGTTTTTGGATAAGTTTGTAGTAGTGTTCATTGATGATATTTTGGTTTATTCTAAGTCGGGGGAAGAACACAAAGAACATTTGAGAATTGTATTGCAAGTTTTGAAGGAAAAGAAGTTGTATGCCAAGTTGTCTAAGTGTGAATTTTGGTTGGAAGAAGTAAGCTTTCTTGGTCATGTAATTTCTAGTGGAGGTATAGCGGTGGATCCTGCAAAGTTTGATGCTGTAATGAAATGGGGAACACCTGAGTCTATTTTGGAGATAAGAAGTTTTCTTGGATTAGCTGGTTACTATAGAAGGTTCATTGAAGGATTTTCGAAAATGGCGTTACCATTGACTTTGTTGACTCGGAAGGATCAAGCATTTGTTTGGAATGAGAAGTGCGAGAAAAGTTTTCAAGAGCTTAAAGAGAAATTGACTACCGCGCCTGTGTTGATTTTGCCAGATGCCAAGGAATCGTTTGTGGTGTATTGTGACGCATCAAAGTTGGGACTTGGTGGTGTACTCATGCAAAAAGGAAAAGTTGTAGCTTATGCATCTCGTCAGTTGAAGATTCATGAGAGGAACTGCCCCACCCATGATTTGGAATTAGCAGCCGTAGTATTTACTTTGAAGGTATGGAGGCACTACTTGTATGGGTCAAGATTTGAAGTGTTTAGTGATCACAAGAGTTTGAAGTATCTGTTTGATCAGAAAGAATTGAATATGAGGCAACGAAGATGGTTGGAATTCTTGAAGGACTATGATTTTGAGTTGAGTTATCATCCTGGAAAAGCTAATGTAGTGGCAGATGCTTTGAGTCGGAAGTCATTGCACATGTCATCGCTTATGGCAAAGGAGTTGGAGTTGATTGAAGAATTTAGAGACTTGAGTTTGGTATGTGAAGTCACCTCCAATAGTGTGAAGTTGGGAATGTTGAAGTTGACCAACCCTTTTCTTGAGAAGATTAGAGAATGTCAAAAAGAGGATGAGAAATTAATGAAGAGAGTGGCACTAGTAATTGAAGGACAAGAGAATGATTTCAAAATGGATGAGAATGGAGTAGTGAGATTCCGAGGAAGAGTTTGTGTACCCGATGTACCCGAGTTAAAGAAAATGATTTTTGATGAAGGTCATAAAAGTGGATTAAGTATTCATCCTGGATTGGTTAAGATGTATCAAGACTTGAAGAAGTTATTTTGGTGGCCTAGAATGCAGAAGGAGATTGCGGAATATGTGTATGCTTGTCTGGTTTGTCAGAAATCGAAGATTGAACATCAGCAACCGTCTGGTTTGTTGCAACCGTTGTTCATACCGGAATGGAAATGGGATAGTATCGCCATGGATTTTGTTGGAGGGTTACCAAAGACGGCAAAAGGGAACGAAGTGATTTGGGTCGTAGTAGATCGTTTGACGAAGTCAGCTCATTTCATTGCTATCAAGATCGGAACGTTGGTACCTAAGTTGGCAGAGATTTATGTTGAGCAGATTATAAGATTACATGGTATTCCATCTAGTATTGTGTAGGATAGAGATCCGAAGTTCACTTCTAGATTCTGGGAGAGCTTGCAAGAAGCGTTGGGAACTAAGTTGAGGTCGAGTTCTGCTTATCACCCTCAGACGGATGGTCAATCCGAAAGGACGATTCAATCTTTGGAAGATTTGTTGAGAGCATGTGTTTTAGAACAAGGAGAAAGTTGGGATTCATGTTTACCTTTGATCGAGTTTACCTACAATAATAGTTTTCACTCAAGTATTGGAATGGCTCCTTTTGAAGCTTTGTATGGGAGGAGATGTCGTACGCCCCTTTGTTGGTATGAATCCGGTGAGACTGTAGTTTTGGGTCCCGATATTGTGCAAGAGACTACGGAGAAGATTAGAATGATTCGAGAAAAGATGAAAGCATCTCAGAGTCGGCAGAAAAGTTACCATGATAAGAAGAGAAAGGATGTGGAATTCCAAGAAGGAGATCATGTGTTCTTAAGAGTGACTTCTACTACCGGTGTGGGGAGGGCTTTGAAGTCTAAGAAGTTGACGTCGAAGTTCATTGGACCGTATCAGATTTCGGAAAGGATTGGAAAGGTAGCTTATCGGATTGCTTTGCCGATAACACTATCTAATTAACATGATGTATTCCATGTGTCACAATTAAGGAAATATGTTTCAGACCCATGTCATATAATTGAATCGGATGATATCCAAGTGAAGGATAATTTGACTATTGAGACTGTTCCTTTGAGAGTCGAAGGAAGAGAAGTAAAGAAGTTGAGGAACAAAGAGATTGCATCGGTGAAAGTTATTTGGGGAGGTCCCGCGGGAGAGAATGCAACTTGGGAGTTGGAAAGCAAGATGAAGAGTTCGTATCCCGATTTGTTTTCAGGTAAATTTTCGAGGGCGAAAATTCTTTAAGGGGGGTAGATTGTAACATCACGTTTTTATTTAATTAATTATTTGATTTACTTTATTTATTTAAATTCCATGTTGTGTGATTTATTTAAATATGTGGCTTTTAGTGTAGTGGTGTGAATAGAATAGTAGTGTTTTTAGGAGGTGTGAATAGAGGATTTGAGTGGGCTTATGAGGAAGGGTAATTTGGTAAATTGAAAGGGTTTTGACCTAGGTATAAGTTTTGAAAACTTAGAGAGAGAAATCATTTGTCATAAGTTTGTGAAGAAATAGAGACAGAGAAAGCTAGAGAAGAAGAGGAAGAACATAGAAGAAGGAGCTAAGAGGGGAAGATTGAGGAGCTAGTTCTTGAAGAATTGGAGGTAAGAGAGTGGTTATTTATGATTGTGGGTGACCAAGAGGGGGGACAAATTACATTTCTCTTTGCCCAAACCCTCTCACCCTTCACACTTTAAAGTTCATAACTTTATGAACTTGTATGAATCAAAATGTTATCTTTCTTGTTGATTTAGTGTTATTCATGTATTATAATGCTAGAAATATATGTGGATGATTTCAATTTCGAAAATCTAGAGTTGTTGGTTTGAAATTGCATGTTCATGAGCTTTTGATGAAAAATATGATAAATCCCAATTGATGATGATTTTAATGGTTTTAAGTTATGAAACTTGTACTTCCATGTATAATAACATGTTTATGATCCAAAGAAAATATCTTTTTAAAACTGGAACGCGTTTCGGACGATTTTGGGGGTGGAATCCGAACGGTCGTAAAACAGAGCAGCATTTCTGGGCATGCGTCGCTAGGCTAGAACTAGCAAGAGCTAGCGAGGGAACTCGCCAGGGCTCGCCAGCCAGCCCAGTGCTCTCTGACTTGCTTCGCTACGGCGAGGACATGCGAGGGATAGCGAGAAGCCTCTGACTTACCTCGCTATGGCGAGAGCTAGCGAGAGCTGGCGAAGTAGTCAGGCTTATTTGATTCTTAATTGTTGAAGGTGTAGTTGATGTATGGGTTGCTAGTATTATATTAATACATGAATGGTTGATGTTGGATTTATAATGAATATGACGGATGGTGATGTTTCTATATGAATGGTTGTTCATGCTTATTGATAATGATGATGAATGTATATAAGTATGTTATGTGTTGATGAATAATTGATGGTGAAGATTATGTATACATGAGGTTACATAATAGTGGTGAATAACATACGTCATATATATGTTCATGCATCATGATTGAGCCTATTGATGAAGCTTGGGCATTTGACCCATAACGAATTGATGAAGCTTGCGCGTTTGACCCATAACGAATTGATGAAGCTTGGACGTTTGATCCATAACGCATAGGATTCTTGTATCCTTATTTTGGTGAATGGTACCGCATGCATATAGTCGTGTCTAGGAGACATGGCATGAAGGTGACATTAGATGCATTTAGGAAGGTGAACCTTAAATGTGCTATATGTGATAATGACGTGATAATTGTCTAATTATGTGCTAAGTGTTTCCTTACATATAAGTTGTTGATCATTGATGGTGTGAATTTGGAGACGTATGTTGTATGATTAAATATATATATATATATGTCGTATTGATGTCGTTGGATTGCTATTATATACATGTCCATTATATGTATGATAGATTAACATATACGTTGTATATGTTGGATTAATTGTTAGTATTTACTTTCATTTGCTATATGTCGATTATAAGTAACTAACTCTCTATTTTTGTATGTATTGGATCGTTGGGCGATTCAGATTCTCAGGCGTGAGGATTTGCTTTGCTTGCTTAGGAGGAGTGTAACGCCCTAGTTGCTTTTATTTATTTTATTAAATATAGAGTCTATTTACTTGATTTATTATATGTGTGTGATGTATTTTTATTTGAATGGCTTTATTTTAATTAATTGTAAGGAGATGAGTGGTGAAGGGAATAAGTAGAGTTAACGGGTTGAAATTAGAATTAAATGGAAATAATAGTATTAAGTGGAATTAGTAGGAATTAAATAAGGAAGTGAGAGGTTAAGGAATAGAAGTCAGAGAAAAGAAACACTTTTCACGTAAAAAAGAAAAGAAAAGAAGGGTTTTGGAGAAAAAGGGAGAAGCACCAAGAGAGAAGAGGCTTAGAGAATCAAGAGCAGCTGTAGGATTATTCGCTCATCAAAACTAAGGTAAGGGTGGGAACTTATACTTTAATTCTAAGCATGTAGTTCTGAAAACTGATTTAGCATGAGAATTGATGAAAATTGGGAAAACTAGGTTAACTATGAAATTGATTAATAATGGAATAAGAAGCTCCTGAATCATGTTAGAATAACTGTTGTTAGATGATTAGTAATAGTGGGTGTTTGATTTCTAAAAACTAAGAGAGTCTAAGGAGATTATATGAAAAAGGGTTACTATTAGAAAGTGGTTAAATTTTGATGAACATAATTTTAGTGAAACTTAAGTTCTGTACCCGAATTTGCGATACAAACTGGTATTGATTGGTACATAATTGGTCTGAGGTGTAAACACAAAAGTTGTAGATAAAGCTGTTAGCTTTCTAATGGCTTTGGTTTGACGTCAAGATGATGTTTGGAACTTAAGTTATCCTCGAATTACTACACGTAGGTCACAGTGAAACTTCTGCTTCTTTACCTGCATTAACGATTAAAACTGGTACTGATTGGTACTTAATTGGTCTTAGGGGTAAACACGAAAGTTGTAGATAAAGATGTTAGCTTTCTAATGGCTTTGGTTTGACTTCCAGATTATGTTTGGAACTTAAGTTATCGTCACATTACTACACGTAGCTCACAGTGAAACCTCTGCTTCTGTACCTGACTTTGCGATTAAAACTGGTACTTATGGGTACATAATTGGTCTTAGGTGTAAACACAAAAGTTGTATGTAAAGATGTTAGCTTTCTAATGGCTTTGGTTTGACTTCAAAATTATATTTGGAACTTAAGTTATTGTCGAATTACTGCACGTAGGTCACAGTTAAACTTCATCTCTGTACCCGAATTTAAAATAAACACTGGTATTAATCAGTACATAATTGGTCTTATGTGTAAACACGAAAGATGTAGATACAGATGTTAGCTATCGAATGGCTTTGGTTTGACACAAAAACTCCTTGTGAATAATTTTATATGAATTTATGAAGTTGGATGATGTATTAGGATGTTGTGAAGTAGAGTCCTTGTCGTCGTGTCAAGGTCATATGAGTTGTAAGAAGTTGTCTAAGTGGATTAAGTTGCTGGTTGTCGTGACATTTTACAGAGTCCACATATGCACTAAAGTTGGGGGCTTGATGCCCTGTGAGCTTATGCTCAAACCCGTTGGGGGCTTGATTCCCTGTGAGCCTACGCTCAAAACCCGTTGGGGCTTGATGCCCTGTGAGCCTACGCTCAAAATTTGTTGGGGGCTTGATGCCCTGATTGGTACCACATGCATGCTGGATAGTCAAGTCGTCTAGGTTGTCTAAGTTGGAGTCATGTTATCTAAGTCGTCGAAGCCTTGTCGTGTTGTCGAGTTGTGATAGAATTAATGAGTTACATCGAAAAGTTGTGTAGTTAAATAATGAAATAATATGTTGACGTTTATGATGTTTTAAGTTATTAATTTATGTTGATGAACGATATCCTTATTATTATTGTATATGTATCTTACCCTTCTGTTGGAATTGCCGCCTTGTGGGCAAGTGCAGATATTCAGGACTAGCTGTAGTTGTGAGTTGACTCTCTCATGGTCTTAGGATGCTCTGATACGTAACGGGGCGGGTTTTATTGTTGGATTGTCCTTGTTACGTATTTTTCCTTGAGATTTCATGTTGAAATAATTTAGTTGGATTTTTGTATTAATGTTGAACACGTTGATGCCTTAGAGCCATATTTTGGTTGAACAGAATTATGAATACTATTTCCGTTGCGAAATTATTAAAAATGTTATCAGTTGATGTTTGATTCATTAATAGAAAAATTTACTCTATTACTATATGTATTTTACGAAGTGTAGCATTCCGTATACGTTGAAATACTCTGATTTATATGTATGATTTATCTTGTTGGGAATACGGGGTGTTACAATTGGTATCAGAGCAGGTCGGTCTGTCCGGCCAAGTAGTGGAGTCAGTTGTGTCGAGTGACGACTATTTTGTCGTTTGTTTTGTTGTTTATCTGTTGTTCTTGGTTGTAGAATTTTGCATGAAAGTAAGAAGAGTATGAATTCTAACAATGATAAGTGAATTCTAGGATATGCTTGATATATGCTTGTTTTATATAATGTGCACTAGATCATTTCCATGAAAACTTGACTTGTTCTTTTATTATCTATGAGTTATACATAATGATTATGCTATCTTTCTAGGAATAGAATTGTTGTATATGATGCCTATGCTTTTTTTTTATTGTCTTATTGTACCATGCTAATTACCATTTAAGTTAATTATTTTCTCGCATGATATGCTTATTTAAATGTGAATTGTTGAACTAATTGAAATTTGTTATCATGGTATATGCATTTTTTTTCTTGCTTTTGATGTGGTCCTTAATTCTTAGAAAATATATAATATTTAAATGCTTTATGGAATATGAATTGTTGAGATATTAGAACTTGTGGTTATAAAATTCATCCTTTCTTGTATTGATTTGACTCTTGATTTCTAGAAAATACATGTTACTTTAATACTTATATGGGATGTCATGTTATGCTTTTGTATAATCATGCGTAAATGTTTTATAAGTTTATTCATTTATGCTTCTTTAATAATTATGTTTATTTATATATGTTAATAAATGATTATGTGTAGATTTGGTGTTTGTGTTTTAGTTTTATGAAATCTTGCGGAGATGCTCGTGTGTTGTATTTCATGTTTTGTATTTTATAGTTTACCCATGTATGTGACATGTGTATAAACACTGTCGGTACTAGTTTCTTCTTAGGAAGAATAAGTTTAAAGCAGTAGAAGCTTATAGTTAGGTGTGAGAAATCGGGGGTTTCAGTAGAAAGTTACAAGTAAGGTTGAGATAAGTAGGGGAGAAGGATTTTATTCCTCGGAAATATTTAAGTGTAGGAGAATAAGGTAGATAGAAATGCCCGAAGGAGTTTGTTCAGATGTTAATAATGTATGTTTCGGAGTTGAACAAACTGGAAAGACAATTGGAAGATCTGTCAGAAGAAAACGTTTGTTAGATTTAAGGTTTTGTCATGAGGAGCGCCAACGTTGTTAAGTAAGAAGAAGGTTGACGACATAAGGTGGTGTATTGATTATCGACAACTAGATGAGATTACCCTTAGATATTTTTATGATTAGTTAATCATTGCTCACAAGTTAAGTAAAATGGATTCACGGGTAAAGTCAGAGGATATATCGAAAAAAGAAAAAAAGTACTTTTAGGATATGGCACAGTCAAGTAAGAGTAATTTGTGATGTCATTGGCATAACTAATATATCGGGAATGTTTATGAATGATACCTCGGTGTATTCAAAGTTAGATGAAGAGTATGTGGGGACATCTGAGAAGTATGTTGCAAACCTTGCAAGAGAAGGATGTTCAATGCGGCATTGTTTGAGTGCGAGTTTTGGTTGCGTAAAGTGAGTTTTTGTATTTGTGTGTTATCTAGTGTTGGAAATAGTTGTGAATCCGTTGAAGGTGAATGTTGAATGTCGTAATACTATAGAAATCCTAAGTCGGACATCGAGATTAGATGTTTTCGTGAATTGGTTGGTTACCGTAGGAGGTTTATTAAGAGTTTTTCTCGGAGAATGTTAATGGTGTGCTTCTACAAAAAGGTCAACTTGTGATCTATACGTCGAGGAAGTGGAAGATTCATGAGAAGGAGTATCTGACATATGATTTGGAATTAATGATTATCAAGTGTGTGTGCTTAAGATTTGGAGTATCTATTAAAGGGGGAGGAATGAGCGGTAGAGGAAAGTGATTAGAATTTTTAAGAGTTAGGAAATTGGATTGAGTTACCATCCGGATAAAGTCGATATGGTAGTAGACGTTTGGAGTAAGAATGTTTTACGGATGTCGGTAATTATGAAGAGAGAATTGAATTTGATTGAGCGGTTGAGAAATGTGAGATTGGTGTTTAAGATAACGCTTAACAGTGTGAAGTTAAGTATGACGAATCATGTTCTCGAAGAGATCAAAGAAGGTTGAAAATCAAGATAGTAAGATCATTAAGTGGAAAAATATGTTAGAGGATTTCACATGAGACTCTTGGAAGTTAAGGTGAAGTCAATCGCAAAGTGCTATTAATAGAATAAGAAAGATTAGTCACTTGGAGGACGTGTTAATAATGAGTAATGGAAGTTTACCGAGAAACGCGACTTATGTCAAGTGAATATTTGGAAAAAGGGTTATCTTGCACGTGGTATAAAAATTGTGATTGTGCACATGTTTGAAGGATTGAAGTCGCTACTTGAATGAGTATCAGAGAATGTTGTTGTTGGATTCAGAGGTAAGAGGGTTAAGTAATTGTCCATCGGAAGAAATATGTGTGGACAAGTATGTGTGGATTGGTAAGATTAAATTCAGGATACTTGATGTAACGAAGTGAAGTGTAAAATAAAGTACTTGATGAGAGACTAAAAGTTTTTAATATGGTAATCGTGGACAGTTCAATAATAGTGATTTGAAAAGAACTTATGATTTGGATGAAAATGTGTACAGATTAAAAGGAAGAAAAAAATAAGAGTTTATGGAAACTTGTGGTACGATGAAGTTCTTTACGGAGGTAAGGTCTTCTTTCGGAGAATAATGGAATGGGTAATAATGATGTGAAATGTTACTTTTCAGATGTATTGTGCCTAGGAAGCACTATTGTGGTTTGGTAAAGATGGTTGATGCCACCATCATGATCGTTGGCTATTTATTGACAAATTGAGGAATTGGCCGTCCTTGATCTCTTGTCGATGGTAGACGAAATCGTGTTGACTGGATAAGACTAATTTTGTCAGGCTCAGGTAGTGTATAAAGTTTTGAGTGTTTTGTTGGAGAGTAAGATGCTGGAGTCGTATCAATAGTTGTTTGCTTGAGGTATATTTTCGAGGACGAAAATTCTTTAAGTTGGGGAGAGTTGTAACGCCCTAGTTGCTTTTATTTATTTTATTAAATATAGAGTCTATTTACTTGATTTATTATATGTGTGTGATGTATTTTTATTTGAATGGCTTTATTTTAATTAATTGTAAGGAGATGAGTGGTGAAGGGGTTGAAATTAGAATTAAATGGAAATAATAGTATTAAGTGGAATTAGTAGGAATTAAATAAGGAAGTGAGAGGTTAAGGAATAGAAGTCAGAGAAAAGAAACATTTTTCACGTAAAAAAGAAAAGAAAAGAAGGGTTTTGGAGAAAAAGGGAGAAGCACCAAGAGAGAAGAGGCTTAGAGAATCAAGAGCAGCTGTAGGATTATTCGCTCATCAAAACTAAGGTAAGGGTGAGAACTTATACTTTAATTCTAAACATGTAGTTCTGAAAACTAATTTAACATGAGAATTGATGAAAATTGGGAAAACTAGGTTAACTATGAAATTGATTAATAATGGAATAAGAAGCTCCTGAATCATGTTAGAATAACTGTTGTTAGATGATTAGTAATAGTGGGTGTTTGATTTCTAAAAACTAAGAGAGTCTAAGGAGATTATATGAAAAAGGGTTACTATTAGAAAGTGGTTAAATTTTGATGAACATAATTTTAGTGAAACTTAAGTTCTGTACCCGAATTTGCGATACAAACTGGTATTGATTGGTACATAATTGGTCTTAGGTGTAAACACAAAAGTTGTAGATAAAGATGTTAGCTTTCTAATGGCTTTGGTTTGACGTCAAGAGGATGTTTGGAACTTAAGTTATCCTCGAATTACTACACGTAGGTCACAGTGAAACTTCTACTTCTTTACCTGCATTAACGATTAAACCTGGTACTGATTGGTACTTAATTGGTCTTATGGGTAAACACGAAAGTTGTAGATAAAGATGGTAGCTTTCTAATGGCTTTGGTTTGACTTCCAGATTATGTTTGGAACTTAAGTTATCGTCAAATTACTACACGTAGCTCACAGTGAAACCTCTGCTTCTGTACCTGACTTTGCGATTAAAACTGGTACTTATGGGTACATAATTGGTCTTAGGTGTAAACACAAAAGTTGTATGTAAAGATGTTAGCTTTCTAATGGCTTTGGAACTTAAGTTATCGTCGAATTACTGCACGTAGGTCACAGTTAAACTTCATCTCTGTACCCGAAATTAAAATAAAAACTGGTATTAATCAGTACATAATTGGTCTTATGTCTAAACACGAAAGATGTAGATACAGATGTTAGCTATCGAATGGCTTTGGTTTGACACAAAAACTCCTTGTGAATAATTTTATATGAATTTATGAAGTTGGATGATGTATTAGGATGTTGTGAAGTAGAGTCCTTGTCGTCGTGTCAAGGTCATATGAGTTGTAAGAAGTTGTCTAAGTGGATTAAGTTGCTGGTTGTCGTGGCATTTTACAGAGTCCACATATGCACTAAAGTTGGGGGCTTGATGCCCTGTGAGCTTATGCTCAAACCCGTTGGGGGCTTGATGCCCTGTGAGCCTACGCTCAAAATTTGTTGGGGGCTTGATGCCCTGATTGGTACCACATGCATGCTGCATAGTCAAGTCGTCTAGGTTGTCTAAGTTGGAGTCATGTTATCTAAGTCGTCGAAGCCTTGTCGTGTTGTCGAGTTGTGATAGAATTAATGAGTTACATCGAAAAGTTGTGTAGTTAAATAATGAAATAATATGTTGACGTTTATGATGTTTTAAGTTATTAATTTATGTTGATGAACGATATCCTTATTATTATTGTATATGTATCTCAACCTTCTGTTGGAATTGCCGCCTTGTGGGCAAGTGCAGATATTCAGGACTAGCTGCAGTTGTGAGTTGACTCTCTCATGGTCTTAGGATGCTCTGATACGTAACGGGGCGGGTTTTATTGTTGGATTGTCCTTGTTACGTATTTTTCCTTGAGATTTCATGTTGAAATAATTTAGTTGGATTTTTGTATTAATGTTGAACACGTTGAGGCCTTAGAGCCATATTTTGGTTGAACAGAATTATGAATACTATTTCCGTTGCGAAATTATTAAAAATGTTATCAGTTGATGTTTGATTCATTAATAGAAAAATTTACTCTATTACTATATGTATTTTACGAAGTGTAGCATTCCGTATACGTTGAAATACTCTGATTTATATGTATGATTTATCTTGTTGGGAATACGGGGTGTTACAAGGAGTACCCGACATTGTTGCCAAGTATTCGGGGTGAGGATATGTGTCTTACTATTAGCTTAGTACCCGTGTCCAGTTGCTCTGAAGGATTTGTAACACTATGTTGGGGGTTTTACTTGTTTATTGGGTTTCGCCTAGTATCGTTATTAGACCTTATCTATGTATGATGTTGTAAGGCATATGCCAAATACTTTATTTCTTGTTTACGTGACGATGAAATATTAGTAGGTGATTTATGTGGATGTTGACTTATTATCGTTGAAACTTAAATGAAGGTTCAGTCGTTGACTTATCTATGTTTTTACCATTTGAATCATGACTCGTATGATGAAGTCTCGTTGTCATTTTCCGCTGCAATGTATGTGAAGCATGATATATGTTTGGCTTTTATGCTATGGTTAAATGATGATTTTCACATGTAACGCTCTTCTTGTGTCTACTTGCGTTAGTATTTATTTAATTGGTCGAAATTATGGGTAGATATAAGTAGGGTGTTACAAATTGGTATCAGAGCAAGGTCGATTCATTGGAATCAATTAAGCTTAGTAACCCGTTGTACAACATGTGTAGGGTGCACTGTTTGTACTTTTGTTGTGACGTTTGTTTGTTGTTGGAATTGACTCTTCAGGACCATGACGTCGGCACGTGCTAATGCTCAGATCGCGGAATCACTTGCTACCTTAACTCATCTTTTGGCAAGAGGTGATGATCCGGCTAGGGCTGGAGAGAAGCGCTTGGATAGGTTCTTGAAGCACAAGCCATCTTTCATTGTTGGAGGTTTTAACCCGGATGGAGCGGTTAAGTGGGTTGAAGAAGTTGAGATTATCTTTGATGCCATGGAGTGTGCTAATGAGAACAAGCTTGCATTGGGAACCTATATGCTTAGGGAGGAAGCAAACCAATGGTGGAAGAATGCTAAGGTAAGGATAGGTAATGGAGGTGTTGTCATCACTTGGGAAATGTTCAAGAGGGAATTCTTTAACAAGTATTTTCCGGCGGATGTGAAGAATAAGAAGGTGGTAGAGTTCATGAGGTTAGAACAAGGGAACATGTCAGTAGCGGAGTATGCGGCTAAGTTTGAGTCCTTGTGTGCTTTTAGTCCTCACTACAATACCCCGGAGGCGGAGAACGACAAATGTGTTAAGTTTGAGAGTGGTCTACGCCCCGACATCAAGCATATCATTGGATGTGCGGAGATTAGGAACTTCACTACTTTGGTGGCAAAGGCTAGGATTTGTGATGAAGATGGGAAAGCTAAGAGTAACTACTTCAAGGCGGTTAGAGGAAAAAGTCAAGACCGTGCCAAACCTTATGAGGTTAAGGGTAGAGGAAGTGCTAGAGGTGGAAAAGGAAAAGAGAAGGTAGATGGTGACAAGTGCTATAGGTGTGGCAAGATTGGATACCGTTCTTTTGAGTGTAAGAAGGATAAAGATGTGTGCTATAGTTGTGGAAAAGAAGGACATAAGTCTAAGGAGTGCAAAGCAACTACTCCTACTTGCTTTAATTGTGGTGAAGAAGGTCACAAGAGTCCGAAATGTAAGAAGCCGAAGAAGGTTACCAGGAAAGTGTTTGCTTTGAATGGAGAAGGAGTTGATCAAGTTGATAATCTTATTAGAGGTACGTGTTTCATTCATGACACTCCTTTAATTGCGATTATTGATACCGGAGTTACACATTCTTTTATTTCTATGGATTGTATGAAGCGTTTGAATATTCCTGTTTATGAAATGTCTGGTTGTATGAATATTGAGACTCCTGCTAGTGGTTCGGTTATTACTCGTCTTGTGTGTCGTAATTGTCCTGTCTCTGTGTTTGGTTGGAATTTTGGTATGGATTTGGTATGTATTCCACTTAGTGGTATTGATGTTATCTTTGGGATGAACTGGTTAGTCTTTAACCAAGTTCATATTAACTGTTGTGAGAAGACTGTGATTTTCCCGAAGTCAGAAGGAAGCTTGTCCTTAATGAAGGGAGAAGAGGTGAAGGAATCTTTGAATGATCACGGAGAGTTGTTCATGGTGTTTGGATCATTGAAGCTTGAAGGTGGAATTAAGTTGGAAGAGTTACCGGTTGTTAGTGAATTTTCGGATGTATTCCTGGAGGATATATCTGATTTACCACCCGAAAGAGAAGTTGAGTTTGGTATCGACTTAGTACCGGGTACTAGCCCGATATCAATGGCACCGTATCGCATGTCGGCATCGGAATTGAACGAATTGAAGAAGCAACTCGAAGAGTTATTGGAAAAGAAGTTCATACGTCCAAGTGTGTCACCTTGGGGTGCACCAGTGTTGTTGGTTAAGAAGAAGGAAGGGAGTATGAGGTTGTGCATTGATTATCGTCAGTTGAATAAGGCAACAATCGAGAATAAGTATCCACTTACGAGGATAGATGATTTGATGGATCAACTAGTTGGAGCTTGTGTTTTAAGCAAGATTGATTTGAGGTCCGGATACCATCAGATAAGGGTGAAGACGGAGGACGTTCCTAAGACTGCTTTCAGAACAAGGTATGGCCATTATGAGTATACAGTGATGCCTTTTGGAGTTACGAATGCCCCTGGTGTTTTCATGGAGTACATGAATAGAATCTTTCATTCGTTTTTGGATAAGTTTGTAGTAGTGTTCATTGATGATATTTTGGTTTATTCTAAGTCGGGGGAAGAACACAAAGAACATTTGAGAATTGTATTGCAAGTTTTGAAGGAAAAGAAGTTGTATGCCAAGTTGTCTAAGTGTGAATTTTGGTTGGAAGAAGTAAGCTTTCTTGGTCATGTAATTTCTAGTGGAGGTATAGCGGTGGATCCTGCAAAGTTTGATGCTGTAATGAAATGGGGAACACCTGAGTCTATTTTGGAGATAAGAAGTTTTCTTGGATTAGCTGGTTACTATAGAAGGTTCATTGAAGGATTTTCGAAAATGGCGTTACCATTGACTTTGTTGACTCGGAAGGATCAAGCATTTGTTTGGAATGAGAAGTGCGAGAAAAGTTTTCAAGAGCTTAAAGAGAAATTGGCTACCGCGCCTGTGTTGATTTTGCCAGATGCCAAGGAATCGTTTGTGGTGTATTGTGACGCATCAAAGTTGGGACTTGGTGGTGTACTCATGCAAAAAGGAAAAGTTGTAGCTTATGCATCTCGTCAGTTGAAGATTCATGAGAGGAACTGCCCCACCCATGATTTGGAATTAGCAGCCGTAGTATTTACTTTGAAGGTATGGAGGCACTACTTGTATGGGTCAAGATTTGAAGTGTTTAGTGATCACAAGAGTTTGAAGTATCTGTTTGATCAGAAAGAATTGAATATGAGGCAACGAAGATGGTTGGAATTCTTGAAGGACTATGATTTTGAGTTGAGTTATCATCCTGGAAAAGCTAATGTAGTGGCAGATGCTTTGAGTCGGAAGTCATTGCACATGTCATCGCTTATGGCAAAGGAGTTGGAGTTGATTGAAGAATTTAGAGACTTGAGTTTGGTATGTGAAGTCACCTCCAATAGTGTGAAGTTGGGAATGTTGAAGTTGACCAACCCTTTTCTTGAGAAGATTAGAGAATGTCAAAAAGAGGATGAGAAATTAATGAAGAGAGTGGCACTAGTAATTGAAGGACAAGAGAATGATTTCAAAATGGATGAGAATGGAGTAGTGAGATTCCGAGGAAGAGTTTGTGTACCCGATGTACCCGAGTTAAAGAAAATGATTTTTGATGAAGGTCATAAAAGTGGATTAAGTATTCATCCTGGATTGGTTAAGATGTATCAAGACTTGAAGAAGTTATTTTGGTGGCCTAGAATGCAGAAGGAGATTGCGGAATATGTGTATGCTTGTCTGGTTTGTCAGAAATCGAAGATTGAACATCAGCAACCGTCTGGTTTGTTGCAACCGTTGTTCATACCGGAATGGAAATGGGATAGTATCGCCATGGATTTTGTTGGAGGGTTACCAAAGACGGCAAAAGGGAACGAAGTGATTTGGGTCGTAGTAGATCGTTTGACGAAGTCAGCTCATTTCATTGCTATCAAGATCGGAACGTTGGTACCTAAGTTGGCAGAGATTTATGTTGAGCAGATTATAAGATTACATGGTATTCCATCTAGTATTGTGTAGGATAGAGATCCGAAGTTCACTTCTAGATTCTGGGAGAGCTTGCAAGAAGCGTTGGGAACTAAGTTGAGGTTGAGTTCTGCTTATCACCCTCAGACGGATGGTCAATCCGAAAGGACGATTCAATCTTTGGAAGATTTGTTGAGAGCATGTGTTTTAGAACAAGGAGAAAGTTGGGATTCATGTTTACCTTTGATCGAGTTTACCTACAATAATAGTTTTCACTCAAGTATTGGAATGGCTCCTTTTGAAGCTTTGTATGGGAGGAGATGTCGTACGCCCCTTTGTTGGTATGAATCCGGTGAGACTGTAGTTTTGGGTCCCGATATTGTGCAAGAGACTACGGAGAAGATTAGAATGATTCGAGAAAAGATGAAAGCATCTCAGAGTCGGCAGAAAAGTTACCATGATAAGAAGAGAAAGGATGTGGAATTCCAAGAAGGAGATCATGTGTTCTTAAGAGTGACTTCTACTACCGGTGTGGGGAGGGCTTTGAAGTCTAAGAAGTTGACGTCGAAGTTCATTGGACCGTATCAGATTTCGGAAAGGATTGGAAAGGTAGCTTATCGGATTGCTTTGCCGATAACACTATCTAATTAACATGATGTATTCCATGTGTCACAATTAAGGAAATATGTTTCAGACCCATGTCATATAATTGAATCGGATGATATCCAAGTGAAGGATAATTTGACTATTGAGACTGTTCCTTTGAGAGTCGAAGGAAGAGAAGTAAAGAAGTTGAGGAACAAAGAGATTGCATCGGTGAAAGTTATTTGGGGAGGTCCCGCGGGAGAGAATGCAACTTGGGAGTTGGAAAGCAAGATGAAGAGTTCGTATCCCGATTTGTTTTCAGGTAAATTTTCGAGGGCGAAAATTCTTTAAGGGGGGTAGATTGTAACATCACGTTTTTATTTAATTAATTATTTGATTTACTTTATTTATTTAAATTCCATGTTGTGTGATTTATTTAAATATGTGGCTTTTAGTGTAGTGGTGTGAATAGAATAGTAGTGTTTTTAGGAGGTGTGAATAGAGGATTTGAGTGGGCTTATGAGGAAGGGTAATTTGGTAAATTGAAAGGGTTTTGACCTAGGTATAAGTTTTGAAAACTTAGAGAGAGAAATCATTTGTCATAAGTTTGTGAAGAAATAGAGACAGAGAAAGCTAGAGAAGAAGAGGAAGAACATAGAAGAAGGAGCTAAGAGGGGAAGATTGAGGAGCTAGTTCTTGAAGAATTGGAGGTAAGAGAGTGGTTATTTATGATTGTGGGTGACCAAGAGGGGGGACAAATTACATTTCTCTTTGCCCAAACCCTCTCACCCTTCACACTTTAAAGTTCATAACTTTATGAACTTGTATGAATCAAAATGTTATCTTTCTTGTTGATTTAGTGTTATTCATGTATTATAATGCTAGAAATATATGTGGATGATTTCAATTTCGAAAATCTAGAGTTGTTGGTTTGAAATTGCATGTTCATGAGCTTTTGATGAAAAATATGATAAATCCCAATTGATGATGATTTTAATGGTTTTAAGTTATGAAACTTGTACTTCCATGTATAATAACATGTTTATGATCCAAAGAAAATATCTTTTTAAAACTGGAACGCGTTTCGGACGATTTTGGGGGTGGAATCCGAACGGTCGTAAAACAGAGCAGCATTTCTGGGCATGCGTCGCTAGGCTAGAACTAGCAAGAGCTAGCGAGGGAACTCGCCAGGGCTCGCCAGCCAGCCCAGTGCTCTCTGACTTGCTTCGCTACGGCGAGGACATGCGAGGGATAGCGAGAAGCCTCTGACTTACCTCGCTATGGCGAGAGCTAGCGAGAGCTGGCGAAGTAGTCAGGCTTATTTGATTCTTAATTGTTGAAGGTGTAGTTGATGTATGGGTTGCTAGTATTATATTAATACATGAATGGTTGATGTTGGATTTATAATGAATATGACGGATGGTGATGTTTCTATATGAATGGTTGTTCATGCTTATTGATAATGATGATGAATGTATATAAGTATGTTATGTGTTGATGAATAATTGATGGTGAAGATTATGTATACATGAGGTTACATAATAGTGGTGAATAACATACGTCATATATATGTTCATGCATCATGATTGAGCCTATTGATGAAGCTTGGGCATTTGACCCATAACGAATTGATGAAGCTTGCGCGTTTGACCCATAACGAATTGATGAAGCTTGGACGTTTGATCCATAACGCATAGGATTCTTGTATCCTTATTTTGGTGAATGGTACCGCATGCATATAGTCGTGTCTAGGAGACATGGCATGAAGGTGACATTAGATGCATTTAGGAAGGTGAACCTTAAATGTGCTATATGTGATAATGACGTGATAATTGTCTAATTATGTGCTAAGTGTTTCCTTACATATAAGTTGTTGATCATTGATGGTGTGAATTTGGAGACGTATGTTGTATGATTAAATATATATATATATATATGTCGTATTGATGTCGTTGGATTGCTATTATATACATGTCCATTATATGTATGATAGATTAACATATACGTTGTATATGTTGGATTAATTGTTAGTATTTACTTTCATTTGCTATATGTCGATTATAAGTAACTAACTCTCTATTTTTGTATGTATTGGATCGTTGGGCGATTCAGATTCTCAGGCGTGAGGATTTGCTTTGCTTGCTTAGGAGGAGTGTAACGCCCTAGTTGCTTTTATTTATTTTATTAAATATAGAGTCTATTTACTTGATTTATTATATGTGTGTGATGTATTTTTATTTGAATGGCTTTATTTTAATTAATTGTAAGGAGATGAGTGGTGAAGGGAATAAGTAGAGTTAAGGGGTTGAAATTAGAATTAAATGGAAATAATAGTATTAAGTGGAATTAGTAGGAATTAAATAAGGAAGTGAGAGGTTAAGGAATAGAAGTCAGAGAAAAGAAACACTTTTCACGTAAAAAAGAAAAGAAAAGAAGGGTTTTGGAGAAAAAGGGAGAAGCACCAAGAGAGAAGAGGCTTAGAGAATCAAGAGCAGCTGTAGGATTATTCGCTCATCAAAACTAAGGTAAGGGTGGGAACTTATACTTTAATTCTAAGCATGTAGTTCTGAAAACTGATTTAGCATGAGAATTGATGAAAATTGGGAAAACTAGGTTAACTATGAAATTGATTAATAATGGAATAAGAAGCTCCTGAATCATGTTAGAATAACTGTTGTTAGATGATTAGTAATAGTGGGTGTTTGATTTCTAAAAACTAAGAGAGTCTAAGGAGATTATATGAAAAAGGGTTACTATTAGAAAGTGGTTAAATTTTGATGAACATAATTTTAGTGAAACTTAAGTTCTGTACCCGAATTTGCGATACAAACTGGTATTGATTGGTACATAATTGGTCTGAGGTGTAAACACAAAAGTTGTAGATAAAGCTGTTAGCTTTCTAATGGCTTTGGTTTGACGTCAAGAGGATGTTTGGAACTTAAGTTATCCTCGAATTACTACACGTAGGTCACAGTGAAACTTCTACTTCTTTACCTGCATTAACGATTAAACCTGGTACTGATTGGTACTTAATTGGTCTTATGGGTAAACACGAAAGTTGTAGATAAAGATGGTAGCTTTCTAATGGCTTTGGTTTGACTTCCAGATTATGTTTGGAACTTAAGTTATCGTCAAATTACTACACGTAGCTCACAGTGAAACCTCTGCTTCTGTACCTGACTTTGCGATTAAAACTGGTACTTATGGGTACATAATTGGTCTTAGGTGTAAACACAAAAGTTGTATGTAAAGATGTTAGCTTTCTAATGGCTTTGGAACTTAAGTTATCGTCGAATTACTGCACGTAGGTCACAGTTAAACTTCATCTCTGTACCCGAAATTAAAATAAAAACTGGTATTAATCAGTACATAATTGGTCTTATGTCTAAACACGAAAGATGTAGATACAGATGTTAGCTATCGAATGGCTTTGGTTTGACACAAAAACTCCTTGTGAATAATTTTATATGAATTTATGAAGTTGGATGATGTATTAGGATGTTGTGAAGTAGAGTCCTTGTCGTCGTGTCAAGGTCATATGAGTTGTAAGAAGTTGTCTAAGTGGATTAAGTTGCTGGTTGTCGTGGCATTTTACAGAGTCCACATATGCACTAAAGTTGGGGGCTTGATGCCCTGTGAGCTTATGCTCAAACCCGTTGGGGGCTTGATGCCCTGTGAGCCTACGCTCAAAATTTGTTGGGGGCTTGATGCCCTGATTGGTACCACATGCATGCTGCATAGTCAAGTCGTCTAGGTTGTCTAAGTTGGAGTCATGTTATCTAAGTCGTCGAAGCCTTGTCGTGTTGTCGAGTTGTGATAGAATTAATGAGTTACATCGAAAAGTTGTGTAGTTAAATAATGAAATAATATGTTGACGTTTATGATGTTTTAAGTTATTAATTTATGTTGATGAACGATATCCTTATTATTATTGTATATGTATCTCAACCTTCTGTTGGAATTGCCGCCTTGTGGGCAAGTGCAGATATTCAGGACTAGCTGCAGTTGTGAGTTGACTCTCTCATGGTCTTAGGATGCTCTGATACGTAACGGGGCGGGTTTTATTGTTGGATTGTCCTTGTTACGTATTTTTCCTTGAGATTTCATGTTGAAATAATTTAGTTGGATTTTTGTATTAATGTTGAACACGTTGAGGCCTTAGAGCCATATTTTGGTTGAACAGAATTATGAATACTATTTCCGTTGCGAAATTATTAAAAATGTTATCAGTTGATGTTTGATTCATTAATAGAAAAATTTACTCTATTACTATATGTATTTTACGAAGTGTAGCATTCCGTATACGTTGAAATACTCTGATTTATATGTATGATTTATCTTGTTGGGAATACGGGGTGTTACAAGGAGTACCCGACATTGTTGCCAAGTATTCGGGGTGAGGATATGTGTCTTACTATTAGCTTAGTACCCGTGTCCAGTTGCTCTGAAGGATTTGTAACACTATGTTGGGGGTTTTACTTGTTTATTGGGTTTCGCCTAGTATCGTTATTAGACCTTATCTATGTATGATGTTGTAAGGCATATGCCAAATACTTTATTTCTTGTTTACGTGACGATGAAATATTAGTAGGTGATTTATGTGGATGTTGACTTATTATCGTTGAAACTTAAATGAAGGTTCAGTCGTTGACTTATCTATGTTTTTACCATTTGAATCATGACTTGTATGATGAAGTCTCGTTGTCATTTTCCGCTGCAATGTATGTGAAGCATGATATATGTTTGGCTTTTATGCTATGGTTAAATGATGATTTTCACATGTAACGCTCTTCTTGTGTCTACTTGCGTTAGTATTTATTTAATTGGTCGAAATTATGGGTAGATATAAGTAGGGTGTTACAGCAATCAAGTAAACAATTTTGTCTCTTGGTACCCACTTACTTGAGGGTCCTAGACTGTTAGTTGCCAAACCTTTATCCTCTATTTGTTTCATCTGAGTGCTATCAGATACAAATGTAGTGTAAAGATTTGGAAGTGAGAAGCTTCCATCAATAACTGATGAGCTTGGTTCCTCTAGTGTTTTATTACTAGAGTATCCAATTCCATTAGTATTGTTGGTCTTAAGGTTGCTAAGCATGGAAACAATTTTATTTTGATCACCATTTATGTTACAGTACTCTTTGAGAACTAGAGAGTGCTCAAAGGGTTTGTAACATATAGCAAAATCATTCTTAGGGTCTTTGGTTTTGATAAAATCTTTTTGTTTAAGACCTTCAGAGTGATTTGCTTGCTTACTTAAATTCTCATAGTCTGCTTTAAGCTTTTTAAACTTCTGCTGACTATTAGAGAGTTTAAGTAAGGTCTTATTAAGATGCTTGATCAATTTAGCTTTGGAAAGACTAGAATATACCTGATTTATTGTTCTCTGGATACTTTCTTTGCTCTCAGGTTCTGATTTTTCATCACAGCCTGAGTCTTCAGAGTCTGAGCCATCTACAGAACTTGATCCTTCAGCTCTTGGTGCTCTTTCAGACTCATCTTCAGAGAAGTTGTCTAGTACATCCCATGTTGTCATTCCTTTAGCCAGTCTTCCTCCATTCTTCTTGAAGATGTACCATTTTTTGAATTTTTCTTGAAAATCTTTCAAGATACTCTTCATCAGATTCTTCAACAAGATCTTCATGCTCCATTGCATGCTTTCCTTTCCTTGCTGCTTCTGCTTCTTCACGGTTCAACTCTTGCATATCCTTCAGAGCCAATTCATGGACTCTGAGTACATCAATCAATGATTCAGGACTCTGACTCATTGAATTGATGTCTTTAGTTTCCTCTATAGTATTTGGAATACCATTCCAGTTCAGAGGCAAACTTCTCAGCAACTTGCTTACAAGCTCTTTGTTGCTGAGTTTGTTGTTGTGCTCTTCAAGCTTGCTTGTAATAGCTTGAAACCTTATGTTCATTTTCTCAATGCTCTCATTTTCCTCCATCCTAAACTCCTCATATTGATCTAACAAGCCATTTACTGTTGCCCACTGAATGCTTTCATTATCATCACTGATGAGGCACAGAGTAGTAGCTGTAGAAGCAATACTAGAAGTTTGATTAGCCCCTGAAGTGGAAGGATTTTGATTGTTCCTCAGATCTTCATTTAAGCTCAGTTCATCTTCAAATTTCTTGCTAAGATCAGCAACTTGTTGATGTAGCTTCTGCTTCCACTCATCCATGTTTTGAGCCATGGATGTTTTCTCCTTTGGATCTTGACTGTCTCATGGTTAAGTGATTTACCAACAGAACTGTAGCTCTGATACCAATTGAAGGTGCGTGGAGAAAACACAAGAAAGGGGGTTGAATTGTGTTTTGGATATTTAAAAACTTTCCAAGATGTTTAAATCTTTTCAGAGTCTTTAAAGCACAGCGGATTATTCACACAATTAACTTATGGCGTTATGAATGATGAAGGAGTAAATGAGAGAGTGAGAGAGAGAAGAACACACAACAATTTATATTGGTTCCCCTCATAAATTGAGAGTACTCCAGTCCCCTTGTTTCCAAGAGAGTTCCACTATAATCACACGGATTACAATAGTTGTTGCTCAAGCACACAAGCTCAAGACTTCCTGCTCTTAGTCACACAAGACTTAAAGAGACTTCCTTGCTTTGATCACACAAGATCAAAGACTTCCTTGCTCAAGCACACAAGCTTGAGACTTCCTGCTCTAAGTCACACAAGACAGAGAGACTTCCTTGCTCTAATCACACAAGATCAGAGGCTTCCTAGCTCAAGCACTCAGGCTCAAGACTTCACTGCTCTAATCACTAAGACTGAGACTTACGTGCTTCTACACTAAGCAGAAGACTTACTTGCTTCTACACTAAGCAGAAGACTTACTACTAACTTAAGAGCTTAAAACTTATTACAAACATAATAACTTCAGAGGCTCTAAGCTAGTTTCTATGCTCACTTCATTTGAGAGATATTATCTATTACAATTCAAATGCTCACTTTCTTCTGAGAGATTTTATCTAATGTTGAGCGCTAGTCTTCAATTCTTTCTTTGGCATATTTATATGAGTTGAGAAAGGCATTGAGACGTTGGAGAAATTCCCGTTGCAACTTGGACAGCTGTAGACATTGAAGATCCGTTTAGTAAAGCCACGTCTTCCTTTGCAGAGAAGCTTCACCTTTGTTGTCTGTCCAATGGTACAGTTATAAGGTACAACTAGCTCCTAGAGAGAGGGATCACATCCTTTGTGACCGTTGCATTTTAGTTGACCTTAGAACAAGTTATTAGGCTTGATAAGTTGTAGTTGATGTAGCCCTCTGATGACTGGGAATTCCCTTTGCTTCTGATGAACCTTTGATAACTTAGAGTCTGATTGGTCTTTGAATGGTTGGCCTCTGATAGTCTTTAGTAATTCAGATTCTAAACGCCTTCATCCTCTGAATGACTTATGACTCTCAGATAGCCTCTGAACTCTTGTAGGCTTCTGAACATCCTTGAGCTTCTGAACTCCTCTGAGTCCCTGAACAGCTTTCAGATGTTTTGATCTACTTTGAGCTTCTGAACTTTGTATAGCTTCTGACCACGTTGTAGCATCTGAACTCTTTCAGAGTCTTAAATATTCTGACTTCCATTGGTTTCATCAGAATTTAAATTAAGTGTGCTTTTGATTAAAAGTCAAATTCTCCTGCATTTAATTTAAACATTAGTACCATCAATTGTCCATTTAATACTTTGTTATCATCAAAACTTAAGGATGTGTATTAACACATATTTTGTTCCAATACATTCTTCTTTCTCTTTAAAGTCTTCGCCTGTTTGTCAGAAGGAGGAATTCCTTTGCTCCATGGTCTAGGAAGACCAAATATGCCAAACTTGAGAGAGGCATCCTTAACAACAATAACATTAATCACAGTCTTCTCAGATTCAGTGTCGTTATCAGTAAGAAACACAAATTTTTCTTTGCTTACTTCAGTCTGAGGACTAACATCATCATTATTGTGATCTTCTTCTTTCTTTGTAGCAGAGCCAGAGTCAGAAGTGTCACCAAAAGATTCAATAAATGTGGCAACATTATGGTTTTGTTGGCTCAGAGATGTTCTAACATCTGATACAACATTATCTGTAGAGCCAGTCTTTGGCACAGTTTTCACAGCATCATCAGGGAAATTTGAAGGAACATTCCCATCTTTGGTAACATCAACACAGATTGATGCAACAGCATCCACACACAACCAGTCATAATAGGACCAGTTATCTTCCAACCATACTTTGAGCAATAGCTTGGTCAAAAGGAAGATCATCAGAATCAATTTCTTCCACCACATTCAAAACCTTAATACTTCAAACCACCATCAGTAACTACTGTATGCAGAAATATGAAGAACATCTTGTTCGACATCTTGTTCGACATCTTCATTATAGCATTTGGAAGGAGTTCCATTGAAGCAAAAACTTGCACATGAGGAAGAAGATAGCTGACACTCCCCTTCAAACCGGGAACATCTTGTTGCCATTGATGAATAAATATTCCTCTCAAGAGGTGGCATAAGAGAACCCTGCAGCAATCACTAGCCAACATGTGGTATACAAGGAAACTTAAGAAGTATCCACACATCACCCTTGGTAACTCAGAACACAGGTCACAACTTTTCTCCCTTTTTGGCCACGAATTGACAATGAGTGCCCTCACAAAACCAAACCTAAGCACAACTCACCCATATCTAAACAAATCCCATAACGGTTTATGGTAACAACAAACACACATAGGTTGATAGAGGAGAGAAGAACCCTCTATAGATAGATGATCATTTACTTGTGATTATAGCACAACAAAGCAAATGCATCAATACATGTGCACCAACCAAACTGTCTTGACTGCCTTTAATGTCTCTGAGCCGTTGCTAGAAATAGTTCCAGTACATGCACATGCAGAGTCAAACAATTTCTTTGCACTTCTTGTTTGATCACACCATCCAAAACCTAACCTTGTTGGTCTTCTAGGAACCATGTCTTGAATAATGTTCTGATATCTAGTCAGACAACACTTCTTCAAATAGTAGTCAAAGATGTTTCATATACTCCTTTATAACAAAAATCTCCTTGGAGCCTCTTCAAAAATCTGTAGAGAAAAATAAATTCTCCCAGACACAACCAGTCCTTCAAAGTACACATGGGTGACTTGTGTACCTTTGAACCAGTCATCTAGCTTTACATGGCTAGATTCAACTATACCAAGTCAGAACCACACCTGCTACCTTAGTAGCAACATGTCACATCATCAAGTGATCAAATATCTAGCTTCGATTATGTGCAAGCTCCATAGAATCTGCACCCATGCAGTAATAATGATAGACAAGTACATCACTCCCCTGTCATGGGTAACCAATGCTTCGTGTGAAGATAACCATCTGAACACCTCAAGAAATTCTGAATCAGATCCTTCAGCTCCAGGTCTTTAGAATTCTACAAGGTCGTGTCTGATACATGGCATGGCCCTTTTACAGCTTATTCAGGTTGACATAAACACCTTCTCAAACAAGGTAGGACATTTGATATTACATCCTTCTTCTTTATATATCTAGCACTAGCAGATGACAACCAATTATGATAGCTATTCTTACCACAAATCATTCCTGATTAGGTCAGTGGCTTGACCTTGTACTCCACCCTGAGTAGAACCAGCTTCCTTGGCTGAAGAAGTAGATCTTTGAGATAATGTTTCAACATCAATTCTGACATCAATCTCAATCTCGTGGGTTTCATCGTGAACTATGGTTACATATATCATAGTAGTCCAAAACACTTGCAAGGGAACACACGAGGATCAATCATCAATAGTTGATCACCCTTCAATACCAGATCAACAACACATGCAAGACCTGCATATTATACATCTCAAGCATCTTCCGCAAATGTTCAAACATTATGTCTGACTTTGAGATGTTGGATGTCATTCTTCTACACCTATAGAGGAGATTCCCTCTAACAGGTATCTGGAACAAACTACAAAAACAATGGCAGTGACTGGTCATTACTCACCACAAGCAGATTTTCACACTAAATCTTTTTCTCCAAATACACAAGGATTCTCCAGATGTTAGAGAAAATGTCCTTGACATTTGATTTTGACCGCCACATAATGAATCTGGATAAGATACTTTTATCAAGCTTCCACAGAAACAAAACACAACCTCTGCACTTCCACTTACTTGGATCATAAATAATCTAACCCAAAAAAAACAGGCCATGTGTTGATCGTGTCCTAACCAACATACTTATCTAAGACATGTTTCTAGCGTAGAAACATCTTAGAAACAGATGCCTCATCTTCCAGATCAGGAGAAGGTTCCAAACATATGTAACTAGTAGACATATGTTTAGCACCCAAGTAGCTGTCATGCCCTACTATCATCCAAAACGATTCTACATAATCTGCTGGTCAGATGTTCCAACATCATTCCCCCTCTCAATGAACAACAACAAAAGATCCTTTAACAAAAATAAATTGCTCAAAACTTCCTTCAGGTCTTGTTTCAACAAACTCATGTATGTGTGCCTTTATGAGTGGACTTGAGATCACCCTCAAGTGTCTTTGGCATCTCTTAACAGGTTAGTTGGACTTATCCTCGAGTATCACCACACCAAGGGATACATTTACAGAGGAAAACAGAGTGTTGCATCCTCAACACTCAAAAACCATCAGGAGTTTTCCATCAGATCTATATATGAAGCGGAATTCAAGCCATAAAACTCCTCAACAAACTTCAGGCACAATATAATGAACTTTGCACAAAACTTCACACCAGGTGCAACATGTTAACATAGGTTTGAAAATAAATCAAACCATACAGCGGTTCATCACCAACACTGCACACCTGAACAACAACAGACATGTCTAATACACACTCTGTCATGAATAGTCCATCCTCCACTTCTAGGGACCATTCAATCAATATGAACTTCTCCAAGTTCAAACACCTTTTCAGTGTTCCTTACTTGCCCATAACCAGAAAGTATCTTCCCTAGGATCTCACCCAGATACAGAACAGAGTGCCTGCTCTGATACCAATTGAAATTCTGGTATAGCAAAACCAGATGTTCTATAGGATGTTGAATCATCTGGTCTGTCAAGAACAACACGTCATGGCATATAACATTAAAAACATATACTGAAAAATATAAACAACACACCGAAATTGTTAACCCAGTTCGGAGCAACTCTCCTACTCTGGGGGCATACCAAGCCAGGAAGGAAATCCACTATTAGCAGTATTAATTTAGAGCTAAACTCCCCCGTTTACAACTCCTCACTTAATCCCTACCCAATGCAACTTCTACCTAGGAACTCCTAGATATGAGATCCCATCTCACTTCCCTACAACCAACACAGATAGTGTTGTTCTTACAATGTTGAATATGATGTTGGAACATAATACGAGACACTAGTTACTCTTGCTTAAAAGCTTTGAGTAAGGCACATACAGTTACCTCCGTACATCACAGCTTAGGAGTAACCTTAGAATTAACACATAGAACAAATTCAGTCCTTAGCTTGTGTTATAGAATCCACAAGAAAGGCTCACAATGATACGAAACCCTAAAGACTATATCTATGATGAACAATGGCTTCGGCATAATACACAAACTTGGAGTTTCTTACAAGCTTCCTCCAATGAAAATAGTGACCAACTCACAACCCGAGTGGTTCACTTTTACACCGACTCTCCTAAAGAGTGGCTACACGACAAAGCCCTTAGATTTCTACATTTTGGACTTGTTACAAAACTAGGTTACAAAGCTTCTATTTATAACCTATACCCAACTGGATTTGGGCCTTCAAACACACAGCTGGTCCAAGGAATATCCAGCACACATATTCTTGAAACAAATACAATGTTTCCTTAAATATATTGTTTCCTAAAATGTCAAAACATCTTTAGAAAATATCCAGCACACATATTCTGAACTGGAATGATATTCCAAATACTATAGAGGAAACTAAAGACATCAATTCAATGAGTCCTAAATCATTGATTGATGTACTCAGAGTCCATGAATTGGCTCTGAAGGATATGCAAGAGTTGAACCGTGAAGAAGCAGAAGCAGCAAGGAAATGAAAGCAAGCATTGGATCATGAAGATCTTGTTGAAGAACCTGATGAAGAGTATCTTGAAAGGTTTTCAAGAAAAATTCAAAAATGGTACAACTTCAAGAAGAATGGAGGAAGACTAGCTAAAGGAATGACAACATGGAATGTACTAGACAACTTCTCTGAAGATGAGTCTGGAATAGCACCAAGAGCTGAAGGATCAAGTTCTGAAGATGGCTCAGACTCTGAAGACTCAGGCTCTGATGAAAAGTCAGAACCTGAGAGCAAGGAAAGTATCCAGAGAACAATGAATCAGGTATATTCTAGTCTTTCCAAAGCTAAATTGATCAAGCATCTTAACAAGACCTTACTTAAACTCTCTAACAGTCAGCAGAAGTATAAAAAGCTTAAAGCAGACTATGAGAATTTAAGTAAGCAAGCAAATTACTCTGAAGGTCTTAAACAAAAAGATTTTACCAAAACCAAAGACCCTAAGAATGATTTTGCTATATGTTACAAACCCTTTGAGCACTCTCTAGTTCTCAAAGAGTACTGTAACATAAATGCTGATCAAAATAAAATTGGTTCCATGCTTTGCAACCTTGAGACCAACAATACTAATGGGATTGGATACTCTAGTAGTAAGACACTAGAGGAACCAAGCTCATCAGTTATTGGTGGAAGCTTCTCACTCCCTAATCTTTACACTACATTTGTTTCTGATAGTTCTCAGAAGAAACAAATGAAGGATAAAGATTGGGCAACTAACAGTCTAGGACCCTCAAGTAACTGGGTACCAAGAGACAAAATTGTTTACTTGATTGCAGGTGAAGCTAAGACTCTGAACCTTCCAATCACATGGATGCATGTGACTGTGAATGGAAGAAGAGAATTTGTGCATAGAAGGCACATTCTTGAAGAGTCAGATGGAGAAGAAGATGAAGAGGAGTACATAAGGAGCAGGAGGGAGCATGAAGAACTTGAAGCTTGCTTTGAAGATGATGACAACTCAGTGTGGTGGAGTGATTGCTCAGGCTATGACTCTGACTACACCTAATCAAGAAAGCTTTAATGCAAGGTAAGTAGGCTTAACTCCTAAATGACATATTCAGAGGAATAACATTCAAAGGTTTGAAAATGTCTTCTTAGGATACACATTGTTCAGTACTAAAAACCTTGAAAAATCCTGTCTGGACATATTTTCTTGTGTCCTGAAAGATTTGTTTTTCAGCCTCTGAAGTCCTTCAGGTTTCAGCATCTGAAGAATCTCAGACTCTGAGAAACGTTTCAACCTCTGACAGTTAAGCCTCTGAATATAATTGAATTGGAAACGTTTAAGTATTTTATACTGAAATGTTTTGGCACTAAAAAGGCAACACGTACACACGTTCTAATTGGTTTGAAACAGCTAATGATGGTTTGTTTTCCTGTTTGATTTAATATATTGTGTGCTTTAATTTGCTTTACTATGTTAAACAAAATCATTTAAATACTTGCATACTTTACATTATCTCATTCCATTCTGTTGTCTTCAACATCTCTTAAACCAAAACTCTGCTTAGCTTTTAAGCTAACTCTTCACCCTAATTTTCTGTAATGACATCTACTTCTACATCAGTCTCAGAATCTTCGTTCACTTTTCCTAAAGATTTTCCAATCAACACCATCGCCTGCAAAGAAGTGTTTTCTACAGATTTGTCTCTTAAGATGGAGGGAAAATCTTTGAACCTGGTTATGGAACAACCAGTGGACTTTGATTGTTTGGAAAAGAATCAGTTTGATGTTCTAAAGTTCTTTTCTCATCATTAAGGGAGCCTTAGATACATGAATCTCTTAAATGGTCCAATCTATCCTGCTCTGGTAAAAGACTTTTGGATCAGAAGCAAGCTGAAGACAGTTGAAGAGTATGATATGGAGCTGGCCGCAAGAATAAAAGAGAGGGCTGAAAATAGATACAAAACTCCTGAAGAGTTAGGTTTAAGAATCATTGAGGAAGATGAAGTGCATTCTGTTGTACGTGGTTTTGAAGTAATTCTCACTGCTTCAAACTTAGCCAAAGTGCTATCCATTTCAAATGAAGGATTTCACTACTCCTGTGGTCACAATAAAGTAAGGAAGACTGAGTTTCTAAAGATCATAACAAGACTGAGTTACATCAAAGGAAAAAGCTGTGAGAGCGACAAGTTAGAAGATCTGAAACCCACTCAGAGAATATTAGCCAAAATAATGTTAAGTTCCATACTTCCTAGCAATAATGACTCTGACAAATTGTCATGGGATCATATGCATTTTGCTTATTTTCTCTCTAGGAAATATAACTTAAATTGGGCTAAATATATCTTCAAACACCTTTGCGAAGCAGTTTTAAGCACTCAGAATCAGGTCAAGCCCATTGTAAATGTCATCTACCCTAGGATACTTAGTGAGATCTTCTATCAATGTGGGGTGATTGACATAATCAAAGTTGCGGGTCATGACTGCTTGTTAAGGGAAATCAGAGCTTCCACAGTATCTGTTCATACCTTTTCTCACATGAACTTGCTGTCAAGACATGAAGTTCAACCCTCAGATTCCTGGGTACCTCAGTCTCACTTAGGACCTTCCTTAATGAAGAAAAACAACATTGATATACCTACTATCTCTAGTAGTATTGTCAATCAATACATTCAACTACTAGAAAGCTTAGGAGAAGGGTTTGAAGTTGAAGAAGAAGACTTGAAGAAAAAGAGAAGAAGGCAAGAAGAAGATACAAACGAAGGAGGACATTCAGACCCAAATGGACACAAAGAGGGATCATCCTGAATCCTCTGCTGCAAGATAAAATATTGGGCAAAAACCTTAGGGAAAGGTTAGCCTCAATAATGAATGATCTGAATGTACCTCTTAAGACAGTCTGAAAGGTGATCAAGGCAATCAACAAGCTCTTGAAGAATTCTGTCTATGGAAGTATTATTATAAGGTTTGAAGGCAAAGTGAATAAGCTTATGAGAATGGTGAAAAAGTAGATGCTAATCTGAAAAATATCATAATAATCCTAACAACTTCAACATTAGGATTATCTTGATTTCTTCTATGATTTCTTTAACTGACTAAACTTTTAAAACACATTAATAGGATAAAATGTTTATGATCATGAATTTTTCGATTCTATGATAAGTCGACTCTGATTATTCACTATGCTTATATGAATGTTTTGATTAACAATATCTGATTGATTGTTTACGTAATGAAACTAAAATTTATCTTGGACATTCAATACTTCAAACTCTTGAGCTCTTATAAATTTTGATTTTCAATAAGTACAATATAAGATGCTCCTAAAAGATTAAATTACATAACAAGAGAAGGCATAAAAATAAGAAATCAAAACTAAACAAGCCAAAGTAATGAATGTTATTTCATTAAGAACATAAGTTCTGGTCTACAAGACTAAAATTTCTAAGAACTATCTTCTGATTGCTTCAAAAGGCCATATTTGATGGTTGCACACCTAAAAAATATGACCTTTGCAGAGGGGAGAAGTTGAGATTTTGGCTAAAGCCATCTGACCAACTCGGAGTCCTTCTTGAAGAAACCAAATCAGAAGCATCAGTTTGGTTTTCTTCAAGAAAAGACTCCAGCCCCTCTAAAGCCTTGGAAATCAGTTTGATTTTCTTCAGGAATATATGTCTTCAGAACTTAAAACAGTCAGAGTCCAAAGATTTTTCTTCAGACTCTGAACTGAGTTCTTCTGTGACAGACGCTGGCTTTTTTTCCATTGGTTTCTTCTTATGTTTTCTCCTATCTTGACTGACTCTCAGTGAAACTACTTTCTTCTTCTTTGAGCGTTTCATTTTTTCTCTCAAGAGATCTATCAATAACCTAAGATTACTCTGTGTGAGTAAAATGACTAGGTATCTCTCTCCTTTTATAAGCAAAATTCAATTGCCGAATAATTAATGTGTTCAACCACTTCTGATTTGACGGCATTGAAAGTTGAATTTCTATTAATTGCTTATATTACCTTTTTGATAATGACAAAAGGGGGAGAAAGAATATTGGTAAATCAATTGTTGGAAGAAGCGAAATTACTTGGCTTTTTAGGGCCTTGTAGTGCTTCAGAGAGAGAACGTAGGAGAGTGGTCAAAGTTAGTAGCATGAGGTACATGTTATGTTATGACAATCTGATCTTTGAGGATTTCAAAATATTGTACTAAAGAGCTCTGAACTGTTTTCAAATTTTTTGTTCAGACTCTGAGCTATTTTCCTTGAAAAGTTTTAATTTAAAGCTCTGAACTGTTTGAAAATAGTTTGAACTCTGAAGCTGTTAATGATAACCATCAGAACCAAGTGTGTATGTAGAAGTCTTTAAGCGCCTCTGATTCTATTTTGTCATTCAGTTTAAATATTGCTTCAACTTAAATATTGCTTCATCTTGCATCTGCATTAAGGGCTTAATTTTCAAGGAGAATGCATTTATTAATTGAAGTTTATTATTCATAGTTAGTTCTTGAGTAAGGGTGCAACTTTACTCAAAGATTATCACACTATGGAAAGATGAAGCTTGCAAACCTTGTTCTTTATGTAACATCACGTTTTTATTTAATTAATTATTTGATTTAATTTATTTATTTAAATTCCATGTTGTGTGATTTATTTAAATATGTGGCTTTTAGTGTAGTGGTGTGAATAGAATAGTAGTGTTTTTAGGAGGTGTGAACAGAGGATTTGAGTGGGCTTATGAGGAAGGGTAATTTGGTAAATTGAAAGGGTTTTGACCTAGGTATATGTTTTGAAAACTTAGAGAGAGAAATCATTTGTCACAATTTTTATGAAGAAATAGAGAGAGAGAAAGCTAGAGAAGAAGAGGAAGAACATAGAAGAAGGAGCTAAGAGGGGAAGATTGGGGAGCTAATTCTTGAAGAATTGGAGGTAAGAGAGTAGTTATTTATGATTGTGGGTGACCAAGAGGGGGGAGAAATTACATTTCTCTTTGCCCAAACCCTCTCACCCTTCACACTCTAAAGTTCATAACTTTGAGTTTCTATGAATCAAAATGTTATCTTTCTTGTTGATTTAGTCTTATTCATGTATTATAATGCTAGAAATATATGTGGATGATTTCAATTTCGAAAATCTAGAGTTGTTGGTTTGAAATTGCATGTTCATGAGCTTTTGATGAAAAATATGATAAATCCCAATTGATGATGATTTTAATGGTTTTAAGTTATGAAACTTGTACTCCTATGTATGATAACATGTTTATGATCCAAAGAAAATATCTTTTTAAAACTGGAACACGTTTCGGATGATTTTGGGGGTGGAATCCGAACGGTCGTAAAACAGAGCAGCAATTATGGGCACGCGTCGCTAGGCTAGAACTAGCGAGAGCTAGCGAGGGAACTCGCCAGTGCTCGCCAGCCAGCTCAGTGCTCTCTGACTTGCTTCGCTACGGAGAGAGCTAGCGAGGGATGGCGAGAGGTCGCCAGGTACTCGCTAGGACTCGCCAGAGGGCGAGTAAGCCTCTGACTTGCCTCGCTATGGCGAGAGCTAGCGAGAGCTGGCGAAGTAGTCAGGTTTATTTGATTATTAACTGATGAAGGTGTAGTTTGATGTATGGGTTGCTAGTATTATATTAATACATAAATGATTGATGTTGGATTTATAATGAATATGACGGATGGTGATGTTTCTATATGATTGTTGAAATAAATATACATGATAATATTGATGATGAATGTATATGAGTATGTTATGTATTGACGAATGATTGATGGTGGAATTATGTATACATGAGGTTGCATAATGGTGGTGAATAACATACGTTATATATATGTTCATGCATCATGATTGAGTCTATTGATGAAGCTTGGGCGTTTGACCCATAACGAATTGATGAAGCTTGGACGTTTGATCCATAACGCATAGGATTCTTGTATCCTTATTTTGGTGAATGGTACCACATGCATGTAGTCGTGTCTAGGAGACATGGCATGAAGGTGACATTAGATGCATTTAGGAAGGTGAACCTTAAATGTGATAATGATGTGATAATTGTCTAATTATGTGCTAAGTGTTTCCTTACATATAAGTTGTTGATCATTGATGGTGTGAATTTGGAGACGTATGTTATATGATTAAATGTACATGTCTTATTGATGTTGTTGGATTGCTATTATATACATGCCCATTATATGCACGATAGATTAATATATGCATTATATATGTTGGATTAAATGTTAGTATTTTACTTTCCTTTGATATATGTCGTTTATAAGTAACTAACTCTCTATTTTTGTATGTATTGGATCGTTGGGCGATTCAGATTCTCAGGCGTGAGGATTTGCTTTGCTTGCTTAGGAGGAGTACCCGGCATTGTTGACAAGTATTCGTGGTGAGGATATGTGTCTTACTATTAGCGTAGTACCCGTGTCCAGTTGCTCTGAAGGACTTGTAACACTATGTTGGGGGTTTTACTTGTTTATTGGGTTTCGCCTAGTATCGTTGTTAGACCTTATCTATGTATGATGGTGTAAGGCTTATGCCAAGTACTTTATTTCTTGTTTATGTGACGATGAAATATTAGTAGGTGATTTATGTGGATGTTGACTTATTATCGTTGAAACTTAAATGAATGTTCAGTCGTTGACTTATCTATGATTTTACCATTTGAATCATGAATTGTATGATGAAGTCTCATTGTTATATTCCGCTGCAATGTATGTGAAGCATGATATATGTTTGGCTTTTATGCTATGGTTAAATGATGATTTTCACATGTAACGCTCTTCTTATGTCTACTTGCGTTTTATTTATTTATTTGGTCGAATATTTGGGTAGATATAAGTAGGGTGTTACAATTGGTATCAGAGCAAGGTCGATTCATTGGAATCAATTAGGCTTAGTAACCCGTTGTACAACATGTGTAGGGTGCACTGTTTGTACTTTTGTTGTGACGTTTGTTTATTGTTGGAATTGACTGTTCAGGACCATGACGTTGGCACGTGCTAATGCTCAGATCGCGGAATCACTTGCTACCTTGACTCATCTTTTGGCAAGAGGTGATGATCCAGCTAGGGATGGAGAGAAGCGCTTGGATTGGTTCTTGAAGCACAAGCCATCTTTCTTTGTTGGAGGTTTTAACCCGGATGGAGCGGTTAAGTGGGTTGAAGAAGTTGAGATTATCTTTGATGCCATGGAGTGTGCTAATGAGAAAAAGCTTGCATTGGGAACCTATATGCTTAGGGAGGAAGCAAACCAATGGTGGAAGAATGCTAAGTTGAGGATAGGTAATGGAGGTGTTGTCATCACTTGGAAAATGTTCAAGCGGGAATTCTTCAACAAGTATTTTCCAGCGGATGTGAAGAATAAGAAGGTGGTAGAGTTCATGAAGTTAGAACAAGGGAACATGTCGGTAGCGGAGTATGCGGCTAAGTTTGAGTCCTTGTGTGCTTTTAGTCCTCACTACAATACCCCGAAGGCGGAGAACGACAAATGTGTTAAGTTTGAGAGTGGTCTACACCCCGACATTAAGCATATCATTGGATTTGCGAAGATTAGGAACTTCACTACTTTGGTGGCAAAGGCTAGGATTTGTGATGAAGATGGGAAAGCTAAGAGTAACTACTTCAAGGCGGTTAGAGGAAAGAGTCAAGACCGTGCCAAACCTTATGAGGTTAAGGGTAGAGGAAGTGCTAGAGGTGGAAAAGGAAAAGAGAAGGTGGATGGTGACAAGTGCTATAGGTGTGGCAAGATTGGACACCGCTCTTTTGAGTGTAAGAAGGATAAAGATGTGTGCTATAGTTGTGGAAAAGAAGGACATAAGTCTAAGGAGTGCAAAGCAACTACTCCTACTTGCTTTAATTGTGGTGAAGAAGGTCACAAGAGTCCGGAATGTAAGAAGCCGAAGAAGGTTACCGGGAAAGTGTTTGCTTTGAATGGAGAAGGAGCTGATCAAGTCGATAATCTTATTAGAGGTACGTGTTTCAGTCATGACACTCCTTTAATTGCGATTATTGATACCGGAGCTACACATTCTTTTATTTCTATGGATTGTATGAAGCGTTTGAATAGTCCTATTTATGAAATGTCTGGTTGTATGAATATTGAGACTCCTGCTAGTGGTTCGGTTATTACTCGTCTTGTGTGTCGTAATTGTCCTGTCTCTGTGTTTGGTAGACATTTTGGTATGTATTCCACTTAGTGGTATTGATGTTATCTTTGGGATGAACTGGTTGGTCTTTAACCAAGTTCATATTAACTGTTGTGAGAAGACTGTGATTTTCCCGAAGTCAGAAGGAAGTTTGTCCTTGATGAATGGAGAAGAGGTGAAGCATTCTTTGAATGATCACGGAGAGTTGTTCATGGTGTTTGGATCATTGAAGCTTGAAGGTGGAATTAAGTTGGAAGATTTACCAGTTGTTAGTGAATTTTCGGATGTATTTCCGGGAGATATATCTGATTTACCACCCGAAAGAGAAGTTGAGTTTGGTATCGATTTAGTACCTGGTACTAGCCCGATATCAATGGCACCGTATCGTATGTCGGCATCGGAATTGAACGAATTAAAGAAGCAACTCGAAGAGTTATTGGAAAAGAAGTTCATACGTCCAAGTGTGTCACCTTGGGGTGCACCAGTGTTGTTGGTTAAGAAGAAGGAAGGGAGTATGAGGTTGTGCATTGATTATCGTCAGTTGAATAAGGCAACAATCAAGAATAAGTATCCACTTCCGAGGATAGATGGTTTGATGGATCAACTAGTTGGAGCTTGTGTGTTTAGCAAGATTGATTTGAGGTCCGGATACCATCAGATAAGGGTGAAGACGGAGGATGTTCCTAAGACTGCTTTCAGAACAATGTATGGTCATTATGAGTATACAGTGATGCCTTTTGGAGTTACGAATGCCCCTGGTGTTTTCATGGAGTACATGAATAGGATCTTTCATTCGTTTTTGGATAAGTTTGTAGTAGTGTTCATTGATGATATTTTGGTTTATTCTAAGTCCGAGGAAGAGCACAAAGAACATTTGAGAATTGTAATGCAAGTTTTGAAGGAGAAGAAGTTGTATGCCAAGTTGTCTAAGTGTGAATTTTGGTTGGAAGAAGTAAGTTTTCTTGGTCATGTAATTTCTAGTGGAGGTATAGCAGTGGATCCTGCAAAGGTTGATGCTGTAATGAAATCGGGGACACCTGAGTCTGTTTTAGAGATAAGAAGTTTTCTTGGATTATCTGGTTACTATAGAAGGTTCATTGAAGGATTTTCGAAAATGGCGTTACCATTGACTTTGTTGACTCGAAAAGATCAAGCATTTGTTTGGGATGAGAAGTGCGAGAAAAGTTTTCAAGAGCTTAACGAGAAATTGACTACCGCGCCTGTGTTGATTTTGCCTGATGCCAAGGAATCGTTTGTGGTGTATTGTGACGCATCAAAGTTGGGACTTGGTGGTGTGCTCATGCAAAAAGGAAAAGTTGTAGCTTATGCATCTCGTCAGTTGAAGGTTCATGAGAGGAACTACCCCACCCATGATTTGGAATTAGCGGCCGTAGTATTTGCTTTGAAGGTATGGAGGCACTACTTGTATGGGTCAAGATTTGAAGTGTTTAGTGATAACAAGAGTTTGAAGTATTTGTTTGATCAGAAAGAATTGAATATGAGTCAACGAAGATGGTTGGAATTCTTAAAGGACTATGATTTTGAGTTGAGTTATCATCCTGGAAAGGCTAATGTGGTAGCAGATGCTTTGAGTCGGAAGTCGTTGCACATGTCATCGCTTATGGCAAAGGAGTTGGAGTTGATTGAAGAATTTAGAGACTTGAGTTTGGTATGTGAAGTCACCTCCAATAGTGTAAAGTTGGGAATGTTGAAGTTGACTAACCCTTTTCTTGAGAAGATTAGAGAATGCCAAAAAGAGGATGAGAAATTGATGAAGAGAGTGACACTAGTAATTGAAGGACAAGAGAATGATTTCAAAATGGATGAGAATGGAGTAGTGAGATTCCGAGGAAGAGTTTGTGTACCCGATGTACCTGAGTTAAAGAAAATCATTTTTGATGAGGGTCATAAAAGTGGATTAAGTATTCATCCTGAATTGGTTAAGATGTATCAAGACTTGAAGAAGTTATTTTGGTGGCCTAGAATGCATAAGGAAATTGCGGAATATGTGTATGCTTGTTTGGTTTGTTAGAAATCGAAGATTGAGCATCAGAAACCGTCTGGTTTGTTGCAACCGTTGTTCATATCGGAATGGAAATGGGACAGTATTGCCATTGATTTTGTTGGAGGATTACCAAAGACGGCAAAAGGGAACGAAGTGATTTGGGTTGTAGTAGATCGTTTGACGAAGTCAGCTCATTTTATTGCTATCAAGTTTGGAACGTTGGTACCTAAGTTGGCAGAGATTTATGTTGAGCAGATTATAAGATTACATGGTATTCCATCTAGTATTGTGTCAGATAGAGATCCGAAGTTCACTTCTAGATTTTGGGAGAGCTTGCAAGAAGCGTTGGGAACTAAGTTGAGGTTGAGTTCTGCTTATCACCCTAAGACGGATGGTCAATCCGAAAGGACGATTCAATCTTTGGAAGATTTGTTGAGGGCATGTGTTTTAGAACAAGGAGAAAGTTGGGATTCATGTTTACCTTTGATCGAGTTTACCTACAATAATAGTTTTCACTCAAGTATTGGAATGGCTCCTTTTGAGGCTTTGTATGGGAGAAGATGTCGTACGCCCCTTTGTTGGTATGAATCCGGTGAGACTGTAGTTTTGGGTCCCGATATTGTGCAAGAGACTACGGAGAAGATTATAATGATTCGAGAAAAGATGAAAGCATCTCAGAGTCGGCAGAAAAGTTACCATGATAAGAAGAGAAAGGATGTGGAATTCCAAGAAGGAGATCATGTGTTCTTAAGAGTGACTTCTACTACCGGTGTGGGGAGGGCATTGAATTCTAAGAAGTTGACGTCGAAGTTCATTGGACCGTATCAGATTTCGGAGAGGATTGGAAAGGTAGCTTATCGGATTGATTTGCCGATAACACTATCTAATTTACATGATGTATTCCATGTGTCACAATTAAGGAAATATGTTTCGGATCCATGTCATGTAATTGAATCGGATGATATCCAAGTGAAGGATAATTTGACTATTGAGACTGTTCCTTTGAGAGTTGAAGGGAGAGAAGTAAAGAAGTTGAGGAACAAAGAGATTGCATCGGTGAAAGTTATTTGGGGAGGCCCCGCGGGAGAGAATGCAACTTGGGAGTTGGAGAGCAAGATGAAGAGTTCGTATCCCGATTTGTTTTCAGGTAAATTTTCGAGGGAGAAAATTCTTTAAGGGGGTAGATTGTAACATCACGTTTTTATTTAATTAATTATTTGATTTACTTTATTTATTTAGATTCCATGTTGTGTGATTTATTTAAATATGTGGCTTTTAGTGTAGTGGTGTGAATAGAATAGTAGTGTTTTTAGGAGGTGTGAATAGAGGATTTGAGTGGGCTTATGAGGAAGGGTAATTTGGTAAATTGAAAGGGTTTTGACCTAGGTATATGTTTTGAAAACTTAGAGAGAGAAATCATTTGTCACAATTTTTATGAAGAAATAGAGAGAGAGAAAGCTAGAGAAGAAGAGGAAGAACATAGAAGAAGGAGCTAAGAGGGGAAGATTGGGGAGCTAATTCTTGAAGAATTGGAGGTAAGAGAGTAGTTATTTATGATTGTGGGTGACCAAGAGGGGGGAGAAATTACATTTCTCTTTGCCCAAACCCTCTCACCCTTCACACTCTAAAGTTCATAACTTTATGAGTTTCTATGAATCAAAATGTTATCTTTCTTGTTGATTTAGTGTTATTCATGTATTATAATGCTAGAAATATATGTGGATGATTTCAATTTCGAAAATCTAGAGTTGTTGGTTTGAAATTGCATGTTCAAGAGCTTTTGATGAAAAATATGATAAATCCCAATTGATGATGATTTTAATGGTTTTAAGTTATGAAACTTGTACTCCTATGTATGATAACATGTTTATGATCCAAAGAAAATATCTTTTTAAAACTGGAACAGGTTTCGGATGATTTTGGGGGTGGAATCCGAACGGTCGTAAAACAGAGCAGCAATTCTGGGCACGCGTCACTAGGCTAGAACTAGCGAGAGCTAGCGAGGGAACTCGCCAGGGCTCGCCAGTGCTCGCCAGCCAGCCCAGTGCTCTCTAACTTGCTTCGCTACGGAGAGAGCTAGCGAGGGATGGCGAGTGGTCGCCAGGTACTCGCTAGGACTCGCCAGAGGGTGAGTAGGCCTCTGAATTGCCTCGCTATGGAGAGAGCTAGCGAGAGCTGGCGAAGTAGTCAGGTTTATTTGATTATTAACTAATGAAGGTGTAGTTTGATGTATGGGTTGCTAGTATTATATTAATACATATATGATTGATGTTGGATATTTATAATGAATATGACGGATGGTGATGTTTCTATATGATTGTTGAGATAAATATACATGATAATATTGATGATGAATGTATATGAGTATGTTATGTATTGACGAATGATTGATGGTGGAATTATGTATACATGAGGTTGCATATGGTGGTGAATAACATACGTTATATATATGTTCATGCATCATGATTGAGTCTATTGATGAAGCTTGGGCGCTTGACCCATAACGAATTGATTAAGCTTGGACGTTTGATCCATAACGCATAGGATTCTTGTATCCTTATTTTGGTGAATGGTACCGCATGCATGTAGTCGTGTCTAGGAGACATGGCATGAAGGTGACATTAGATGCATTTAGGAAGGTGAACCTTAAATGTGATAATGATGTGATAATTGTCTAATTATGTGCTAAGTGTTTCCTTACATATAAGTTGTTGATCATTGATGGTGTGAATTTGGAGACGTATGTTATATGATTAAATGTACATGTCTTATTGATGTCGTTGGATTGCTATTATATACATGCCCATTATATGCACGATAGATTAATATATGCATTGTATATGTTGGATTAAATGTTAGTATTTTACTTTCCTTTGATATATGTCGTTTATAAGTAACTAACTCTCTATTTTTGTATGTATTGGATCGTTGGGCGATTCAGATTCTCAGGCGTGAGGATTTGCTTTGCTTGCTTAGGAGGAGTACCCGACATTGTTGCCAAGTATTCGGGGTGAGGATATGTGTCTTACTATTAGCGTAGTACCCGTGTCCAGTTGCTCTGAAGGATTTGTAACACTATGTTGGGGGTTTTACTTGTTTATTGGGTTTCGCCTAGTATCGTTGTTAGACCTTATCTATGTATGATGGTGTAAGGCTTATGCCAAGTACTTTATTTCTTGTTTATGTGACGATGAATTATTAGTAGGTGATTTATGTGGATGTTGACTTATTATCGTTGAAACTTAAGAATGTTCAGTCGTTGACTTATCTATGATTTTACCATTTGAATCATGACTTGTATGATGAAGTCTCATTGTTATTTTCCGCTGCAATGTATGTGAAGCATGATATATGTTTGGCTTTTATGCTATGGTTAAATGATGATTTTCACATGTAACGCTCTTCTTGTGTCTACTTGCGTTTTAATTATTCATTTGGTCGAATATTTGAGTAGATATAAGTAGGGTGTTACACTTTACATAGTAAAATATGAATGATTTAAGTCATATAATAAAGTATTTCTGAAACTGATTAAAATTAACTATGGATACAAAATAGGGGGAGCTTACAAACCTAACCCTATGGGTTATCAGACTTAGGGGGAGCTTGCAAAACTCAGAAGCCTAATGTCAACATAGCTGATTTTTATCAACAACAATTGTATTTAATACTTGTGTTTGTCATCATCAAAAAGGGGGAGATTGTTGGAACAAAATATGTGTTAATACACACCCTTAAGTTTTGATGATAACAAAGTATTAAATGGACAATTGATGGTACTAATGTTTAAATTAAGTGCAGGAGAATTCAACGTTTAATCAAGAGCACACTTAATTTAAACTCTGATGAAACCAATGGAAGTCTGAATATTTAAGACTCTGAAAGAGTTCAGATGCTACAACGTGGTCAGAAGGTATACAAAGTTCAGAAGCTCAAAGTAGATCAGAACGTTTGAAAGCTGTTCAGGGACTCAGAGGAGTTCAGAAGCTCAAGGATATTCAGAAGCCTACAAGAGTTCAGAGGCTATCTGAGAGTCATAAGTCATTCAGAGGATGAAGGCGTTCAGAATCTGAATTACTAAAGACTATCAGAGGCCAACCATTCAAAGACCAATCAGACTCCAAGTTATCAAAGGTTCATCAGAAGCAAAGGGAATTCCCAGTCATCAGAGGGCTACATCAACTGCAACTTATCAAGCCTGATGACTTGTTCTAAGGTCAACTAAAATGCAACGGTCACAAAGGATGTGATCCATCTCTCTAGGAGCTAGTTGTACCTTATAACTGTACCATTGGACAGACATGCAAAGGTGAAGCTTCTCTGCAAAGGAAGACGTGGCTTTACTAAACGGATCTTCAATGTCTACAGTTGTCCAAGTTGCAACGGGAATTTCTCCAACGTCTCAATGTCTTTCTCAACTCATATAAATATGCCAAAGAAAGAATTGAAGACTAGCGCTCAACATTAGATAAAATCTCTCAGAAGAAAGTGAGCATTTGAATTGTAATAGATAATATCTCTCAAATGAAGTGAGCATAGAAACTAGCTTAGAGCCTCTGAAGTCATTATGTTTGTAATAAGTTTTAAGCTCTTAAGTTAGTAGTAAGTCTTCTGCTTAGTGTAGAAGCAAGTAAGTCTTCTGCTTAGTGTAGAAGCAAGAAAGTCTTCTGCTTAGTGTAGAAGCACGTAAGTCTCAGTCTTAGTGATTAGAGCAGTGAAGTCTTGAGCCTGAGTGCTTGAGCAAGGAAGCCTCTGATCTTGTGTGATCAGAGCAAGGAAGTCTCTCTGTCTTGTGTGACTTAGAGCAGGAAGTCTCAAGCTTGTGTGCTTGAGCAAGGAAGTCTTTGATCTTGTGTGATCAAAGCAAGGAAGTCTCTATAAGTCTTGTGTGACTAAGAGCAGGAAGTCTTGAGCTTGTGTGCTTGAGCAACTATTGTAATCCGTGTGATTATAATGGAACTCTCTTGGAAACAAGGGGACTGGAGTACTCTCAATTTGTGAGGGGAACCAGTATAAATTGTTGTGTGTTCTTCTCTCTCTCACTCTCTCATTTACTCCTTCATCATTCATAACGCCATAAGTTAATTGTGTGAATAATCCGCTGTGCTTTAAAGACTCTGAAAAGATTTAAACATCTTGGAAAGTTTTTAAATATCCAAAACACAATTCAACCCCTCTTCTTGTGGTTTCTCCACGCACCTTCACTCAACACATACATATCACAGTCACAAGCATAAGGATAAGCACATCATGCATTTATGCATATCAACACATGTCAGAACGTCATGCATTCATGCATATCACAGAACATACACTCTAGAACAAACATCACATATAGCAGATTAAATCATAAAAACCGGTCACACAACTAGCAGGTTCTACACTACTTCTACACTGCTTATCATCAGATGTTTAAACATCAAGCACAACATCATATAACACATTAGATTTTTACTCTCCCTTTATAGCCCTAAATTTTGACAGATAAAGTCAAATCAAGGATCATGATCACTTGCATGGAGTAGGAAAACCAGAGACGTAGTAGAACCATGAAGTATCTCATCATCACAGAGTGCACAAGATTACAAACCAGAATCACATATGATACCTAAAATATCCAAGGCATAACCCACAACGACACAAGAACTACATAAGCACCAACATAAGGCAACAAGGTTCGTCAGACATCAATACTTCCCTTTGTATTCTCCTCTTTGGTCATCACTTACATTAGTTCCTTCTTCCTCACCTTCTTCCCAAGAAATTGTTAATCGCAACAGGGAATCATAATCAATTAGCCTCACAGACATACTTCAGCAGAGAGAGATAAACTCTTACAAGGAAAAGTAAATTCACACACATCTTCATCAGGATGTTTCAACATTTGGTAGAGCATCTGAACATCCACAACTTTCATTAAGCACACATAGGCAGAGTACCTGTACTAAACTCCCCCTTAATATCAGACCAGAGTAAATTACTTTTTACCCCCTGAATACATCAGCTCATGCATTTTATCAGGACACCAGAAGACATATTCTCACTCCCCCTGAAAATATGCATGTCACACACATACTACTCCACATACATGCTAGCATAGCATGTCACAACATCATACATAACATTGTAAAGTAGAAGAAACCATCAAATACTACACTAATATCACAAACATGTCACCACTTGATGCACTACATCAGAAACACAAAACCATGAAGATCGTAAGGCATAAGGCATAAGGCATAAGCCAATACTACCCTCATCACATCAACAACATAGTGAAAGAAAAGCTACTGCAAGTGAAGATATCACCATGGAGACATACCTCATAAGAAATAAATTAGCAGCGGAGGAAACATATCATATCCATCATAGTCAGCACTCATAAAATAGATATCTCCCCAGGCCAACTTTCTTCCTATCAGGTGACATGATTTCCTGAACATCATTCTCAACATCTAGCTCAGAGTTACTTGACACATTCTTCTTTCTCTTTAAAGTCTTTTCCTGTTTGTTAGAAGGAGGAATTCCTTTGCTCCATGGTCTAGGAAGACCAAATATGCCAAACTTGAGAGAGGCATCCTTAACAACAATAACATTAATCACAGTCTTCTCAGATTCAGTGTCGTTATCAATAAGAGACACAAATTTTTCTTTGCTTACTTCAGTCTGAGGACTAACATCATCATTATTGTGATCTTCTTCTTTCTTTGTAGCAGAGCCAGAGTCAGAAGTGTCACCAAAAGATTCAATAAATGTGGCAACATTATGGTTTTGTTGGCCCAGAGATGTTCTAACATCTGATACAACATTATCTGTAGAGCCAGTCTTTGGCACAGTTTTCACAGCATCATCAGGGAAATTTGAAGGAACATTCCCATCTTTGGTAACATCAACACAGATTGATGCAACATCATCCACACATAACCAGTCAAAATAGGACCAGTTATCTTCCAACCATACTTTGAGCAATAGCTTGGTCAAAAGGAAGATCATCAGAATCAATTTCTTCCACCACATTCAAAACCTCAATACTCCAAACCACCATCAGTAACTACTGTATGCAGAAATATGAAGAACATCTTCATTTTTTATATTGTCAGAACATCTTGTTCGACATCTTCATTATAGCATTTGGAAGGAGTTCCATTGAAGCAAAAACTTGCACATGAGGAAGAAGATAGCTGACACTCCCCTTCAAACCGGGAACCTCTTGTTGCCATTGATGAATAAATATTCCTCTCAAGAGGTGGCATAAGAGAACCCTGCAGCAATCACCAGCCAACATGTGGTATACAAGGAAACTTAAGAAGTATCCACACATCACCCTTGGTAACTCAGAACACAGGTCACAACTTTTCTCCCTTTTTGGCCATGAATTGACAATGAGTGCCCTCACAAAACCAAACCTAAGCACAACTCACCCATATCTAAACAAATCCCATAACGGTTTATGGTAACAACAAACACACATAGGTTGATAGAGGAGAGAAGAACCCTCTATAGATAGATGATCATTCATTTACTTGTGATTATAGCACAACAAAGCAAATGCATCAATACATGTGCACCAACCAAACTGTCTTGACTGCCTTTAATGTCTCTGAGCCGTTGCTAGAAATAGTTCCAATACATGCACATGCAGAGTCAAACAATTTCTTTGCACTTCCTGTTTGATCACACCATCTAAAACCTAACCTTGTTGGTCTTATAGGAACCATGTCTATAATGTTCTGATATCTAGTCAGACAACACTTCTTCAAATAGTAGTCAAAGATGTTTCATATACTCCTTTATAGAATTTGAAGCACGGCTATAATTCCATTCATTGAGTATGAACATATACTCCTTTGGGTCAACAACCAGAAATCACAACATCAAATGTGTGACATTAACAAAAATCTCCTTGGAGCCTCTTCAAAAATCTGTAGAGAAAAATAAATTCTCCCAGACACAACCAGTCCTTCAAAGTACACATGGGTGACTTGTGTACCTTTGAACCAGTCATCTAGCTTTACATGGCTAGATTCAACTATACCAAGTCAGAACCACACCAGCTACCTTAGTAGCAACATGTCACATCATCTAGTGATCAAATATCTAGCTTCGATTATGTGCAAGCTCCATAGAATCTGCACCCATGCAGTAATAATGATAGACAAGTACATCACTCCCCTGTCATGGGTAACCAATGCTTCGTGTGAAGATAACCATCTGAACACCTCAAGCAATTCTGAATTAGATCCTTCAGCTCCAGGTCTTTAGAATTCTACAAGGTCGTGTCTGATACATGGCATGGCCCTTTTGCAGCTTATTCAGGTTGACATAAACACCTTCTCAAACAAGGTAGGAAATTTGATATGACATCCTTCTTCTTCATATATCTAGCACTAGCAGATGACAACCAATTATGATAGCTATTCTTACCACAAATCATTCCTGATTAGGTCAGTGGCTTGACCTTGTACTCCACACTGAGTAGAACCAGCTTCCTTGGCTGAAGAAGCAGATCTTTGAGATAATGTTTCAACATCAATTCTGACATCAATCTCAACCTCGTGGGTTTCATCCTGAACTATTGTCTAGAGATACCATAGTAGTCCAAAACACTTGCAAGGGAACACACGAGGATCAATCATCAATAGTTGATCACCCTTCAATACCAGATCAACAACACATGCAAGACCTGCATATTATACATCTCAAGCATCTTCTGCAAATGTTCAAACATTATGTCTGACTTTGAGATGTTGGATGTCATTCTTCTACACCTATAGAGGAGATTCCCTCTAACAGGTATCTGGAACAAACTACAAAAACAATGTCAGTGACTGGTCATTACTCACCACAAGCAGATTTTCAGACTAAATCATTTTCTCTAAATACACAAGGGTTCTCCAGATGTTAGAGAAAATGTCATTGACATTTGATTTTGACCGCCACATAAAGAATCTAGATAAGATATTTTTATCAAGCTTCCACAGAAACAAAACACAACCTATTCACTTCCACTTACTTGGATCATAAATAATCTAACCCAAAAAAAAACAGGCCATGTGTTGATCGTGTCCTAACCAACAGATGCCTCATCTTCCAGATCAGGAGAAGGTTCCAAACATATGTAACTAGTAGACATATGTTTAGCACCCAAGTAGATGTCATGCCCTACTATCATCCAAAACGATTCTGCATAATCTGCTGGTCAGATGTTCCAACATCTGGTAGGACATCGGTCCCCCTCTCAATGAACAACACCAAGAAATCCTTTAACAAAAATAAATTGCTCAAAACTTCCTTCAGATCTTGTTTCAACAAACTCATGTATGAGTGCCTTTATGAGTGGACTTGAGATCACCCTCAAGTGTCTTTGGCATCTCTCAACAGGTTAGTTGGACTTATCCTCGAGTATCACCACACCAAGGGACACATTTACAGAGGAAAACAGAGTGTTGCATCCTCAACACTCAAAAACCATTAGGAGTTTTCCATCAGATCTATATATGCAGCGGAATTCAAGCCATAAAACTCCTCAACAAACATCAGGCACAATATAATGAACTTTGCACAAAACTTCACACCAGGTGCAACATGTTAACATAGGTTTGAAAATAAATCAAACCATACAGCGGTTCATCACCAACACTCCACACCTGAACAACAACAGACATGTCTAATACACACTCTGTCATGAATAGTCCATCCTCCACTTCTAGGGACCATTCAATCAATATGAACTTCTCCAAGTTCAAACACCTTTTAAGTATTCCTTACTTGCCCATAACCAGAAAGTATCTTCCCTAGGATCTCACCCAGATACAGAACAGAGTGTCTGCTCAGATACCAATTCAAATTCTGGTATAGCAAAACCAGATGTTCTATAGGATGTTGAATCATCTGGTCTGTCAAGAACAACACGTCAGGGCATATAACATTAAAAACATATATTGAAAATTATAAACAACACACCGAAATTGTTAACCCACTACGGAGCAACTCTCCTACTCTGGGGGCATACCAAGCCAGGAAGGAAATCCACTATTAGCAGTATTAATTTAGAGTTAAACTCCCCCGTTTACAACTCCTTACTTAATCTCTACCCAATGCAACTTCTACCTAGGAACTTCTAGATATGAGATCCCATCTCACTTCCCTACAACCAACACAAATAGTGTTGTTCTTACAATGTTGAATATGATGTTGGAACATAATACGAGACACTAGTTACTCTTGCTTAAAAGCTTCGAGTAAGGCACATACAGTTACCTCCGTACTTCACAGCTTAGGAGTAACCTTACAATTAACACATAGAACAAATCCAGTCCTTAGCTTGTGTTATAGAATCCACAAGAAAGGCTCACAATGACACGAAAACCTAAAGACTATATCTATGATGAACAATGGCTTCGGCATAATACACAAACTTGGAGTTGCTTACAAGTTTCCTCCAATGACAATAGTGACCAACTCACAACCCGAGTGGTTCACTTTTACACCGACTCTCCTAGAGAGTGGCTACACGACAAAGCCCTTAGATTTCTACATTTTGGACTTGTTACAAAACTAGGTTACAAAGCTTCTATTTATAACCTATACCCAACTGGATTTGGGCCTTCAAACAAACAGTTGGTCCAAGGAATATCCAGCACACATATTCTTTAAACAAATACAATGTTTCCTTAAATATATTGTTTCCTAAAATGTCAAAACATCTTTAGAAAATATCTCCTCGCTGATTCTCTATAGAAATATTCTACTTGGCACACAAGTATCTATAAAAACGTGGTTTCCTTTTAAAACGTGGTTTCCTTATTTAAAAACGCGCGTGACAGCTGGCGCGACAAACTGGTATACAAGTTGTACCCACATGTTGAAACATTTGGTCCAACATCTTGCTTGTATATTTGTTTTAGCAAAATGAGGCCAATACACAAATATCCAACAACCAACAAAAAAAAAAAAACGTTCAGATCCATGTTTATTTGTTTAAATAAATAAATAAATAATTTCAAATGCATTAATAATAGAAGAGATTAGAAGGCTAATAAGAACACATTTACCACCATTCAGCCACAATACCACCGATTTGGAAGCAGGATCATTCTCAGCTTCCACGAAGTAATAGAACAAGGCTCTATCATGGGTTTCATCATCAAGAAAGACATACCCAGCATATTGTTTGAATCCAACTTTGGGTTGATTAGGTTTCATCATCAACTTCAGAAGTGGAACTCAATCTTAACTAAGAATGAGAATAAATATGGTAATAGAGTTTTGTTTCATCTATATTGGCTGGAGGAAGAAGTGAGTGAATAACCATGCAGCGCTTGAGATATTGCTTATAAAAATTGGGGTTGATGGAAGGAACTGATATAGAGAAGTGAGAAAAAGTAATTGAAAGAATCAGTTCCTGACAAAATAACTAATGACAAAGAAAACGACACTTTATTATTTTGAAAGGTTATTAGAACAACTAAAATTGATAATTTTTTTGGAAATTTTCTCTTTCATACTCTCATCATATTTTTATTTTCTCTCCTTCTTTCACTTTATAGTTTTTGTTGCAAAAGAACCAAAGAAAAAGAGGTTGGCTTGACTCAATGGTACTAACATGTTTATTATATCGTTGAAGGCGAAGCATAGACACGAATTTAATTTAATTGTTAGCGACATTATTCTTCTTATTTCATCTTATGTAAACTTTAAGGTTAAGTTTGTTGAGAAGTCATAAACTAAGGTGTTTGCTGAGGGCTTCGAACTAACTCTATTATAGGGTGTTTGTTTTGATTTGATCGGTTCTGTTGTGGAACTATATTTCTTTGTGCATGGTGTTTTCTATTCATACCTGAAATAATTATTTCTTGAAATCGATATATTTTTTCCAAAGGTTTTCAAAACCAGACCGGTCAAACCATGAATCGGGCCTGCATCCGGTCCAGGCAGCCCCTTAAACCGGAGGAGCAAAGAATCAGTGACTGAACCGCTAAACCGGTTCAAAACCGGTAAAAACCTGGAGAACCGACGGTTTACCCGATTTGGCCGGTCTGGCATATTTTTTTTTATAGAAAACAAAAAAACAAAAAATTGCAATATTTTTTTACTAGTATAGTTGCATTGGGAATCACTCATCTCAATAAAATATTATACTAATGGTAACTAATTTAACAGGGTTCATAATTGTTATCTAATCATCATAAAATAACTGAATAATATGATTAACATAAAATAAGGTTTAACATAAATTATCATCTTATTTTTTTAGGTTTAATTGCATATTTGGTCTCTTATGTTTAAAAAGTTTCATGTTGATCTTTTTAGTAAAATTTTTGTTTAAATCGCCTATTGAATTGCGTACGCTGACCGCTTATGAGGTACTATGTGAAAGTTTTAGAAGAAATTAACTTAATAGTTAACAAAAACGTTAGGAAATATTAACTCAAAATTTAACGAAAAGGACCAACTTATGTTGAGATGAATAACATAAGGGACAAAATATATGCATCGGAGCAAAAACACATTTTTTTTAAACATGTTGTACATTTTTACACTGGTGTATGAACATTTTTGCACCAGTTTAAACCTTGTTTTCCAGAAAATGTAAAATCTGCGTTTTTGAATAAGTTCTTGCCGATTTCATCTTAAATTTTTGTGAATCAACATCAAAACATCACATGGAGAAGAATTCTATTCAATACTGCGAACATTGGAAGTTTTTTTTATTCATTTAATTTATTATAACTCTTGTTTAAACTAGGATTTTTCTCAAGTTAGAATTCAAGACCCATTTTAAATGAAGGATTTAGATATTTATATGTAAATTGTTTTTGTGTATCTATGAATTGTAGTATAAAAAATCCCCAATTGTTACTCTCTCTCGTTGAATATATCAAAAACAGTTTGAAATATTTTATAGTATTTAACTCACGGGAGAAAAATTTATTATCGGTCAACATTGTAATGTTATTTTTATCATTACCATTATAGAATTTGTAACTACTGAAATAAATTGCTATATTGATCATGCAATTGATTTTTATATAAAATTTGAATATTGTGTTTGTAGACATACTTCTACAAACATATTGAGAAAGAACAATTATCAAACAACAATCTTTTAAAAGCCTAGGTCAAGTTGCAACAACATATGCCCTGTTTTAGACACACGCCACCTTTAGGGTGGCCTAGTGATTCTATACAAAGCTGGTTACAACGTTCTGGTGCTGTTGGACATAATGTTGAATCAAAGCAAATTTTGTTTGGTGGTACCTTAAAGTCTCCTGCGACAATCATTAAAACTCCATTAGAAATACTACAAAATATTGAAGACAAACTTATGGCTTTTCAAATATCTTGTATACTTTTTTATAAAAATCTTGTCTCTAAAACTTAAATTAAAAATGAAAGCATATCAAAGATCACTCTCATATATTCTACGATAAATTTGTTTTCATTAAAAAGATAACAATGCTTAGTTTTAAGTCTAACGTTTTACCTGCAACCATGACTGAAACAATGCAAATAATTAAAAAGGTTAAAAGAACAACATTGGTATAAGATGCCATTATAATATTTTGAGTAGACATGAACACTTTGCAATACGCTATTTAAGAAGGCTAGAAAATTATGTTAGAATTGTGGCAATAAATTAATTTATTTTTTTGGTCAAAAGGTAATAAATTAATTTATTTTTTTGGTCAAAAGGCAATAAATTAATTCTAATTGAAGAGTTTTTTTTTACCATTTTTTATTTTGACTAAAAATACTAACTTTATATTTATTTTGCCTAAAAATACTATCTTTTTTTTTCTTTTGACTAAAAATACTAACTTTTTTTATTTTTACTAAAAATACAATTTTTTTTTTTGTTTTGACTAAAAATACTAACATATTTTTATTTTGACTAAAAATACTAACTTTATATTTATTTTGCCTAAAAATACTAACTTTATATTTATTTTGAATAAAACTTTTTACATTTTTCTTTTTTATATATATTATTTTTCGATTTAGTGATTAAAATTTTTTAAAAAAATTCATTTTTTTTAGACAGAAATAATTTCGTTTTAAAAACTGACTAATAAAATTATCAATTTTTTTTGGACTAAAATTATCAATTTTTTTAAATATACTGTTTTCAGATATTAGCTTTAACACAATTTTCAAAAATAAATAAATAAATCTTTTATATCATAAAATTACGTTACTTACTTGATGTGTTGAGTAGTGTCTGATTTGGTGCGCTTCCAACCACCGACTCAGATGACCACGAGAATTATCAACACTTGCAATAAATAAAAATTGTGAACAAAAAATATTAAAACATATTAAGTTATCAAAGCAAAAAATTAAACTTTTTTATATTAAAAGACAAACACTTACCACTTTTTGGATGGAGATGTAAAATATAAAATTTAAGTTTTGAGTTAAGTATGAAAAAAAATTTGAAAGTTAGAAGTATGCGATTTAAAAGAGAAGTTAGAGAAATTTAGAGAGAGATTGAAAGTGTAAAAATGAAGTGAAGTAGATGAATGTTGATATAAAGAAATGATAGAAGTTACCGTTGGAAAAAAAAAATTAAAAATTTCGGATTGGCTTACTGTCGGCCATGAACCGCCAATTGGCCTTCAACGGTCATGGCTTTTTGGCGGCCCATGACCTACGAGAATTACCGGCGGCCTTTCACCCTCAATAAGCCTTCAACGGGCATGGCATCTTAGCGGCCTATGGCCCACACAAATTCTCGCACTCAATAAAGTGTTGAGGGCTCAAATCCGTCAACAATGTTGGCCAAGAAATTAAGGTTTTTTTGTAGTGTTTTAAATATTTAGGCATAATGCATTCATAGGTCCTTTAAGTTTTACGTTTGTATCAGATATGTCCTTTAAATTTTTTAAGTATCAGATAAGTCCTTTAAGTTTTACCTTTGTATCAGATAGGTCATATAAGTTATTTAAGTATCATATAGGTCCTTTAAGTTTTAACTTTGTATCAAATAGGTCCTATTTCTTAAGTTTTATGTTTTTCACTTCAAGAATTTTGTAACAAAAATATTGATAAAAGTAAGATTACATCTATGATTTTTGGAATTCGCAAACATTGCAAAGATGAAATTGGTTATTCATATGATAATACATATGAAGAGTCAATATCATCTGAAAGTACTGAAGGACTTTCACCTCTACATCTTTATTCTGCTTTTGTATCTGAGAGTGCTCAATCCATGGCTATGAAGTTTGCTGAGTCAATTGATCTTAAAACTTCACACTTAAGTAATCAGCAACTCAGAGGTTGGGTATGGAAAGATTCAGACTCAATATCTAACAAGATTGAGAATCTGAAGACATTAGAACCCTCTACCTCTGGAAATCTGAACCTTAATAAAACTATGAAGCAATCAGAGCCCAAAATAGAATAAAAAGTTGATGATTCAAGTATAGCACAAAGGACACAAAATGAGAATAAAGCTGATGAAACTAACCTATCAGGACCCATCAGCAAATGGGTACTGTTCTGCTGAACAAATAAGGGGGAATGGAAAGTAAATAAATTGGACCGTCGATAAAAATAAGATAACCAATCTATTATCAAAATTCCTTCGTTGTTCGTCCTCTTGATGAACTAATGATAGAGGTTGTATTAACTACAATAGGAAGTAAAAAAGATGGATATAGAAGTTTCATATATTTTTCATGAAAAGAATTTAATATCTCTTTACAAGAATGAAGGAGTTGTATTTATAGGCATTTCTTCTCCAGTCACCCACTTTGTCATTAACATGATCATGGGTTAGTGGGTGGTTTATCATCCTTTCCACCTCTCTTAGTGTGGTGGTATCCATACTTAATGGGATCATGAGTTACTTTTCCCGTCTTTTTCTTCTTTATTTTCTCCTTGTTCCTCCTTCTATACATTGATCACATGCCTATTTGCAAGCTAATCATGGAGGACGTGGGTTGATTGTGAATGTCCTTCCAAGATCGTGTACTTATTCATAGAGATAGTGGGAATGAGTGAAAAAAATAATGGGATATAAGCGGTTACAGACAAGGATCGTGGGACCATGGCCATTGGAGGTGACTCGCCCCCTCGCCTTGCCAAAAATGAACATCCCGCCTGTATGTCGCGCCCTCTGGCGTAATTGGGCTAGATTCTGTTTACGTACTGGGCCATTACTATTGGGCCGTTGTATGGATCATTAAATAATGTTTGGGCCTTGCTAAATACACCACTTATATTTTTACCCGGTCCACAGCCCCCCAAGCACGAGGCTCGGTGGAGGCGAAGTGCTAAAGAATATAGTCGTTATTCACACATTTACATTTATGTAATCCTTACAAGCGAAATAGTTTTATACTAACAAATACAGCTTGATCGTTATATAAATGTTCCAAAACAAAATATCGTTTGGACAATTGATAAATTTAATTTTGAAAAAATAGAGTCTGGCCACATCGTCCTTTGCGGCGAGGCAATTCACTTTTATTGGTGAGACGGCGTTTTTAATATAAAGTTAAGTTTGGCCGAATAACACCATTTTTGCTATAACAATAAGTCTAGGCGAGGCAACCTTAATTTGAATAAACTGAATCTTAATATTAAGAGTTAGAAGTTCGTGCTAAACTTGCACAAAGTAATAAGCGATGGCGACATAACCTTGTTTTTAATAGTGGTCACGAAGTCATCATGGCAGACATTGTTGTTGAGGCAAAATTGGCTTTATCAGTACTTGCGTGGCGCCATAGCATTTAACGCCTTCTTTTTGTTTCATAATTCTCATAAGAAATGTCAATGTCTTAAATAACTTAAATAAGAAGCATCAATATTACATCTCTTACCTTTGCGGTAGCTAAGTAAAATACCTTTCTTTTTCTTTTTTCTTACGTACCTTAGTACGTTGGCATTGGCTTTTCTTTGCTCCTTTTGTGACACCCAATTGATTCTACCCAAAAATTCGAAACTAAACCACAAAAATAACAAGTAAAAAGAATATAATGCTATGGTTACTCATAAAAATTGCTCAGTTAAACATACATTGAAAATAAAGTGATGCATGCATATATTAATTGAGAACAATAACAGAAGCGATTATCAACAAAGATATAATCCAACATCATCATAAGTATAAATTGCTAAATCTCCAGATCACACATGTCTAGTAGCTCATAACATAGCATCAAGTCTCATACAAATCTCTAAATAGAAGTCATACGAAATAATGATAGAATAACACAAGTTAAATCGATCCCCCGACATAGGTGTTACACTATCAGAGCAAAAGACAACTACTAGAATTAAAGGAGTAGATAAATCCAACTCCTCACCCAAGTGGTACTACGCGAGTACAAAGCGCACGATCTCCTAATCACGTCCAATATTCTCCGCCTGAGAATCTGGATCACCCAAAAATCAACAAACACACAAAACAGAGAGTTAGATATATATCCAATAAATAATAAATGCAAGTAAATCACCAACATTTAGCTCAACGAATAATAGTAAACGAAATACACATATATAGTCTACTCATTTACTTCACACAAAACCTATATCAACATTGTCAATGGATAAGATAGGAATATATATCAACTCAAGCACACATAGGTCATTTATTAACAATTAACACATATGGCAATTAATGTACACCTTCCTAATGCAACTAATGGCATATCCGTGCAATGTCATCTAGACTCTCTCTACATGCATGTGGTACCGGGTCTCATCTATATTTGGATACAAAATCCAAGGTCTCATTTGTATTTCTCATCTATTTTTCTCATCTATATTGTGGAACTAGTCCAATCTCATCAATAATGGAATGCATGAATGCATATACCTCGATATGCTCATACCATCATAATGAATTCTCATCTATCATTATCTCATCTATAGAATGATTCACATCTATTGCATATAAACATATCACATGTAAATATACCATCATCATCTCATCTATCAATTACATATACATATAACATTTTCATACATATATGCATTTCAACGCATCATCATCATCATCACATACTCATTCATACTTATTAATCGTATTATAAGCATCATCATTAATCATATACATACATAGGAATATCATAATGTATGTATTGAACCATCATCAACAACAAAATCAACTTAGAATAAAATCACATCTGACTGTCCTCGCTACCACTCGCCTAGTGAGCACCTAGCGAACACAAGTCAGAAGCTTGCCTATTAGCTGGCGAGCTCTGGCGAGACCTAGCGAGCACCTCGCTACTCCTCGCCTAGCGACCTACTAGCGAGTGGAAATCAGAAGCTTCAGACTTCCTGGTGAGCATTGCGAACCTTGGCGAGTCTCCTCGCCCGGCGAACCAAGAACTAGCCCGGCGAGCTTGCCTAGAACTGGGTGCTCTGTTCTCGGGTTTTCACGAAATTCACCACAAATCATCCAAATCATGTTCCAGTTATAAAAAGATGATTCATTTAAGTTATAAACATATTCATACACCTAAATGTACAATTTATAACACTTAAAAACACTCCAATCATCAAGAATCAAGGATTTATCATGCTTTTTCCCAAAACTTCATAAGATACATAAATCTACACAAACACCCATAATTTCCCATTTTCAAAATCATCAACTTGTACTTTTAACATCATAACATATATAGAAAACGAAATATATGTAAAAGGTTGCATTTTGATTTATATTGATTCATAAAAATCATCCCTTTCCAAAAGAAAATGAGTGACAGGGTTTGGGTAAAGAGAAATGAGACATTCTCCCCGCTCTTGATCACACATGAGCTATATAAATCTACTCTCTTACCTTGTTTTCTTCAAGAATCCTCAATCTCTACCTCTTTCTCTAACTCTTCTCGTCTATGTTCTTCTCTTCTTCTCTTCTTCTAAGTTTCTCTCTCTACCTCTTCAAAAGTCAGGAAAAATGAATAATCTCTCTCTAATTTCAACCTTTATACCTAGGTTAAACTCTCACTCTTTATTTACCAAATTACCCTTCCTCAAACTAAGTCCAACTCTAGTTTCTAACTACATCTCTTAAAAACACTACTCTATTAAATACACCTCCTTATCTAATGCCACATAAATTAATTAAATAAAACAAACATGACAATTAAAGAAATAAACCCAAATAAATAAAATTCTAAAAACGGGACGTGACAATTCTACCCTCCTTAAAGAATTTTCGTCCTCGAAAATTAACCTGAAAACAAATCGGGATACGAACTCCTCATCTTACTCTCTAGCTCCCATGTTGCATTCTCTCCCACGGGACCTCCCCAAATCACTTTCACTGATGCAATCTCTTTATTCATCAATTTCTTCACTTCTCTTCCTTCAATTCTCAACGGAACGGTCTCAACGGTCAAATTATCCTTCACTTGAATGTCGTCCGATGCAATTACATGAGATGGATCCGAAACATATTTCCTTAGTTGTGACACATGGAAATCATCATGTAGATTAGACAACGACATCGGGAAAGCAATCCGATAAGCTACCTTCCCGATTCTTTCCGAAATCTGATATGGTCCAATGAACTTCGATGTCAACTTCCTAGATTTCAATGCTCTTCCCACACCGGTAGTAGAAGTTACTCTCAAAAACACATGCTCTCCCTCTTGGAATTCCACATCGTTCCTCTTCTTATCATAGTAACTTTTCTGTCGACTTTGAGGTGCTTTCATCTTCTCTCGGATCATTCTAATCTTCTCCGTAATCTCTTGTACAATTTCAGGACCCAAAATTACACTTTCTCCAGATTCATACCAACAAAGTGGTGTGCGACACCTCCTTCCATACAAGGCCTCAAAAGGTGCCATTCCAATACTTGAATGAAAACTGTTATTGTAAGTAAACTCCATCAAAGGTAGACATGAATCCCAACTCACACCTTGTTACAAAACACATGTCCTCAACAAATCTTCCAAAGATTGAATTGTCCTCTCCGACTGACCATCCATTTGAGGGTGATAAGCAGAACTCAACCTCAACTTAGTCCCTAACGCTTCTTGCAAACTTTCCCAAAATCTCGAAGTGAACCTCGGATATCTATCGGACACAATACTAGATGGAATACCATGCAACTTCACAATTTGCTCCACATAAATCTTGGCCATCTTAGGTACCAACATTCCCGTCTTAATAGCAATAAAATGAGCCGACTTCGTCAAATGATCAACTACAACCCAAATTACTTCATTACTTTTCGCGGTCTTCGGTAAACCTCCTACAAAATCCATAGCAATGCTATCCCATTTCCATTCCGGTATAAACAAAGGTTGCAACAAACCCTACAGTTTATGATGCTCAATCTTCGATTTCTGACAAACTAGACAAGCATACACAAATTCCGCAATTTCCTTCTTCATTCTAAGCTTAGAAGTTAAGTATTTACTCTTGTGTGAGGAATTTGGAAAAGTCTCTTGTTCTTAGTAGCTTGAGTATTTGTAAAAAGTCTCCTGCTGTGTGTTCTGGAGCAATTGTAAAGTCTCTTGTCTTGTGTGACTTGAGCAATAGAGAAGTGTCTTGTTTGTGTGCTTGAGCACTAGGATTGTAATCTTTAGTGATTATAGTGAAATCCCTTAGAAGTGCAAGGGGACTGGAGTACTCTCGATTTGTGAGAGGAACCAGTATAAATCCTTGTGTCTCTCTCTCTCTTTCACTCTCTCATTTGTTCTTTATGCTTTGCCATTGGTTTTGTTTGTGTTCTTAATTTCCGCTGCTTCCCCCCCCCCCCCTTCTTGTGTTTTTCTTCCCCCTTCACACAAGACTATAAGCTCTGAACTCTAAAACATTCATTTACTTGAACACTTTGAATTCTATTTTGATTCTTTGAATCTTAGAATTAAGTATTCTAGTCTTTAGGTGCTTTGTATTATCAAACACTCTTATCTTAAATTCATTTTAAGTTAGTGAAATCTCTTGCTTTGTGCTTAAGCATTAGAAGTCTCTTATTTTGTGCAACTTGATCATTGGAAGTCTCTTGCTGCGTGTTTGAGCATTTTGTAATCTTTAGTGATTATAGTGAACTGAAGGGGGTGGAAGGAAAACACAATAAGGAGGGTTGAATTGTGTTTTTAGAGTTTAAAAAACTTTTCAAGATAATTGTATCTATCAGAGTCTTTTAGCAGCGGATTTGAGAACACAATCAAAAATAATGGCAAAGCAGAAAACAAATAGAGAGAAAGAGAGAGAGAGAGAGAGACAAGGATTTTATACTGGTTCCCCTCACAAATCGAGAGTACTCCAGTCCCCTTGCACTTCCAAGGGATTTCTCTATAATCACTAAAGATTAGAATCCTAGTGCTCAAGCCCACAAGCAAGAGACTTCTCTAATGCTCCAGAACACACAGCAGGAGACTTCACAATTGCTCAGGTCACAAAAGACAAGAGACTTCTTACAAATGCTCAAGTTGCTAAGAACGAGAGACTTTTCCAAATTACTTACACAAGAGTAAATTCTAAACTTCTAAGCTTAAAACCTATTACACAAAATAACTTTCAGAGGCTCAGACAGTTTTTGTTTCTCACTAAGTTTGAGAGATAATATCAGTTTTTGATTCACGAATATATCAGTTGTTCCTTCTTTTTTTCAAATTCTTCTAACTCCACATATATATATATGAGAGAAGAGAGAATTTGAGACATTGTAAAGAATTTCGTTGAGATGGACAACTGTTGATTTTCAATTGCTTGAAGCATCGAGTTTGAATTTCTTTCTGGAAGAGGTAATTCTGCTCCACAAATTCGCCCATGCTTTTCTGCTTGTCCAAATGCAGAAATAAAGGTACAGCACGCTCCTTTGATGATAAGATCAAAATCCATTTGAACGTTGCAATGGTGTTGTCCTTTATACAGTCATCAGGCTTAGAGTATTCCATAACAGAGTGATATAGCCTTCTGATGAATGTTGGAATTCTTGGCTTCTGACAAACTTTGATTCCGTGGAGTCTGATGGTCTTTGAATCTTTGGCTTCTGATAGTCTTTTGCAATTCAGCTTCTGAACGTCTTCGTCTTCTGAATGACACTAGACTAAGTAGCTTCCGAGAGTCAATACCAAGTAGCTTCTGAACGATGTAGCTTCTGAGCGTTGTTTGGCTTCTGAACGCCTTTTGGCTTCAGAGTGTAATGATTCAGACTCAAACAAAGTTTCTTCAGAGCATAAATCAAATGTGCTCCTCCATAGATATATGTTTGTCCTGCACACTTAATTTAAAACAATAGTAATACCAATTGTCCATTTAATACTTTGTTATCATCAAAACTTAGGGTGTTTTATAAATAAAACTCATTTTGTTCCAACAATCTCCCCCTTTTGGATGATGACAAACATAAAGTATTAAATACAATTGTTGTTGACAAAATTCAGCTATGTTGACATTAGGCTTCTGAGTTTTGCAAGCTCCCCCTAAGTCTGATAGTCCATAGGGTTAGGTTTGTAAGCTCCCCCTATTTTATATCCATAGTTGATTTTAATCAGTTTCGGAAATACTTTATTAGATGACTTAAATCATTCATATTTTACTATGCAAAGAACACGGTTTGTAAGCTTCTTCTCTTCATAGTGAAATAATTTTTGAATAAGGTTGCACCCTTCCTTAAAAACTATCTATGAATAATAAACTTCAATTAATAAATGTATTCTCCTTAAAAAATATAATCTTAAAAAAAATGAAATAATGTCAAGATATTCGAATGAATGACAATCAATAAGATCAAATACGAATCCAATAAGATCAGATACGTATACATTGGATTCTCATAGGATGTCATGTGATACGGTTTCAGAGTTTAAATATTTCAGAGTTTAAAAAAATAGAACAAATATTTAAAAACAAACAAGATCAGATTGTCATAAAATAAATAAATTGACCACTTCTCTTTACTCTTTCTCCCCGAAATAATACAAAGCTCAAAAAAGTTGTAACTACTCTTTCTCCAACAATTGATTTACCAATACTCTTTCTCCCCCTTTTGTCATTATCAAAAAGGTTGTATAAGCAGTTAAGAACAATTGTAACGACCAATGCAGTCAAGTCAAAAAGTGGTTACAACTATGTTCACCATAAATGACCTTGTTGAACGCATTTAAGACATTGGCGTTGAAATGAGCTTATAAAAGGAGAGAGCCTATTCATTTTATTCTCACAGAATAATCTTAGGCAATAGTAGTTCAATTGAGAGAAAAGAAAAAATGAAACGCTCAGGGAAGAAAAGTGTAACATCACGTTTTTATTTAATTAATTATTTGATTTACTTTATTTATTTAAATTCCATGTTGTGTGGTTTATTTAAATATGTGGCTTTTAGTGTAGTGGTGTGAATAGAATAGTAGTGTTTTTAGGAGGTGTGAATAGAGGATTTGAGTGGGCTTATGAGGAAGGGTAATTTGGTAAATTAAAAGGGTTTTGACCTAGGTATAAGTTTTGAAAACTTAGAGAGAGAAATCATTTTTCATAAGTTTGTGAAGAAATAGAGAGAGAGAAAGCTAGAGAAGAAGAGGAAGAACATAAAAGAAGGAGCTAAGAAGGGAAGATTGGGGAGCTAGTTCTTGAAGAATTGGAGGTAAGAGAGTGGTTATTTATGATTGTGGGTGACCAAGAGGGGGGAGAAATTATATTTCTCTTTGCCCAAACCCTCTCACCCTTCACACTTTAAAGTTCATAACTTTATGAACTTGTATGAATCAAAATGTTATCTTTCTTGTTGATTTAGTGTTATTCATGTATCATAATGCTAGAAATATATGTAGATGATTTCAATTTTCGAAAATCTAGAGTTGTTGGTTTGAAATTGCATGTTCATGAGCTTTTGATGAAAAATATGATAAATCTCAATTGATGATGATTTTAATGGTTTTAAGTTATGAAAATTGTACTTCCATGTATGATAACATGTTTATGATCCAAAGAGAATACCTTTTTAAACCTGGAAAACGTTTCGGATGATTTTGAGAGTGGAATCCGAACGGCCGCAAAACAGAGCAGCGTTTCTGGGCATGCGTCGCTAGGCCAGAACTAGCGAGAGCTAGCGAGGGAACTCGCCAGGGCTCGCCAGTGCTCGCCAGCCAGCCCAGTGCTCTCTGACTTGTTTCGCTACGGCGAGGACAGACGAGGGATAGCGAGAAGCCTCTGACTTACCTCGCTATGGCGAGAGCTAGCGAGAGCTGGCGAAGTAGTCAGGCTTATTTGATTCTTAATTGTTGAAGGTGTAGTTTGATGTATGGGTTGCTAGTATTATATTAATACATGAATGGTTGATGTTGGATTTATAATGAATATGACGGATGGTGATGTTTCTATATGAATGATTGTTCATGCTTATTGATATTGATGATGAATGTATATAAGTATGTTATGTGTTAATGAATAATTGATGGTGAAGATTATGTATACATGAGGTTACATAATAGTGGTGAATAACATACGTCATATATATGTTCATGCATCATGATTGAGTCTATTGATGAAGCTTGGGCATTTGACCCATAACGAATTGATGAAGCTTGGGCGTTTGACCCATAACGAATTGATGAAGCTTGGACGGTTGATCCATAATGCATAGGATTCTTGTATCTTTATTTTGATGAATGGTACCGCATGCATGTAGTCGTGTCTAGGGGACATGGCATGAAGGTGACATTAGATGCATTTAGGAAGGTGAACCTTAAATGTGCTATATGTGATAATGACGTGATAATTGTCTGATTATGTGCTAAGTATTTCCTTACATATAAGTTGTTGATCATTGATGGTGTGAATTTGGAGACGAATGTTATATGATTAAATATATATATGTCGTATTGATGTCGTTGGATTGCTATTATATACATGCCCATTATATGTGCGATAGATTAATATTTGCGTGTATATGTTTGATTAATGTTAGTATTTACTTTCATTTGCTATATGTCCATTATAAGTAACTAACTCTCTATTTTTGTATGTATTGGATCGTTGGGCGATTCAGATTCTCAGGCGTGAGGATTTGCTTTGCTTGCTTAGGAGGAGTACCCGGCATTGTTGCCAAGTATTCGGGGTGAGGATATGTGTCTTACTATTAGCGTAGTACCCGTGTCCAGTTGCTCTGAAGGAATTGTAACACTATGTTGGGGGTTTTACTTGTTTATTGGGTTTCGCCTAGTATCGTTGTTAGACCTTATCTATGTATGATGGTGTAAGGCTTAAGCCAAATACTTTATTTCTTGTTTATGTGACAATGAAGTATTAGTAGGTGATTTATGTGGATGTTGACTTATTATCGTTGAAATTTAAATGAAGGTTCAGTCGTTGACTTATCTATGATTTTACCATTTGAATCATGACTTGTATGATGAAGTCTCATTGTTATTTTCCGCTGTAATGTATGTGAAGCATGATATATGTTTGGCTTTTATGCTATGGTTAAATGATGATTTTCACATGTAACGCTCTTCTTGTGTCTACTTGCGTTATTATTTATTTAATTGGTCGAAATTATGGGTAGATATAAGTAGGGTGTTACAAATTGGTATCAGAGCAAGGTCGATTCATTGGAATCAATTAGGCTTAGTAACCCGTTGTACAACATGTGTAGGGTGCACTGTTTATACTTTTGTTGTGACGTTTGTTTGTTGTTGGAATTGACTGTTCAGGACCATGACGTCGGCACGTGCTAATGCTCAGATCGCGGAATCACTTGCTACCTTGACTCATCTTTTGGCAAGAGGTGATGATCCGGCTAGGGATGGAGAGAAGCGCTTGGATAGGTTCTTGAAGCACAAGCCATCTTTCTTTGTTGGAGGTTTTAACTCGGATGGAGCGGTTAAATGGGTTGAAGAAGTTGAGATTATCTTTGATGCCATGGAGTGTGCTAATGAGAACAAGCTTGCATTGGGAACCTATATGCTTAGGGAAGAAGCAAACCAATGGTGGAAGAATGCTAAGTTGAGGATAGGTAATGGAGGTGTTGTCATCACTTGGGAAATGTTCAAGAGGGAATTCTTTAACAAGTATTTTCCGGCGGATGTGAAGAATAAGAAGGTGGTAGAGTTCATGAGGTTAGAACAAGGGAACATGTCGGTAGCGGAGTATGCGGCTAAGTTTGAGTCCTTGTGTGCTTTTAGTCCTCACTACAATACCCTGGAGGCGGAGAACGACAAATGTGTTAAGTTTGAGAGTGGTCTACGCCCCAACATCAAACATATCATTGGATGTGCGGAGATTAGGAACTTCACTACTTTGGTGGCAAAGGCTAGGATTTGTGATGAAGATGGGAAAGCTAAGAGTAACTACTTCAAGGCGGTTAGAGGAAAAAGTCAAGACCGTGCCAAACCTTATGAAGTTAAGGGTAGGGGAAGTGCTAGAGGTGGAAAATGAAAAGAGAAGGTAGATGGTGTCAAGTGCTATAGGTGTGGCAAGATTGGACACCCTTCTTTTGAGTGTAAGAAGGATAAAGATGTGTGCTATAGTTGTGGAAAAGAAGGACATAAGTCTAAGGAGTGCAAAGCAACTACTCCTACTTGCTTTAATTGTGGTGAAGAAGGTCACAAGAGTCCGGAGTGTAAGAAGCCGAAGAAGGTTACCGGGAAAGTGTTTGCCTTGAATGGAGAAGGAGCTGATCAAGTTGATAGTCTTATTAGAGGTACGTGTTTCATTCATGACACTCCTTTAATTGCGATTATTGATACCGGAGCTACACATTCTTTTATTTCTATGGACTGTATGAAGCGTTTGAATATTCCTGTTTATGAAATGTCTGGTTGTATGAATATTGAGACTCCTGCTAGTGGTTCGGTTATTACTCGTCTTGTGTGTCGTAATTGTCCTGTCTATGTGTTTGGTAGGCATTTTGGTATGGATTTGGTATGTATTCCACTTAGTGGTATTGATGTTATCTTTGGGATGAACTGGTTAGTCTTTAACCAAGTTCATATTAACTGTTGTGAGAAGACTGTGATTTTCCCGAAGTCAGAAGGAAGCTTGTCCTTGATGAAGGGAGAAGAGGTGAAGGAATCTTTGAATGATCACGGAGAGTTGTTCATGGTGTTTGGATCATTGAAGCTTGAAGGTGGAATTAAGTTGGAAGAGTTACCAGTTGTTAGTGAATTTTCGGATGTATTCCCAGAGGGTATATCTGATTTACCACCAGAAAGAGAAGTTGAGTTTGGTATCGACTTAGTACCTGGTACTAGCCCGATATCAATGGCACCGTATCGTATGTCGGCATCAGAATTGAACGAATTGAAGAAGCAACTCGAAGAGTTATTGGAAAAGAAGTTCATACGTCCAAGTGTGTCACCTTGGGGTGCACCAGTGTTGTTGGTTAAGAAGAAGGAAGGGAGTATGAGGTTGTGCATTGATTATCGTCAGTTGAATAAGGCAACAATCAAGAATAAGTATCCACTTCCGAGGATAGATGATTTGATGGATCAACTAGTTGGAGCTTGTGTGTTTAGCAAGATTGATTTGAGGTCCGGATACCATCAGATAAGAGTGAAGACGGAGGATGTCCCTAAGACTGCTTTCAGAACAAGGTATGGTCATTATGAGTATACAGTGATGCCTTTTGGAGTTACGAATGCCCCTGGTGTTTTCATGGAGTACATGAATAGAATCTTTCATTCGTTTTTGGATAAGTTTGTAGTAGTGTTCATTGATGATATTTTGGTTTATTCTAAGTCGGGGGAAGAACACAAAGAACATTTGAGAATTGTATTGCAAGTTTTGAAGGAAAAGAAGTTGTATGCCAAATTGTCTAAGTGTGAATTTTGGTTGGAAGAAGTAAGCTTTCTTGGTCATGTAATTTCTAGTGGAGGTATAGCAGTGGATCCTGCAAAGGTTGATGCTGTAATGAAATGGGGAACACCTGAGTCTGTTTTAGAGATAAGAAGTTTTCTTGGATTAGCTGGTTACTATAGAAGGTTCATTGAAGGATTTTCGAAAATGGCGTTACCATTGACTTTGTTGACTCGGAAAGATCTAGCATTTGTTTCGGATGAGAAGTGCGAGAAAAATTTTCAAGAGCTTAAAGAGAAATTGACTACCGCGCCTGTGTTGATTTTGCCAGATGCCAAGGAATCGTTTGTGGTGTATTGTGACGCATCAAAGTTGGGACTTGGTGGTGTACTCATGCAAAAAGGAAAAGTTGTAGCTTATGCATCTCGTTAGTTGAAGGTTCATGAGAGGAACTACCCCACCCATGATTTGGAATTAGCGGCCGTAGTATTTACTTTGAAGGTATGGAGGCACTACTTGTATGGGTCAAGATTTGAAGTGTTTAGTGATCACAAGAGTTTGAAGTATTTGTTTTATCAGAAAGAATTGAATATGAGGCAACGAAGATGGTTGGAATTCTTGAAGGATTATGATTTTGAGTTGAGTTATCACCCTGGAAAAGCTAATGTGGTAGCAGATGCTTTGAGTCGGAAGTCATTGCACATGTCATCGCTTATGGCAAAGGAGTTGGAGTTGATTGAAGAATTTAGAGACTTGAGTTGGTATGTGAAGTCACCTCCAATAGTGTAAAGTTGGGAATGTTGAAGTTGACCAACTGTTTTCTTGAGAAGATTAGAGAATGTCAAAAAGAGGATGAGAAATTAATGAAGAGAGTGGCACTAGTAATTGAAGGACAAGAGAATGATTTCAAAATGGATGAGAATGGAGTAGTGAGATTCCGAGGAAGAGTTTGTGTGCCCGATGTACCCGAGTTAAAGAAAATGATTTTTGATGAAGGTCATAAAAGTGGATTAAGTATTCATCCTGGATTGGTTAAGATGTATCAAGACTTGAAGAAGTTATTTTGGTGGCCTAGAATGCATAAGGAAATTGCGGAATATGTGTATGCTTGTCTGGTTTGTCAGAAATCGAAGATTGAGCATCAGAAACCGTCTGGTTTGTTGCAACCGTTGTTCATACCGGAATGGAAATGGGACAGTATCGCCATGGATTTTGTTGGAGGGTTACCAAAGACGACAAAAGGGAACGAAGTGATTTTGGTCGTAGTAGATCGTTTGACGAAGTCAGCTCATTTCATTGCTATCAAGATTGGAACTTTGGTACCTAAGTTGGCAGAGATTTATGTTGAACAAATTATAAGATTACATGGTATTCCATCTAGTATTGTGTCGGATAGAGATCCGAAGTTCACTTCTAGATTCTGGGAGAGCTTGCAAGAAGCGTTGGGAACAAAGTTGAGGTTGAGTTCTGCTTATCACCCTCAGACGGATGGTCAATCCGAAAGGACGATTCAATCTTTGGAAGATTTGTTTAGAGCATGTGTTTTAGAACAAGGAGAAAGTTGGGATTCATGTTTACCTTTGATCGAGTTTACCTACAATAATAGTTTTCACTCAAGTATTGGAATGGCTCCTTTTGAAACTTTGTATGGGAGGAGATGTCGTACGCCCCTTTGTTGGTATGAATCCGGTGAAACTGTAGTTTTGGGTCCCGATATTGTGCAAGAGACTACGGAGAAGATTAGAATGATTCGAGAAAAGATGAAAGCATCTCAGAGTCGGCAGAAAAGTTACCATGATAAGAAGAGAAAGGATGTGGAATTCCAAGAAGGAGATCATGTGTTCTTAAGAGTGACTTCTACTACCGGTGTGGAGAGGGCATTGAAGTCTAAGAAGTTGACGTCGAAGTTCATTGGACCGTATCAGATTTCAGAGAGGATTGGAAAGGTAGTTTATCGGATCGCTTTGCCGATAACACTATCTAATTTACATGATGTATTCCATGTGTCACAATTAAGGAAATATGTTTCGGACCCATGTCATGTAATTGAATCGGATGATATCCAAGTGAAGGATAATTTGACTATTGAGACTGTTCCTTTGAGAGTCGAAGGAAGAGAAGTAAAGAAGTTGAGGAACAAAGAGATTGCATCGGTGAAAGTTATTTGGGGAGGTCCCGCGGGAGAGAATGCAACTTGGGAGTTGGAGAGCAAGATGAAGAGTTCGTATCCCGATTTGTTTTCAGGTAAATTTTCGAGGGCGAAAATTCTTTAAGGGGGGTAGATTGTAACATCACGTGTTTATCTAATTAATTATTTGATTTACTTTATTTATTTAAATTCCATGTTGTGTGATTTATTTAAATATGTGGCTTTTAGTGTAGTGGTGTGAATAGAATAGTAGTGTTTTTAGGAGGTGTGAATAGAGGATTTGAGTGGGCTTATGAGGAAGGGTAATTTGGTAAATTAAAAGGGTTTTGACCTAGGTATAAGTTTTGAAAACTTAGAGAGAGAAATCATTTGTCATAAGTTTGTGAAGAAATAGAGAGAGAGAAAGCTAGAGAAGAAGAGGAAGAACATAGAAGAAGGAGCTAAGAAGGGAAGATTGGGGAGCTAGTTCTTGAAGAATTGGAGGTAAGAGAGTGGTTATTTATGATTGTGGGTGACCAAGAGGGGGGAGAAATTATATTTTTCTTTGCCCAAACCCTCTCACCCTTCACACTTTAAAGTTCATAACTTTATGAACTTGTACGAATCAAAATGTTATCTTTCTTGTTGATTTAGTGTTATTCATGTATCATAATGCTAGAAATATATGTGGATGATTTCAATTTTCGAAAATCTAGAGTTGTTGGTTTGAAATTGCATGTTCATGAGCTTTTGATGAAAAATATGATAAATCTCAATTGATGATGATTTTAATGGTTTTAAGTTATGAAACGTGTACTTCCATGTATGATAACATGTTTATGATCCAAAGAGAATACCTTTTTAAACCTGGAAAACGTTTCGGATGATTTTGAGAGTGGAATCCGAACGGCCGCAAAACAGAGCAGCGTTTCTGGGCATGCGTCGCTAGGCCAGAACTAGCGAGAGCTAGCGAGGGAACTCGCCAGTGCTCGCCAGCCAGCCCAGTGCTCTCTGACTTGTTTCGCTACGGCGAGGACAGGCGAGGGGTAGCGAGAAGCCTCTGACTTACCTCGCTATGGAGAGAGCTAGCGAGAGCTGGCGAAGTAGTCAGGCTTATTTGATTCTTAATTGTTGAAGGTGTAGTTTGATGTATGGGTTGCTAGTATTATATTAATACATGAATGGTTGATGTTGGATTTATAATGAATATGACGGATGGTGATGTTTCTATATGAATGATTGTTCATGCTTATTGATAATGATGATGAATGTATATAAGTATGTTATGTGTTAATGAATAATTGATGGTGAAGATTATGTATACATGAGGTTACATAATAGTGGTGAATAACATACGTCATATATATGTTCATGCATCATGATTGAGTCTATTGATGAAGCTTGGGCATTTGACCCATAACGAATTGATGAAGATTGGGCGTTTGACCCATAACGAATTGATGAAGCTTGGACGTTTGATCCATAACGCATAGGATTCTTGTATCTTTATTTTGGTGAATGGTACCGCATGTATGTAGTCGTGTCTAGGGGACATGGCATGAAGGTGACATTAGATGCATTTAGGAAGGTGAACCTTAAATGTGCTATATATGATAATGACGTGATAATTGTCTGATTATGTGCTAAGTGTTTCCTTACATATAAGTTGTTGATCATTGATGGTGTGAATTTGGAGACGAATGTTATATGATTAAATATATATATATGTCGTATTGATGTCGTTGGATTGTTATTATATACATTCCCATTATATGTGTGATAGATTAATATATGCGTGTATATGTTGGATTAATGTTAGTATTTACTTTCATTTGCTATATGTCGATTATAAGTAACTAACTCTCTATTTTTGTATGTATTGGATCGTTGAGCGATTCAGATTCTCAGGCGTGAGGTTTTGCTTTGCTTGCTTAGGAGGAGTACCCGACATTGTTGCGAAGTATTCGGGGTGAGGATATGTGTCTTACTATTAGCGTAGTACCCGTGTCCAATTGCTCTGAAGGAATTGTAACACTATGTTGGGGGTTTTACTTGTTTATTGGGTTTCGCCTAGTATCGTTGTTAGACCTTATCTATGTATGATGGTGTAAGGCTTAAGCCAAATACTTTATTTCTTGTTTATGTGACAATGAAGTATTAGTAGGTGATTTATGTGGATGTTGACTTATTATCGTTGAAATTTAAATGAAGGTTCAGTCGTTGACTTATCTATGATTTTACCATTTGAATCATGACTTGTATGATGAAGTCTCATTGTTATTTTCCGCTGTAATGTATGTGAAGCATGATATATGTTTGGCTTTTATGCTATGGTTAAATGATGATTTTCACATGTAACGCTCTTCTTGTGTCTACTTGCGTTATTATTTATTTAATTGGTCGAAATTATAGGTAGATATAAGTAGGGTGTTACAAAAAGTGTAGTTCCAAAGAGAGTCAGTCAATAAGAGAGAAAAACTAAGCAAGAAAAATCAAGAAAAGCAAAGCCAAAGCCTGAGGTTGAACTCAGTTCAGAGTCTGATGAAACAGATTCTGATTATGCTGAGATTCTGAGAACATATCGTCCTGAAGAGAATCAATCTGATGCCCAAGCCCCAGAGGGGTTAGAGGCTTCTCCTGAAGAAGAACAATCTGATTCAGCTGAGTCAGATGCTTCTACTGAGAGGAAGGTGCCATCCAAGCTGGAGGACCCACCCTCTGAAGATTCCAGATGATTATCTTTAGAATTTTATGTAATAGTCACTCATGTTTTAAATGAAATAAAATTTTATGTTTGGCTGCTTATTTGATCTTTATTGTTTTACATTCTTTCTTCTGATTTTAAAAACAAGTTTTAAAACAATCATTCAAATTATGAAAACTCAAGAAACCAATTGAAAAACAATAAATGACAATATCAGGATAATCAAATACCAACTGAATAAATAATAAAACATATACCAATTGAAGGATAAACAGATTAAATACTAAAAGCACAAAAGATTCATATAAATTGACATAAATCAAGTTTTCAACAATACATATCAGAATAATAATCCTAACAATGTGCCTAAAAGAGAATTCAAGAAAGACATATACACAAGCAAAGAAATCCTATGGGTTTTTGTTTAGAAGGCTAGGAATGGTTTACATGGTCTTGAAGATACGCCCTTGACTAGCAGTGACTTCTTCTAACATTCCATTGTGCTTATCCACCTTAGCTTCTATTCTTGCCATATTTTCTTCGTAGGATTCCTCAGATGTTCCTTGTTGATGAGAATAAGTCCAGCTCCCAAATTGACATTGAGATGTTCCTTTAGATAATTTTCCAATGATCCTAAGTTTTCCTTCAGACCTGAATCAGTGTTAGCTTCGGCAGGAATGGGTTCAGGTCGTGAACTTCCTGTTTCATTCAGAGTCTGAACTTTTATCTCAAGAATACTTTCAAGTACAGTGGATGCTTTTGCCCTTCTCATTCTTGTCATGCTCTTCAATATCAGCCTTCTTGATCACAGTAAGTTCATCCCATTGTGCAGCATAGCTTGAAGAAGATATATTAGAATGCCTTAGCTCATGAAGGTCTTGTATCTTCTTGAAAATACTATCACATTTCCTCAAGAGATCAGAGGTTGTTGAGGTTTCTGGATGTGGTTCAGATGTTGAGGGAATTGTGTGTTGAGTTAAGGTTTGAGGTTGATTGTTGGTTTAGTTTGCACCACAGTCTAATACTGAAGATATCCCAACCTCTTGGGTTTTCTCAGCAGCAGCACAATGTTGGGTTGATGTTTGTTGTTGTTGTTGGGTTTGAGTTTGATTGGGTTGATCAAATGAACTAAGTTGAAAGTCAGAAATATGGAATTCATTTATCATTAGATCAACTTGAAATCTATTTGGTGAGTTGGGGGATTCATCTAACTGACATACTTCAGTGTGTACTTAATCATTTGAATGATCTCCGGATACAAGCACTTCAGTATGTGTGCTGATTTCAGGTTCTGGATGAATCTGTTGTTTTGGTATTGTGTGTTTTGGTGAAATGTTTGGTTCAGGGTGTGGTTGAACATGTTCTAGTATAACTTGTTCAAATGATGAGTTTGGTTCAGAAGGTTGATTTGTCTTAGGAATGGTTTGGTCTTGGTTTGTGTTTGGATTCTGATCCTGTTCAGAGTCTGGTATAGTATCAGAGTTCTGAACATTATCATATGGCTTAGGTATTGATTCAGGTTGTGTTGGTAGTTCACCTTGTAAATGTTGTTCTAGGAAATTTAAAGGTGATTCTGATGGGTTGGTTGCGGATGGAGGATTCTGAATCTCTTGAGTAACTGTTATAGTATCCTTAGGAATAGATACAATACATGTGTTAGCATTGGTGGAGCTCTCAGCATCCTTCTTCTTTAGCTCCTTAGAGATTCTCTTCCTCTTAATCTTCAAGAGTTCATTTTCATCTTCCTCAGCATCATCCAATATAACAACACCTTTTGAACTTCCAACCTTAGACCTTATCCTTCCCTTGCTCTCAACCTTTGAAGTAACATTCTTCACCACCTTAGCTTTCACCATTCTCTTCCTCTTCTTCTTCTTCACTTCCTCTTCCTCAATTTCATATGCTTCTCCTTGGTTTTCCAGCAATTGAATGTAATGGTTAACTATACCTCGAGTGACAGAAGGTAAGTTAATGTTTAACCTTGCTACCAGAGAGAGTCTAGAGTGAGGTAGCAGTTCCAAGGGTTCAGATAATATCAACTCTTGTCCAGGTAGAAAGTACATGTTGGACAAAGTGTTCACAGAGATAGCAGAAGCTATAAGCTCTCTAATCAAATTCTCTTGTCTAGCAGCTTTAATTACATTTATTACCCCACATTGATAAAATAGTTCATTGAGAATCCTTGGGTAAGCAACATGGATGTTTGGCTTGGTTTGCTTCTGAATAGCACAAACAGCCTTGCAGAGATGATTAAAGATGTACTTAGGCCAATTAAGCTGCATTCTTCTACTGGGAAAATAGACAAAATGTCTATGATCCCATGAGATTTGATCAGAACTTCCACTCCTTGGAAATATTGATCCCAACATTATCTTAGCCAACAACTTCTGGGTGGTCTTCAAATCACCAATTTTGTTGCTCTCACAGCTTTTCCCTTTTTCATAGCACTTCTTGGTCATGTCTGTGAGAAATTCAGAGTCCTTGATAGAAGCTTGACTGAAGGCATAGTAAGCACCTTCATTGGGAATTTTGTTGCTCTCACAGCTTTTCCCTTTTTCAAGAATCTCTATTTTATTTAAAGCTATGTTATAGAGATCTTCAAAACTGTTTGCTTTTTCTGATACATGCTCATAATCACTTTTTAACATTGTTATAATTATGTGAGCTAAGATTCAATTTGTAAAAGGTTTTCTCAAGAATTTTTACTAATTTAGCTTTAAAAAGTTGAGAGTATACCTTTACAAGCTTTTCCATATCAGAGTCTGATTCATCATCCTCTGACTCTGAACCTTCTTCAGAACTTAAGTCTACTTCTGACATCATTCTTGCTTCAGAGTTCGAATTTTTCTCTTTGTTGATAGTTGATGTAGATTTGATTTCATCTTCTCTTTCAACAACTTTGTCCAGATCTTCTCAAGCAGTCATTTGTCCTTGATTACCAGATTCTAATTTCTTGAGTCTAGTCCACCTTTGGAATTTCTTGATAAACTCATCAAAATAATCTTTTCCTGATACTTCTAAGATGTACTCTTCAATGTCCACAGTACTTGCTTTGCTTTTGCCTTTTGCTTTTGCCTTTACCAAATCATTGACTTTTGCTCTCTGAATGTTTTCATAATCATCACTGGTGGAGCAGTGGTCATTGATTTTGATAATTTCTTCAATATTATCATTATCATTTGTAGCAGGAGTAGATGAGACTTTTTCTTGATCTTTTTCTAGATCTTTACACTGAAAGTTTATGCCTTTTTCTATTTCATTCATAAGGTCAGTAACTTGAGAACACACTCTCTGTTTCCATCTGTCAAAGTCTTCTAGCAAGTTCATTCCAGTCATAGTGTTTTCCTTTAGATCTTTTTCTGTCTCACTGTGAAGTGATTAGCAACAGAACCGGAGCTGTGATACAAATTGAAGGGGGTGGAAGGAAAACACAAGAAGGGCGGGTTGAATTGTGTTTTTAGAATTTAAAATACTTTTCAAGATAATTGTATTTATCAGAGTCTTTTAGCAGCGAACACAGTCAAAAATAATCGCAAAGCAAAAAACAAATAGAGAGAGAGAGAGAGACAAGGATTTTATACTGGTTCCCCTCACAAATCGAGAGTACTCCAGTCCCCTTGCACTTCCAAGGGATTTCACTATAATCACTAAAGATTATAATCCTAGTGCTCAAGCCTGATACACCTAAAAATGTGCTATTTATTTAGTTAAATTACTATTATATTTCAATTATTTTTATTTTTATTTCGAAGTTTTATATTATGAATCGTTACTAAATGCTCGTATTTTATATACATAGATTAAAATTAATCAAATTGAAGAAAGCAGCGAAAACGGACCAAAAAGAGACAAAAAGGACCACACAAGTGCGCCATTGGGCCACACCTGTGTAGCCCACTACGTGACAAGCCAACCAAGCAGGCTGGCGCACGCCAGCAGATGCCTAGCGGCCGCCACCCACACATACACACACTTGTAGCGCACGCTACAAGTCTTGGAGAGAAAGAAAAGATCCTGGCGCCCGCCAGGATCCAAGGGTGGAGATTTGCAGCGACAAAAGTCCCACATCGGGCAAAATAAAACATTGGCACTTGTATTTTAGTATAAATAGGTCCCTTTCCTCCACATTCTAAACACACAACTTTGAACAATTGACTTGTAAAACGAGCACACCACTTGTATAGTCGATTGGGGAGAGAGTAGTCAGGCCTTAGTGCGGGAACTCTTTCTCTAAAGTTGCAGTTTATTTTCTTTTGTACCGGCATTATACTTGGAGTTTATTCAGGTTCTTATTTTATTATTTTCTTGTTTTATTTTCTTTATTGCTTTTATTTATTTATGCTTTATTTATTTATTTGCTTTATGTTTTTATTTCCTGTTTATTTATTTATTTTGTCTTTAGTTTTAGTTTTAGTTATGTCTAGCTAATTTAGGAAAATACCCCACCGCTTTAGGGTATATCTAAAAGGAATTAGCCCTTCTATTTGTATGCATCGCATTATGCTAGAGGAAGATTGTAAAACCTCTAGAGAACCCCAACGAAGGATTAATCCTATTCTAAGCGAAGTAGTCAAACAAGAAGTCTAAAAACTTCTCGACGCAGGAATTATATACCCAATATCCGATAGTAAATGGGTGTTTACACTGAATTTTGGTAAACAATCGCTAGTTTATTTACTGGTAAGATCAACTAGTAAATCTTGGGACATGTTTGTGCATTTATGGAAAGAAAACAATTGATGTTCATGATTCAGAGTTTTTGATAAGAAAAGTCTAAGTTGAAAGTATGTAAATGAGAATTAAAATGCAGTGAATTACTTTGAATGTAAAGATTTGAAGAAAACTAAAAGTGAATTTAAAAGACAAATGCGAAATTCATTCGAATGAATGCATCTCTTAAAATAAAGCAATGATGTAAAATTTACAGGAAAATAGATTGCATTAAAATGTAAGCATTTACAAATAAAGGTGGTTCACAGAATCATACGTTTCCTTGGAATTACTCATTTCGCTCGAACGCTTGGGTACTCTGAGTTTTATAAGGATTTTTAGTATGAAAATTCGTGACCCTGATTTTGACTACAAAATACATATATATAGACTTTCTATCTCAACTGCTATGTAACGGTTGCAATTTGACTAATTGACGCATGTCTTTGCTTGATGCGTTGTCTTCAGTTTTTGAAACGTTGCATCCGTTTTCTAGAAGTCGAAATCGAAGTGATGGTGAACAACTAGAAATATTTTAATATACTAAGATTTTTCCATGAAATCGAAACCTCTTTCGATTTACCAAATGATTTCGATTTGTATTAAAATTGAATCGAATGAAAAAACCTTTGAAAAGATTTATTAATTTATAAATATATTGTCAATATATTTAATCAACTAATTCATCCTTATTTCATATTTTGTTCTAAACAAAAATATGAGATAACAAATTGCCCCCAAAAATGTCAATTTCGATTTGAATGGTTTGAATGAAATAGGAGTTGGCATTTTAAGATTGAAACGTTTATTTGCTTTCTGCAAAAAATCTTCACGTTTTCCTAAGACTGCGTTGACGTCGTTGAAGGTGCGTGGGGGAAAACACAAGAACGGGGGGTTGAATTGTGTTTTAAGTTTTTAAAATCTTTTCCAGATAATAGTATCTATCAAAGTCTTTAAGCACAGCAGAATACTCAACACAAACAACTTGACTAAATGTAAAGATGGAAGAGTAAATAAGAGAGTGAGAGAGAGAGAGAGAGAGAGAGAGAGAGAGACAAGGATTTATACTGGTTCCCCTCACAAAACGAGAGTACTCCAGTCCCCTTGCACTTCCAAGGGATTTCACTATAATCAAAAGATTACAATCCTAGTGCTCAAGCACACAAGCATGAGACTTCGTTGCTCTAAGTCACACAAGACAGAGAGACTTCCTTGCTCTAAGTCACACAAGACAGAGAGACTTCCTTACTCAAATCACACAAGATAAGAGACTTCCTTGCTCAAATCACAAAGATAAGAGACTTTTCCAAATTACTCACACAGGAGTAAATACTAACAACTAAGCTTAAAACTATTACAATAATAACTTCAGAGGCTTTAGCTAGTTTTCAAGTTCTCACTTAATCTTGAGAGATAAAATATTTGAAGATCAGTTATCATCAATTTCTTTCTTTCACATATATATATGAGTGAAGAAAGATATTGAGACTTTGTAGAATCCCGTTGTAAATGGATATTTGTTGATTCCTTATTGCTTAAGCTGTAACTTTTGAATATACTCTAAGCAGAGCCGCGTCTTCTTCACAGTTAAGCTCATGTTTTACTGTCTGTCCAAATACAGTAATAAGGTACAACTAGCTCTCAAAGAGGATAGGATTACATCCTTTATGACCGTTGTAATTAGTTGTCCTTAAAGAGATCATCAGGCTTAGTAAGAGTGAGTGATGTAGCCTTTCTGATGATCAGTGGAATTCTCTTTGCTTCTGATGAACCTTGATATCTTGAAGTCTGATTGGTCTTGAATATTTGGCCTCTGATAGTCCTTCGTAATTCAGCTTCTGAACGTCTTCATCTTCTGAATAATTCTTGACTAACACCAAATAGCTTCTGAACTCTTGTAGGCATCTGAATGTCTCTGAGCTTCTGAACTTCTCTTAAGCTTTTGAACTCTTGTAGACATCCTGGTCCTTTTTGAGCTTCTGAACGCATTTAGCTTCTGACCACGTTTAGCTTCTGAACTCTTTCAGCGTGTAATGATTCAGACTTTCATAAGGTTCCTTCAGAGCATAAATCAAGTGTGCTCTTGTATAAACTTAAGATTTTCCTGCACACTTAATTTAATCATTAGTAATATCAATTGTCCATTTAGTACTTTGTTATCATCAAAACTAAGGGTGTGTACCAAAACACATTTTGTTCCAACAATCTCCCCCTTTTTGATGATGACAAATATAAGTATTAAAAACAATTGTTGTTGATAAAATTCAGCTATGTTGACATTAGGCTTCTGAGTTTTGCAAGCTCCCCCTAAGTCTGATAGTCCATAGGGTTAGGTTTGTAAGCTCCCCCTATTTTGTATCCATAGTTAATTTTAATCAGTTTAAGAATTACTTTATTATATGACTTAAATTATTCATATTTTACTATCTAGAGAACAAGGATTGTAAGCTTCTTCTTTTCATAGTGTAATAATCTTTGAATAAGGTTGCACCCTTACTCAAAAACTATCTATGAATAATAAACTTCAATTAATAAATATATTCTCCTGAAAATTATGCGCTTATTTAAAATGCCAGATGAATTAGACAAATATCTAAATGAATAATGAATGACAATATGATCAGAGGCATTAGAAACGTATACATACACACAAGATTCAGAGGTTATCATGATATACAATTTCAGAGTTCAAAACAAATAATATTTTTCAAAACAGTTCAGAGCTTTTTTTTTAAAAAAGATACAAAGATCTTGAAATCCTCAAGATCATATTGTCATTACAAAGCATGTAACGCATGCCACTAAATTGACCACTCTCCTACACTCTCTTCCTGAAGTACTACAAAGCCCTAAAAAGCAAAGTAATTTCGCTTCTTCCAACAATTGATTTATCATTATTCTTTCTCCCCCTTTTGTCATTATCAAAAAGGTTGTATAAGCAATTAATAGCAATTGCAACGTCCAATGCAGTCAAGTCAGGAGTGGTTGAACACAAGAGTTTAAAATATCAATTGAGAAATAAAAGACTATTAAAGGTTTAAAGAATCAGAAAAGAAATAAAAGCATCCAGATTAAAATACAGTGAATAAATATTTCAGAATAGCACAAAGAAGTCAAAATATACAAAAGTATAGAGTTAATCATATCAATGTACTTAACAAAATATTAATCAAATAAACATTCAAAAGAAATCCTAGGGTTTTATTGTGGACGACTAAAGAGAAAAGCTAGGATTTTCATGATCTCCTTCTGATTTCCATTAACTTCCTCCATCAGTCCAATGTACTTGTCCACTTTGGCTTCAATCCTCTCAATGTCAGCTTCATAAACTGGATTCCTCAGGTGCTCTTGATTGGTTGGATTAGCTCCCAAATTGTCTTGAATTGGTTCATTCAGATCTTGCTTAATTGAAGCTAACCTATCCCTCAGGTTTTGCTCAACATTTTCTCTCACAGTAGAGGATTCAGGTTGATCCTTCTCTGTGTCCTTCTGAGTCTGAATGACATCCTCAACATTTGCAGTTTTTCCCTTATCAAACTTCTTCTGCTCTTCAACATCTGCCTCCTGAAGGCTATACAGTTCTTTCACCAATTCCTCAGTCAGACTTACCCATTGAGCAGCATACTCAGATGAAGGCATATGGCATTGCCTTAGATCATGAAGACCATGTATCTGCCTAAACAAGTTGTTGCATTTACTCAAGACATCAGGGTCATTTGATTTGGTTGGGTGATGATCAGAGGTTGAGGGTGTAATGGTGTGTTGAGGTGATGTTTGTGGTTGAGAGTTAGTTTGAGTAGCAACACAGTCAGATGCTGTAGATGTCCCAACCTCTTGGGTTTCTTAGCAACATGACAGTGTTGGGTTGGAATTTGTTGTTGTTGGTTTTGATCAGGTTGACTAAATAAACTTAACTGTGTATCAGAGGTAGTTAGTTCTTTAATCATTTCATCAACCTGATCTCTGGTTGGTGAGTTGGGGGTTTCATCAAATTGGAGTACTTCAGTGCATACTGACTCATTAGAATCAGTTGCAATCACTTCAGTATGTGTACTGGTTTGCTGTTTAAGTTCAATTTGATGTTCAGGTTGTGTTTGTTGGTCAGGTTGTGTATGAACATGTTCAGGTGAGGTATATGGTTCGGGTTGTGGTTGAGCATATTCAGGTTCAGAGGGTATATTTGGTTCAGATGGTGTTTGGTGTTAAGGTGTACGAGGTTCAGGGTGTGTTTGAGCTGTTTCTGGTGAGATGTGTGGTTCAGAGTGAATTATCTCTGGTATAGGGGATTTTGAATGAACAGGTTCTGAGACAAGTTGTTTTAAGGTGAGATTGTCTTTAGGACTTGTTGGAATGGGGATCTGAATCTGTTCAGAGGTTGGATGGATGGATGGATTCTGAACTAGATTTGTGGTTTCAGTTTGTTTAGATAATTCACCACCTAGATGTTGTTCAAGGAATTGTAAAGGTGAATTTTTGGGTTGGGTTGTTGAAGGGGTTAATTGAGTATCTTGAGCAATTACAACAGCAGGTTTAGGTAAAGATAAATTACATGAGTTGTCTTGGGTTGAGCCTTCAGCATTCCTTTTGTTGGGATCCTTGGCGAGTTTCTTTTGTCTGATGTAACACCCCGTATTCCCAACAAGATAAATCAGAGTATTTCAACGTATACGGAATGCTACACTTCGTAAAATACATAATTAATAGTGTAAATTTTTCTATTAATGAATCAAACATCAACTGATAACATTTTTAATAATTTCGCAACGGAAATAGTATTCATAATTCTGTTCAACCAAAATATGGCTCTAAGGCCTCAACGTGTTCAACAATAATACAAAAATCCAACTAAATTATTTCAACATGAAATCTCAAGGAAAAATACGTAACAAGGACAATCCAACAATAAAACCCGCCCCGTTACGTATCAAAGCATCCTAAGACCATGAGAGAGTCAACTCACAACTGCAGCTAGTCCTGAATATCTGCACTTGCCCACAAGGCGGCAATTCCAACAGAAGGGTGAGATACATATACAATAATAATAAGGATATCGTTCATCAACATAAAATTAATAACTTAAAACATCATAAACGTCAACATATTATTTCATTATTTAACTACACAACTTTTCGATGTAACTCATTAATTCTATCACAACTCGACAACACGACAAGGCTTCGACGACTTAGATAACATGACTCCAACTTAGACAACCTAGACGACTTGACTATGCAGCATGCATGTGGTACCAATCAGGGCATCAAGCCCCCAACAAATTTTGAGCGTAGGCTCACAGGGCATCAAGCCCCCAACGGGTTTTGAGCGTAGGCTCACAGGGCATCAAGCCCCCAACGGGTTTGAGCATAAGCTCACAGGGCATCAAGCCCCCAACTTTAGTGCATATGTGGACTCTGTAAAATGCCACGACAACCAGCAACTTAATCCACTTAGACAACTTCTTACAACTCATATGACCTTGACACGACGACAAGGACTCTACTTTACAACATCCTAATACATCATCCAACTTCATAAATTCATATAAAATTATTCACAAGGAGTTTTTGTGTCAAACCAAAGCCATTCGATAGCTAACATTTGTATCTACATCTTTCGTGTTTACACATAAGACCAATTATGTACCAATCAATACCAGTTTGTATCGCAAATTCGGGTGTAGAACTTAAGTTTCACTAAAATTATGTTCATCAAAATTTAACCACTTTCTAATAGTAACCCTTTTTCATATAATCTCCTTAGACTCTCTTAGTTTTTTAGAAATCAAACACCCAATATTACTAATCATCTAACAACAGTTATTCTAACATGATTCAGGGCTTCTTATTCCATTATTAATCAATTTCATAGTTAACCTAGTTTTCCCAATTTTCATCAATTATCATGCTAAATCAATTTTCTGAACTACATGCTTAGAATTAAAGTATAAGTTCCCACCCTTACCTTAGTTTTGATGAGCGAATAATCCTACAGCTGCTCTTGATTCTCTAAGCCTCTTCTCTCTTGGTGCTTCTCCCTTTTTCTCCAAAACCCTTCTTTTCTTTTCTTTTTTACGTGAAAAGTGTTTCTTTTCTCTAACTTCTATTCCTTAACCTCTCACTTCCTTATTTAATTCCTACTAATTCCACTTAATACTATTATTTCCATTTAATTCTAATTTCAACCCCTTAACTCTACTTATTCCCTTCACCACTCATCTCCTTACAATTAATTAAAATAAAGTCATTCAAATAAAAATACATCACACACATATAATAAATCAAGTAAATAGACTCTATATTTAATAAAATAAATAAAAGCAACTAGGGCGTTACATCTGACACTTAGTGGTTCATCATCATCTTCACTTTCTTGATCTTGTACCACTACCACTTTTGAACTTCCAGCCTTTGTCTTTGTCCTGCCTTTGCTTTCACCCTTTTCAGTCTCAACCTTAGTCTTTACCAATCTCTTTCTTTTCCTTTTCACTTCCTCTAGTTCAATCTCAAAAGGTTCACCTTGGCTTTTCAGTAGTTGTATGTACTGGTTAACAATACCTTTAGCAACAGAAGGTATGTTAATTTTGAATATTGCTGCCATAGAAGGTCCATAATGTGGTAGCTGTTCCAAAGGCTCTGAAAACTTCAAAGTTTGTCCTGGTAGGAAGTACATGTTGGACAAAGTGTTTACTGAGATAACAGAGGCTCTCAGTTCTCTTAACAAGTTATCTTGACCAGCAGCCTTGATCACGTCAATCACACCACACTGGTAGAAAATCTCGCTTAGAATCCTTGGGTAAATGACATGAACATTGGGCTTGGTTTGCCTTTTAATAGCGTTAACAGCCTTGCAAAGGTGATTGAAGATATACTTAGCCCAGTTTAGTTGATATCCTCTGGTGAGAAAATAGATAAAGTATCTATGATCCCAAGAGTGTTGATCAGAGCTTCCACTCCTTGGAAAGATTGATCCTGGCAAAATTCTGGCTAGTAATTTCTGCGTTGGTTTCAAATCATCACTCTTGTTGCTATCACAGGTTTTCCCTTTTTCATAACACCTCTTTGTCATATCATTCAGACACCCAGTGTTCTTGGCTTCAGTTGCGTTGAAGGCATGGAATTTTCCTTCATTGGGAATATGTAGAATGTTTGCCAAATTGGATTGGGTCAAAACCAATTCAAATCCGCACACAACCGACCTGATTTCATCCTCCTTGACTTCTCTTAGACCCAGTTCAGCTGGAGCTTTTCCTTGTTTTCAGGCTTTGAGTTCCTTAAAGTAGCCAGTTCCTTGTCGTAGTCTTCCACTGTTACAACTTTGCTCCTAATCCAAAAATCTTTTACCAGCGTAGGGTAGATTGGACCATTCATTAATTTCATATATCTAAATCCTCCATCTTTATCAGTGAAGAACTTTTCAATATCATGTTGATTCATTCTAAGACTTTCAAAATCAACTGGTTGTTCCATAACCAAGTGGAATGATTTCCCTTCCAGTTTTAGCTATTTCTCTCTGCTAAATAAATATGTGCAACTGATGATGTTGACTGGTAAATCCTTTGGGAACGATAAAGCTGTAGTAGAAGCTGATGAGGTAGATGCTGCCATTTCTGAAGTTAGGGTTTTGGGTTTTGCTAATTTGAGAGAGGAAGAAATTGCTCTGTGGTGTTGAAGAAGAAAGTGTATGTAGTGAAGGTGTAAAGTGTGCAAGTGATTAAGTGATTTTGTTTAAAAGCAAAATAAAACACACATAAAATTAAATCAAAAAGAAATAAGAACCATCATTAACTGTTTCAAACCAATCAGAACGTGTGTACGTGTTGACCATTTAGCGCCAAAACATTTCAGTAAAAAATACTTAAACGTTTGCAATTCATTTCCTTTTCAGAGGCTTAACCTTCAGAGGTTGAAAATTTCTTAGAGTCTGAACTACTTCAGATGCTGAAATCCAAAGTTCTTCAGAATCTAAAAATGAATCTTTCAGGACATTTTAAAATATATGTTCAGACATGATTTTTCAAGGTTTTATTTCTGAATCATTTTGTTTAATGAATCAAGTGTCGTAAAAATCATTTTTAACTTTGAATGTTATTCCTCTGACTTGTCATTCAGGAGTTGAGAGTTACGTACCTGATTTTGAAGCTTTGTTGTTTTGATTACATTTTGTTCAACTGTAAGCCTTTTATTTATGTACACTTTAGGCTTTTCTTGTCAATCTCTTTTAAGGTCAAAGTCTGTGCATTCATCCCACCATAGAGAGTTGCTATCATCATAGTCTTCTTCAAAACAACCTTCAAATTCTTCATACTCTCTCCTGTTCCTTATGTAATCCAATTCATCTTCTTCTCCATCTGACTCATCCAAAATGTGCCTTCTATGCACAATTGCTCTCCTTCCATTTACATTCACATGCGTCCATGTGACTGGAACGTCCAGAGTTCTTGTTTGACCTGCATTTAAGTAAATAATTCTGTCTCTTGGTACCCACTTGTCTGAGGGTCCTAGAATTTTAGTAGCCAAATCTTCATCCTTCATTTGTACCATCTGAGTACTATCAGGTACAAATGTAGTATAAAGATTAGGGAGTGAAGAGCTTCCAGCATTAACTGATGAGTTTGGTTCCTCTAGTGTTTTATTACCAGAGTATTCAATTCCATTAGTATTGTTGGTTCTAATGTTGCAAAGCATAGAAACAATTTTATTTTGATCAGCATTTGTGTTGCAATACTCTTTGAAAGCAAGAGATTGCTTATTAAGAGGTTTGCAACTTATAGCACAACCTCTCTCAAGATCTCTTGTTTTGTTTAAATCTTTTTGTAAAAGATCTTTAGAGTGATTTGCTTGCTTATTTAAATTCTCATAGTCTGCTTTAAGCTTTTTATACTTCTGGTGACTATTAAAGGATTTAAGGAAAGCTTTTTCAAGACGCTTGATCAATTTGGCTTTGGGAAGACGAGAGTATACCTGATTTAATCTTCTTCTGATGTGATCTATGTTATCAGAATCTGACTCTCCATCAGAGCTTGAATCTTCAGAGTCTGACCCATCTTCAGAGCTTGATTTTTCAGTTCCTAGTGCTCTTTCAGATTATATTTGCTCCTCAGGTCCTGAGAGCTTGATTTCCTTCTCTCCTTCAGAGAAGTTGTCTAGCTCATCCCAGGTCGTCATTCCTTTTGCCAATTCTCCTCCATTCTTCTTGAAGTTGGACCATCTTTGAAGTTTCCTTGAAAACCTTTCAAGATAATCTTCATCAGGTTCTTCATCAAGATCTTCATGTTCCATTGCTTGCTTTCCTTTCCTTGCTGCTTCTGCTTCTTCACTTTTCAACTCTTCTTTATCCTTCAGAGCCAATTCATGGTCTCTGAGTAATTCAATCAATGATTCAGGACTCATTGAAATTGATGTCTTTAGTTTCCTCTATTGTATTTGCAATTATATTCCACTCCAGAGGCAAAATTCTCAGCATCTTGCTTACAAGCTCTTTGTTGCTGAGTTTGTTGTTAAAGTCTTCAAGCTTGCTTGTGATAGCTTGAAATCTTGAGCTCATTTCTTCAATGCTCTCATTTTCTTCCATTCTAAACTCTTCATATTGATCTAACAGACCATTTACTTGTGCTCTCTGAATGCTTTCATTATCATCACTAATGAGGCAAACAATAGTGGTTGTAGATTCAATATTAGAAGTTTTTTCAGCTCCTGATGTGGAAGGATTTTGATTGTTGCTCAGATCTTCATTTAGATTTAATCCATCTTCAACTTCCTTGATAAGATCAGCAACTTGTTGATATATCTTCTGCTTCCAATCACTGAATAGCTGAGCCATGGTGTTTTTTTCCTTAGGATCTTGACTGTCTCACTATTAAGTGATTTTCCAACAGAACCAGAATCTGATGCCAATTGAAGTTGCGTGGGAGAAAACACAAGAAGGGGGGTTGAATTGTGTTTTAAGTTTTTAAAATCTTTTCCAGATAATAGTATCTATCAAAGTCTTTAAGCACAACGGAATACTCAACACAAACAACTTGACTAAATGTAAAGATGGAAGAGTAAATAACAGAGTGAGAGAGAGAAAGAGACACAAGGATTTATACTGGTACCCCTCACAAAACGAGAGTACTCCAGTCCCCTTGCACTTCCAAGGGATTTCACTATAATCAAAAGATTACAATCCTAGTGCTCAAGCACACAAGCATAAGACTTCCTTGCTCTAAGTCACACAAGACAGAGAGACTTCCTTGCTCAAATCACACAAGATAAGAGACTTCCTTGAATACTAACTACTAAGCTTAAAACTATTACAATAATAACTTCAGAGGCTTTAGCTAGTTTTCAAGTTCTCGCTTAATCTTGAGAGATAAAATATTTGAAGATAAGTTATCATCAATTTCGTTCTTTCACATATATATATGAGTGAAGAAAGATATTGAGACTTTGTAGAATCCCGTTGTAAATGGACAGCTGTTGATTCCTTATTGCTTAAGCTGTAACTTTTGAATATACTCTAAGCAGAGCCGCGTCTTCTTCACAGTTAAACTCACGTTTTACTGTCTGTCCAAATACAGTAATAAGGTACAACTAGCTCTCAAAGAGGATAGGATTACATCCTTTATGACCGTTGTAATTAGTTGTCCTTAAAGAGATCATCAAGCTTAGTAAGAGTGAGTGATGTAGCCTTTCTGATGATCAGTGGAATTCTCTTTGCTTCTGATGAACCTTGATATCTCGAAGTCTGATTGGTCTTGAATATTTGGCCTCTGATAGTCCTTCGTAATTCAGCTTCTGAACGTCTTCATCTTCTGAATAATTCTTGACTAACACCAAATAGCTTCTGAACTCTTGTAGATATCTGAATGTCTCTGAGCTTCTGAACTTCTCTTAAGCTTCTGAGCTCTTGTAGACATCCTGATCCATTTTGAGCTTCTGAACGCATTTAGCTTCTGACCATGTTTAGCTTCTGAACTCTTTCAGAGTGTAATGATTCAGACTTTCATAAGGTTCCTTCAGAGCATAAATCAAGTGTGCTCTTGTATAAACTTAAGATTTTCCTGCACACTTAATTTAATCATTAGTAATATCAATTGTCCATTTAATACTTTGTTATCATCAAAACTAAGGGTGTGTACCAAAACACATTTTGTTCCAACAGTCGTCATCATTAGTCTTTTCAACTGACAATCCCACTATCATCAATGAAATCCTGCTTTTTCGCGTGAGTGGTCCAAGTGGCAGTTTCGGAAGTTGAAAAACTGCATGTGAACAATTCCTTTTCTTTTTCATTTAATTAATTCGAGATTTTATTCAAAACTCTATAAATACCCATCATCTTCTTCCTTGAAACGTTTCTGAAACTTCAAACAATTTCACTATTCTCTGAAATTTCTCACAAACTGCAACAACAATTTTCTTTAAGTTTAACCCAATCAAAACATCGCATTGTTCATTCTGTTTGATTCTAACCGATTCAAACTCTTAACTAATTATCTCTTTTCCCAAAACGCAAATGGAAAAACTTTATCCTCTACGAGGACAAAGAACCCATGGTTCCCCAACCTCATGATGATCCAAAAAAAAGCGAGATCTGGCATTCAGAGTTGATGATTCCCTATGCTGTTAACAAAAATGTCTACGCGTTCAGAGGTCCTCTTCCAGACGAACCAGCTCTGACTTCAAAGATAAGTGAAATCTTTCCCTGTTATCCCACATGTGAACCTCCAATATTTTCTAATGAAATACGTCATCTAGGATTTTTAACTGCAAATTTATTTCGATCTGCTCCCTCGATTCCCAATACTAAACACTTTATTCCTTGGTTAAATCGAATGGAAAAAGATTTTGGGGATTACTGGAAAACATATGGGATTTATGACCTAATTCAGTTTACTCGAATTGGTCCCCAAGTTCAACAAGAGATGATCATTGCTGCTATGCATTTCTGGGAAAAATCGACTAACACTTTTTAGTTCCCATGTGGAATGCTAACTCCAACACTTTTAGATGTGGCTGCTTTGACTGGTCTTCAACCTGATGACGAAACTTTCGATCCTTTAAACACTAGTGACAATATTGAATTTGACCCAAACGAACTGTCATTCACTAAGTTTATAGGAGAAAACATAGGAAAGGGAGAAACCAGTAATATCGAGCACGTAGCTTTTTTAACTCTTTGGTTATCTTACTATGTCTTTTGCTCTCGATCTTTACAAGTAGCAAAAATGTTTATTCCAATGGTCATCCAAATACATGAAGGTAGACATTTTGGGTTAGGAAAATTGATTCTGGCTGTTTTATATGAATCAATTAGCTTGGCATGTGATGAGATTAAAAAATCAACGAATGGCTCCTCGTTTCTAGTTGCTGGACCTATGTGGTTGCTACAGTTATGGCTTAATGCCACTTTTGAGCAAGAATTCGACTTGAGGATACCCCAAGAATATCAAGCTGAGATGGCTAATCGTCCAATCGAAGGGAGGAGGATTGTTCGATTAGCCTCTCAAAACTTAGAAACCCACTACAAAGCACTTTTCATGAAGTACATCAAAGTTTTTCTTAATTTTAATGTTTTTAAACCCCAACATGCCCCTTTTATTAAGAGAGAGTTTGGCCCCAATTGGGTTCACTGAAGATTTTCCAGCTTTCAATCCGGATAATGGGAAAGAAGTTGATGAGGTTTGGTCAACCTATTTAGATCCTACTGTTCTATCTTGTAAGATAGGCGTCCAAGCGAAACATTTTGGACTAGTAGGATATCAACCAAACTTGGTTTCGAGACAATTTGGGATGTCTCGAATTCGTCCAAAGAGCCTGTTCGAGAAAGAAACCGATGTGGTTTTAGGCTCGAGTATTTCTGAAAGGACGTTTAAGAGATTTCTCATATAACCTAAACTCATTTGACTTCAACAATTCTCACTTTTGTACCACAGACTTTGATAGTTGGTGGGAGAATTATTATTTGACTCGAACTAAGAGTGTTGAAGAGATTGTTCAAAGGTTAAAGGTTGGTTTGAACCAACCAATTGCTGAGAAACCAAAGTCGAAAGGTATCTTCACTGACCTTATTTTTATTTTAATTCCAATTTTGCTGTATTGATTCAGTTTCGATTTTTACAATTAATTATAGTTTTGAAACAAATGCTAGAAGATGCTTTGAAAGAGATAAGCAAGACCAATACTGCTGGAATTAAGATTGTTGAAGGAAGAGGAAAGGTAATTTTTCAAAACTCCTCCTTGATTTATAAAACCTACTCCTAAAACATGTTTATTAAACTCTAAACTACATGATTTTAGGGTCAGAAGAGGGCAACCAGTTCGACTGAGACTGGAAATGCCTCGAAGAAGACCAAACAAACTGTTACTATCTCCAGTGACGAATCTGTAAGTTATCTTAACTTATCTTTTGAATGTCTTCTTGTTTTCGATTCTATATTTTCATATTTTTTTTTTTTAAAATCGAAACAGGAAGAAGAAGTGGAGATTCCACTAAGAAGGGGAACGACTCGAAAGCCTGCTACCACTGAGGTGAATCCAGCACCAGCTGCTGAGGTCATTGATCCCCCAATAAACGACGTTGTAGACAAAGACAATGAGGGTAATGATGAAGGCAACAAAGATGGTGATGAAGGTAAAGCTGGCGCCACTGAAAAGGCTGAATCTGAGAAAAGTGAGAAGGTGCCAAAACAGAAGAAGAAAAAGAAGAAATCTAAGTCCAAATCAAAATCAAAATCTCCTGAAGACCAAACCCAGACAAACCCAAGTGTTTCGACTCAGCCTGCTGCTCCTACTTCGACAGAGGCATCGAAGGATGAACCTTCCAAAGTTGCAGATGAAACAGACCACACAACTGAGGCGTCAATTGAAAATTTGGACCAGGATAAAACAAATTATGAAGCTGCAAAGGTAAATGAACTTCAACTTTCTTCTCGATTTTATGACCTTAAACAATCTTTTTGTCTTTACCATTTATTCTTGTCTTTGCAGGATGATACTGAGAGGAACGTTACTGATGGTAAAAATCTGGAGGCAGCTAATGCTGCTGCTTCGAAAATGAAATTTGTTCATACGAATTCCAATTCTCAAGCCAACCCAGATAACTCAAATGAGCAAATGGATTTTGATGCTGAGTTTATGCCTGAAGCAGAGGAAGGTGGATCAGAGATTTTGCCAGAGTCTTCGACCTCAAAACTCTCGGCTAGCATTGGCATGTCTGAAGGGGAGTTCGATAATATGAGAAATTCACAACCAGATCTTGCACTAAGACTCCTTATGGCTAAGAAATGGGAACCTGCTTCGAGTAGCGATTGTAACACCCTAACCCCTTAAGCGCGTATTTATTAAATATAAACAAATAAACACCTAGCAATTAAGGCATTACATGGAAAATAAAACGGAACAAGCATGCAAAACATTTCATTAAGATTATCAAAGGAAAACCACAGCGGAATACAATCCGATTACCATATATTGATCATCATGATAATCGTAACATATTCAGAGGCTAATAGTTATCATACAAGCCATATAATTACATCCAAGTTATAGTTTACAAATAGCAAGGTCATCAAAATAAACAAGTTATAAACGAGTTCAAGCGTATGATCCCCGACTCGATGTTACAACTACCAGAACAATTGCTATTACAACCCAAAAGATAATACTAAAGGAGTAGCTTAACTAACTCCTCACCAAAAAGTATGCTAAGAATAGCACAAGCACGAACTCCTAATCCTGAGCGGACTTCTCAACCTGGTGATCTGAACCACCCAACGGTTCAGAGGTACACAAAACAGAGAGTTAGTAAACATAACCAATAACTAAGTGTAAACACTAAGCTTATACTTCATGTATATATGTTATCATGCATAACTAGTTCATATATACGTCTTCATTCTTTATTATAAACAATCAATGCAATCGAATCACAATTGAGGGTAAGAATTAATGAATATGAATTCATTCCAATTAACACACACACACACAATGCCATATACCAATTATCAAGTACATATATGCATAATTCCCTAATGCAACTAATGTCAAGTTCTCATGATATGTCCTCCTAGACATCTCTAATGCATGTGGTACCATCGTCTTTATTAGAGTATCTCACCTCTAATATCCGTCTTTATCGAATAAATATAATTCGATATCCGTCTTTATTAGAATAAATATTCTAATATCCCTAACTCAATTCATGAATGCATGGATGACTCATGAATAATCTCAAATAATTAGCATTAAGCTATACTCATGTAATATGAAAACATTATTCATATTCGTCTTTATTAAGATATCATACATCTCAATATCCGTCTTTGATATTTCAAAAATATCATCCACAATTTATATATCATTCAACATCAATCATCAAGATACAATTATCCACAATCTTAAAAGTATAGAAAACATATAAACATTTAAGAAAACTTCATGAACCAAGCTTCATCTCATGAAACTAACTTCGGAATCGGAATCTACGCGAAAAATCGAGTGAAATAGGTTTCGGGTGCATAAACCGTCAAAAAGTCAACCAAAAGTCAACACAGGTCAACCCTGGTCAACAGCCTTTACGCGCGGCGCGGCAAGTCTTACGCGCGGCGCGGCAGATCTGTCAAAACGCATTTTTGTGCAAAAAAAATCACTTATTTGACTCAAAATCACTTATTTTCAGTTCCAGAAATTATACCAAGCATGGGTTATGTTCATACATGTTTAAAACACATTAAAAGTAACTTATTAACATTAATAATCACTTATTTTTCATGGATCTTGACATATTTGTAAAAACTCATAAACATACAATGAACATGAGTTTTCACTTTCATTAAGAAAAATCATCCCAAAAAGCCCACGAAAATGAGTGGAGAAAGTTTGGGTTCGGAGAAATTGACATTCTCCCCTTTCTCTAGCCACTCACAATTATGAAAACTATCTCTCTTACCTTGGCTCTATGAATTTCGGATTTGGCTTGATGAATCTTCAAGAATCCCTTTGCCCTAGCACACAAAATGCTCTTCCTTCTCTCTACTTCTCAAAAGAACATAAGTTTTGTGAATAGTGACCTCTCTCTCTCTCTCTAAAATGCCTTATAAAGGTCTCCCAATTTGTGTGATAACTTGGGCCCAATGTCACAAGGCCCAATAGCTCTTAAGCCCACTCTCGTGTAATTCTCACAAACTCGTCTAATTAACTAATACTCTCGCTTATTAATTAATTATCGCTTATGAAAATATAATAATAGACATAAAATAATATAACGAATAAATATAATACGAATAATAAAAATTGGGTCGTTACAACTCTACCCCCCTTAAAAGAATTTTCGACCTCGAAAATTTACCTGAAAATAAGTCCGGGTACGAACTCTTCATCTTACTCTCCAATTCCCATGTTGCATTCTCGCCTGCGGGTCCTCCCCAAATTACATTCACTGAAACAATCTCTTTATTCCTCAACTTTTTCATTTCTCTTCCCTCTATTCGCAAAGGTATCGTCTCGACGGTTAAATCATCTCTTACTTGAATATCATCCGACTGAATCACATGCGACGGATCCTTCACATATTTCCTCAATTGAGATACATGAAAAACATCGTGCAAATTTGCTAATGATGGCGGCAAGGCAATCCTATACGCCACTTTTCCCACTCTTTCTGAAATTTGAAATGGTCCAATAAACCTCGATGTTAAATTCCTTGACTTTAAAGCTCGCCCCACTCCGGTAGTTGAAGTAACTCTCAAGAAAACATGCTCTCCCTCTTGGAATTCAATATCCTTTCTCCTCTTGTCATGGTAACTTTTCTGACGACTTTGAGACGCTTTCATCTTCTCCCGAATCATTCTAATCTTCTCGGTAGTTTCATGTACAATCTACGGTCCAAGTACCACATTCTCTCCTGATTCATACCAACAAAGCGGTGTACTACACCTCCTCCCATACAAAGCTTCAAACGGTGCCATTCCGATACTCGAATGGAAACTGTTGTTGTAAGTAAACTCTATCAACGGCAAACATGAATCCCAATCCAAACCTTGGTCTAAAACGCAAGCTCTCAACAAATCTTCCAATGATTGAATTGTCCTTTCCGACTGGCCATCTGTCTGAGGATGATAAGCCGAACTCAGTCGCAACTTAGTTCCCAAAGCCTCTTGCAAGCTTTCCCAAAATCTCGAAGTAAATCTTGGATCTCGATCCGAAACAATACTCGACGGAATACCATGTAGTTTCACAATTTGATCCACATAAATCTCGGCTAGCTTTGGCACTAACGTCCCCTTCTTAATAGCAATGAAATGAGCAAACTTCGTCAAACGATCTATCACTACCCAAATCACTTCATTACCTTGCACTGTCCTCGGCAAACCTCCCACAAAGTCCATAGCGATGTTATCCCACTTCCATTCCGGCACAAATAACGGTTGTAACAAACCAGAGTTTCTGATGCTCAATTTTCGACTTTTGACAAATTAGACACGCATAAACATACTCAGAGATTTGTCTCTTCATTCCCGGCCACCAAAATAATTTCTTCAAGTCTTGGTACATCTTCGTTACTCCCGGATGAATACTTAATCCGCTTCTATGACCTTCATCCATGATCATCTTCTTTAACTCCGGTACATCGGGTACACACACTCTTCCGCGAAATCTTATAATTCCCTTTTCATCAATTTTGAAATTAACTTCTTTCCCTTCTACAACAACAAGTGTCAAGTTCTCCATCAACTTCTTTTCGGTCTTTTGACATTCTTTGATATTTTCTAGAAAAGGACTCGTCAACTTCAACATTCCCAACTTCACGCTCTTTGGAGTAATTTCACAAACTAGACTCAAGTCTCGAAACTTTTCAATCAATCCCAACTCTTTCACCATTAGTGCTGACATGTGTAATGACTTTCTACTTAATGCATCTGCCACTACATTCGCTTTTCCCGGGTGGTAACTCAATTTGAAATCGTAATCCTTTAAGAATTCTATCCATCTCCTCTGCCTCATGTTCAATTCCTTTTGATCGAATAAATACTTCAAACTCTTGTGATCACTGAAAACTTCAAACTTTGATCCATACAAATAATGTCTCCACACTTTCAACGAAAATACAACTGCGGCTAACTCAAGGTCGTGCGTCGGGTAGTTCCTCTCATGAATCTTCAATTGTCTCGATGCATAAGCTACAACTTTTCCTCTTGCATAAGTACTCCTCCAAGTCCCATCTTTGATGCATCACAATACACGACAAACGGTTCTTTAGCATCAGGTAAAACGAACACAGGTGCAGTAGTCAACCTCTTCTTAAGCTCTTGGAAACTTTTCCACAATTCGCATCCCAAACAAAAGATTGATCTTTCCGAGTCAACTGTGTCAAAGGCAAAGCTAACTTTGAAAATCCCTCAATGAATCTTCTATAATATCCAGCCAATCCAAGAAAACTTCTAATCTCTGAAACGGTCTCAGGTGTTCTCCATTGCAATACCGGATGAACTTTAGCAGGATCGACAGCTATTCCTCCACTCGAAATCACATGACCAAGAAAACTTATCTCTTTCAACCAAAATTCACACTTTGACAACTTGGCATACAACTTCTTCTCTTTCAGGACTTCCAACACAATACGCAAATGATCTCTATGCTCCTCTTCGGACTTTGAGTAAATCAAAATGTCATCGATGAAAACCACAAAAAATCTATCCAAGAACGAATGAAAAATCCGATTCATGTACTCCATGAAAACTCCAGGTGCATTGGTTACACCGAAAGGCATAACTGAATACTTATAATGTCCATACCTCGTTCGAAAAGCAGTTTTTGGTATATCCTCCGTCTTTACTCTAATCTGATGGTATCCGGATCTCAAATCAATTTTACTAAACACGCAAGCACCCACTAATTGATCCATCAAATCATCTATCCTCGGAAGTGGATACTTATTCTTAATTGTCACTTTGTTCAATTGACGGTAATCAATACACAATCGCATAGTTCCTTCCTTCTTCTTAACTAGCAACACTGGCGCTCCCCACGGCGATACACTAGGACGAATGAACTTCTTTTCAATAACTCTTCCAATTGTTTCTTCAATTCCTTCAACTCTGATGCAGACATTCTATACGGTGCCATTGATATCGGGCTAGTACCAGGTACCAAATCAATAGTAAACTCTACTTCTCTTTCTGGAGGCACGTCTGAAATATCTTCTGGAAACACGTCAGGAAATTCACAAACCACTGGTAACTCGTCCATCTTGACTATCTCATCTAACTTCAAGGATGCAAACAACGCGAACATCTCCACCGGCTCCTTCAAGGATTCTACAATTTCCTTTTTACTCATCAATTGGAAACTTTCCTCCGTTTTAGGAAATACAACGGTCTTCTCACAACAGTTGATATGAACTCGATTAAAGATCAACCAGTTCATACCAAAGATCACATCTATACCACTCAGTTGGATGCACACTAGGTCCATACCAAAGTGTCTATCAAATATAGTTACAGGACAATCACGACACACTAAACGGGTAGTTACGGAACCACTAGCAGGGGTTTCTATTTCCATACGACCAGACATTTCTGTCACAGGGATACTAAGATGTTTCACGTAATCAACAGATATAAAAAATGTGTTTCTCCCGTATCAATAATCGCAATTAAAGGAGTGTTATAGATGAAACAGTACCTCTAATGAGATTATCCACTTGATCCGCATTTCCTCCATTTAAAGCAAACACTTTCCCCATCGTCTTCTTTGGTTTCTTGCACGCTGGACTCTTGTGACCCTCTTCACCACAATTGAAGCAAGTCAGCTTCCAATCACAAACATCGGACCTTTGTCCCAGCCTTCCACAATTGAAGCACTTGTCTACCTTCTTTGGACACTCAAAAGACTTGTGACCCATCTCTCCACACTTATAGCATTGTCCGTTGTTCCTCTTCTTTGTACCACTACTCTCAACAGCTTTCTTCCCTTTGTCACCATAAGGTTTCCCACGGTCTTGCCCCTTTCCTCTTTTCTCAGTCATCGCCTTGTAGTAACTACTCTTGGCCTTTCCATCCTCATCACAGATTCTGCTTTTCGCCACTAGAGTGGCAAAGTTTCGGATCTCCGAAAAACCAATGAGATGCTTGATGTCAGGACGCAACCCACTTTCAAACTTGACACACTTGTCATGCTCAGCTTCCGCGGTGTTGTAATATGGACTAAATGCACACAACGATTGGAACTTTGCAGCATACTCCGCAACCGACATGTTCCCTTGCTCAAGTTTCATGAATTCCACAACTTTCTTGCTCTTAACATCCGCCGGGAAGTAATTCCTCAGAAACTCCCTCTTAAACATCTCCCAAGTGACCATCATTGCACCAATTCCTAGCCTGAGCTTAGCACCCTTCCACCACTGACAAGCTTCCTCCCTTAGCACATACGTTCCTAAGGTAGTCTTGTTCACCTCGGAACATCCCATAGCTTCAAAGATGATCTCTAGTTCTTCCACCCACTTGACAACGACCTCCGGAGCATACCCTCCAGTGAAGAATGACGATTTGTGCTTCATAAATCGTTCCAACCTTTTCTCATCTTCTCTTGCAGGATCATTGTCTCTAGTCATAAGGTTAGTCAGAACAGTCAAAGCCTCTGCGATCTGAGCGCTAGTTCTTCCAGCCATGATTCCTGAACAATTAATCAACCCAACGACAAGCTTAGCAACTAATATCCACAGTATTACCTCTACACATGTCGAATATATATGGGTAATAACTCCTAATTGGTTCCACATGAACCGACCAGGCTCTGATACCACTATTGTAACACCCTAACCCCTTAAGCGCGTATTTATTAAATATAAACAAATAAACACCTAGCAATTAAGGCATTACATGGAAAATAAAACGGAACAAGCATGCAAAACATTTCATTAAGATTATCAAAGGAAAACCACAGCGGAATACAATTCGATTACCATATATTGATCATCATGATAATCGTAACATATTCAGAGGCTAATAGTTATCATACAAGCCATATAATTACATCCAAGTTATAGTTTACAAATAGAAAGGTCATCAAAATAAACAAGTTATAAACGAGTTCAAGCGTATGATCCCCGACTCGATGTTACAACTACCAGAGCAATTGCTATTACAACCCAAAAGATAATACTAAAGGAGTAGCTTAACTAACTCCTCACCAAAAAGTATGCTAAGAATAGCACAAGCACGAACTCCTAATCCTGAGCGGACTTCTCAACCTGGTGATCTGAACCACCCAACGGTTCAGAGGTACACAAAACAGAGAGTTAGTAAACATAACCAATAACTAAGTGTAAACACTAAGCTTATACTTCATGTATATATGTTATCATGCATAACTAGTTCATATATACGTCTTCATTCTTTATTATAAACAATCAATGCAATCGAATCACAATTGAGGGTAAGAATTAATGAATATGAATTCATTCCAATTAACACACACACACACAATGCCATATACCAATTATCAAGTACATATATGCATAATTCCCTAATGCAACTAATGTCAAGTTCTCATGATATGTCCTCCTAGACATCTCTAATGCATGTGGTACCATCGTCTTTATTAGAGTATCTCACCTCTAATATCCGTCTTTATCGAATAAATATAATTCGATATCCGTCTTTATTAGAATAAATATTCTAATATCCCTAACTCAATTCATGAATGCATGGATGACTCATGAATAATCTCAAATAATTAGCATTAAGCTATACTCATGTAATATGAAAACATTATTCATATTCGTCTTTATTAAGATATCATACATCTCAATATCCGTCTTTGATATTTCAAAAATATCATCCACAATTTATATCATTCAACATCAATCATCAAGATACAATTATCCACAATCTTAAAAGTATAGAAAACATACAAACATTTAAGAAAACTTCATGAACCAAGCTTCATCTCATGAAACTAACTTCGGAATCGGAATCTACGTGAAAAATTGAGTGAAATAGGTTTCGGGTGCCTAAACCGTCAAAAAGTCAACCAAAAGTCAACACAGGTCAACCCTGGTCAACAGCCTTTACGCGCGGCGTGTCAGATCTGTCAAAACGCGTTTTTGTGCAAAAAAATCACTTATTTGACTCAAAATCACTTATTTTCAGTTCCATAAATTATACCAAGCATGGGTTATGTTCATACATGTTTAAAACACATTAAAAGTAACTTATTAACATTAATAATCACTTATTTTTCATGGATCTTGACATATTTGTAAAAACTCATAAACATTCACAAATCTTAACAAACATCTACAAATACCCATTTTTACCCATTAAAATTGTTCATACATCATGTTAAGAGTATATTAAACATACTATGAACATGAGTTTTCACTTTCATTAAGAAAAATCATCCCAAAAAGCCCACGAAAATGAGTGGAGAAAGTTTGGGTTCGGAGAAATTGACATTCTCCCCTTTCTCTAGCCACTCACAATTATGAAAACTATCTCTCTTACCTTGGCTCTATGAATTTCGGATTTGGCTTGATGAATCTTCAAGAATCCCTTTGCCCTAGCACACAAAATGCTCTTCCTTCTCTCTACTTCTCAAAAGAACATGAGTTTTGTGAATAGTGACCTCTCTCTCTCTCTAAAATGCCTTATAAAGGTCTCCCAATTTGTGTGATAACTTGGGCCCAATGTCACAAGGCCCAATAGCTCTTAAGCCCACTCTCGTGTAATTCTCACAAACTCGTCTAATTAACTAATACTCTCGCTTATTAATTAATTATCGCTTATGAAAATATAATAATAGACATAAAATAATATAACGAATAAATATAATACGAATAATAAAAATTGGGTCGTTACAGCGATACTGGAAGTACTTCGACTAGATCTGAAACCAGTATTCGACAAAACGTTCACCAAGATTCTCTATTGCTCAAGTTTCATTCAGTTTACATAAATGGCGACGTGCTGAAATCCATTGAGGAAAATACCAATGCTGCTTTTGCCCACAAAAACTTCTTGAATCAATTGCACAACCCTCTTATTGATGAAGCTGAAGGTGCGTGGAGAAAACATAAGAAGGGGGGTTGAATTGTGTTTTGGATATTTAAAAACTTTTCAAGATATTTAAATCTATCAGAGTCTTTAAGCACAGCGGAATTGTTCACACAATTAACTTACAGCTAAGTGAATGATAAAGGAATAAATGAGAGAGTGAGAGAGAGAAGAACACACAACAATTTATACTGGTTCCCCTCACAAATTGAGAGTACTCCAGTCCCCTTGTTTCCAAGAGAGTTCACTATAATCACTAACATTACAATCAGATGCTCAAGCACACAAGCTCAAGACTTCCTTGCTCAAGTCACACAAGACTTAAGACTTCCTGCTCTAAGTCACACAAGACAGAGAGACTTCCTTGCTCTAATCACACAAGATCAGAGACTTCCTTGCTCAAGCACACAAGCTCAAGACTTCCTGCTCTAAGTCACACAAGACAGAGAGACTTCCTTGCTCCTACACTCAGCAGAAGACTTCTTTGCTCTAATCACTAAGATTGAGACTTATGTGCTTCTACACTAAGCAGAAGACTTTCTTGCTTCTACACTAAGCAGAAGACTTACTTGCTTCTACACTAAGCAGAAGACTTACTACTAACTTTTAAGCTTAAACTTATTACAAACATAATAACTTCAGAGGCTTAAGCTAGTTTCTATTCTCACTTCATTTGAGAGATGTTTTCTATTACAATTCAAATTCTCACTTTATTCTGAGAGATGTTTTCTAATGAAGATCGTTAGTCATCAATTCTTTCTTTGGCATATTTATATGAGTTGAGAAAGACATTGAGACGTTGGAGAAATTCCTGTTGTAAAATGGACAGCTATAGTCTTTGAAGATCCGTTGAGTAAAGCCACGTCTTCTTTTGCAGTGAAGCTTCACCTTTACTGTTTGTCCAAAGTATAGTAATAAGGTACAACTAGCTCCTAGAGAGAGTAGGATCACATCCTTTGTGACCGTTGTAATTATTTGACCTTAGAACAAATCAACAGGCTTGATAAGAGTAGTTGATGTAGCCCTTCTGATGATTTGGAGAATTCCTTTGCTTCTGATGAAGCTTTGATAACTTGGAGTCTGATTGGTCTTGAATGGATGGCCTCTGATAGTCCTTCGTAATTCAGCTTCTGAACGTCTTCATCTTCTGAATGACTCATGACTAGCAGATAGCTTCTGAACTCTTGTAGGCATCTGAACATCTTTGAGCTTCTGAACTTCTCTGAGCTTCTGAACTCTTGCAGACATTCTGATCCTCTTTGAGCTTCTGACCACGTTGTAGCTTATGAACTCTTTCATAGTGTAAAGATTCAGACTTCCATAGGTTTCATCAGAGTCTAAATCAAGTGTGCTCTCGATATAACGTTGGATTCTCCTGCACTCTTAATTTAAACATTAGTACCATCAATTGTCCATTTAATACATTGTTATCATCAAAACCTAAGGGTGTGTATTAACACATATTTTGTTCCAACAGAAGCTACATTGAGTAAAGTTTTACAACTCGAGTCTATAATTGAGCAGTTTGCCAAAGCTGTTCAAAAGAAGGACTATACTCTTGGAAGGATAAGTCATCAAAAATTAGCTCAAGCTATTGTTTTCGATAAAGCAAATCGCTCTGTCGAAAAGGTAGAAGAAATGAAAACTCAGAAAGCTAATTCTGTTGAAGGAGTTCAAGAGTGTATTTCGAATATTGACAAATGGCAACAAGAAATCTCAGATCTGCGAGCTGAAATTATAAAAAGGTAACTCCTCATTGACTCTGAAAGGAAAAAACGTAACCAACTCAAGGAAGCTGCTGCTAAAGCTCATCAAGAGGCATCGAGATTGAAGTTGCTTTTTTGTAGTTGGAGGTTGTGTCACCATTATTGCCTTTGTCTTATTCTGATTTATTTCAATGCCCTTCTTATGTACAACAAAGCCAAGGAAATCTCCTGCATGCACACAAAAAGCACATTTTAGTGGATTCATTTTTAATCCACATTGTCTCATTCTTTCGAATGATTTTTTAAGATGTTTTAAATGGCCATCATCAGATGAAGACTTGATAACAATATCATCTATATATACTTGCATAAAGTTATCAATAAAATCATGAAAAATTAAATTTATTGCTCTTTGATATGTAGCCCCAGCATTCTTTAAACCAAAGGGCATTACTACCCATTCATAGGTTCCTAATGCTCTTGGGCATCGAAAAGCAGGTTTATGAATATCCTCTTCAGCAATAAAAATTTGATTATAACCTGAATAACCATCTAACATACTTAAATATTCGAAACCTGCTGCTGAATCAATAAGCATTTCTGCTACAGGCATAGGGTATTCATCTTTTGGTGTAGCATTATTTAAATCTCGAAACTCTATACATACCCTAAGAGTTCCATTCTTTTTAGTTACAGGTACTATGTTTGCTAACCATTGGACATACCTGGCAGTTCGAATGAACTTACTCCTCAGCAATCTTTCGATTTCACCTTTTATCTTGGACATCATTTCTGGTACGAATCTCCTTGGTAATTGTTTGACTGGTTTCTTTTCTGGTTTTAAGGGTAACCTGTGTTCTACCAACTCTTTCCTATTTGGCAGGAACCACAAAGAGCATCTGAGTGATATTGAAGCTTAGGTAGGCCTCTGACAAGGTCAAGTTTGCTGAGCTTAGAGATTAACCTCCAGTTAGCATGACCTAACCTCTTATGCCAAACCCACTTTTCTTCACTCAGAGTTAGCAAGCATTTTACCTCTTGGTTTGCCAAATCAGAAAGGTTTACTTTAAAAACATTGCCTATTCTCTTACCTTTGAACACTATGGACTTGTCAGACACTCTAATTACAGTACATAACCCTTTATCAAAGTTAACCACAAACCCATTGTCACAAAATTGACTGATGCTAAATAGGTTGTGTTTAAGTCCATCTACAAACCAAACATTATTAATAGAGAGGGAGGAATTACCTACAGTACCTGTACCTTTGATCTTGCCTTTCTGATTTCCTCCAAAGCCGACTGTTCCACCATCTTCAAGTTTCAAAGATGAGAACAATTTCTTATTACCAGTCATGTGCCTTGAACATCCACTATCCAGATACCATGATTGATCACTATTTTCTTTCAGACTGGATAGCTGTAGAATAAACAAGGTCAATCATTGTAATAATATCCTCTATATTCATTGTGAAATTCTCTCCAATAATCATTTGCCTTGTCCACTTCAACATCTCTGGAAGTAAAGTAATGTTTAGGAACATAAGCTTTCATTCCATAGCTGATCACTTGCTTCCATTCATCTGGTTTGAAATAATTCTTCCTACAGTGAAAATCTGAATAGAAAACAATTTTACATCTTGGTACCCATTGTTGTCTGGGTCCAGTTTGGTTAGTTCTATATCCTTTAGTTCTTCTTTGCCTTTGTGAAGAACTTTGTAGACTATTAAAGAATTTTCTTTGAAAGTTTGGTCTTTGAAAATTGACCCTCTTAGTCCATTGATTTTGAAATCTAGGCTTTGATTGGATGAGCTTCTGAGTCCCAAAGTTTTCAGAGTCTTAGACTTGATAGTCTCAGATTCTGAACGCTCAGGTTCTGAGTTGCTCTCTTTGAGGTTCTGAAGGACAGCCTCTGAAGTACCTTCAGAGCTTGTCTTGCAGACCCCAAAGATACCTTCAGAGTCTGAAACAATCATAGCTTTGCCTTTGTTTTTCTCAGGCACAAAGGTTGAATAAAGATTATCAGGAATATTATTTACACTAGTGTAAGGGTTTTGTTTCCCATATGATTTACCATATGAGTAACCAATACCTTCGCCTACATTTTTACAAACATTATAAATCATAGACGCCATTTTACTTTTGTTGACGTTCTGATGAACAAATTCCTGAAGAGCAACCTCATGCTCATCAGTAGGTTTGTTGCATCTTGTGCATCCATTTTCAAGTTCTTTAATTTTGATTAAGGAATTTTTATATAGATCTTGAAAATGTTCAGCTCTCTTTTCTAACTCATCCTTTTGTGTTTTTAAAAGTTTTAGTTTAGAGGATGATTTAGCAAACTTACCTAAAGATATACCAAGATAGGTTAAAAGTTGTTCTTTAGAATAATTTAACAATACCTGTTCAGATTCAGAGTCTGATTCATCAGAGTTTGATCCTTCAGAGTCTTCACTAGCTGTAGCCATCAGAGCCACATTTGCTTCTTCATCATCACTATCTGAGGATGCTTCCAGGTCTTCAAATGTTACCATTAAGCTCTTCTGAAATCTCCTCTTGTAGTTACTGAACTTCTTGTCTTTGTCTTTTGATGAAGCTTCAGGACATTCAGCAATGAAGTGTCCTGGTTTGTTGCACTTGAAGCAATTCTTCTCTTCTCTGCTGGGAGTGCTCCTTGAACTATTTCCTCTTCGATTCTTACTCATCCTTGCCCATTTTTGAAAGTTTCTGGTGCGAATGGCAAGTTCTTCATCTTCTTCTTCTTCTTCTTGATCATCTGAGGAAGAATCCTCTTCAACCACCAGAGTTTTAGCTTTAACAGTTTTTGAAGATTTCCTGGTTGAAGTTAAAGCTACTGATCTTTCTTTCTTCTTCACTGTATCAGCATTCAATACTATCTCATGGCTCTTGAGATTGCTGATGAGTGATACAAGAGAGATTTTCTCAAGATCCTTAGCTTTTTTAATAGCTGTGACCTTAGGTCTCCATTTGTCAGTCAAGCTATTTAAGATTTTCCACACATGATCAGAGGTTGTATTGCTTTTCTTCAGAACCCTGAGGCTAGACACCAGAGTCTGAAATCTAGAAAACATTGTCTCAATGTCTTCATCAGGTTTCATGGTAAAAAGCTCATACTGCTGGACCAGTAGTCTTGCTTTGGCATTCTGAACTTGCCTATTACCATCATAGTTTGAGCATAGAGAGTCATACATAGCTTTAGCTGTAGATCTATCCATGATTTTGGTATATTCATCATGAGATATTGCAGACAGCATGATTTGTTTGACCTTGTTGTGTTTAGAAAAAATCTTCTTGTTTTCAGTAGATAGAGCTCTTATCTGAGCTATGGTAATTTTACCATCAGAGCCTATTCCATCAATAGGTACTCCCTCTTCTATCAAGTCCCAAAGCTCATCATCAATTCCATTGACATAATGATAAATGCTATATTTCCACCATTCAAATCTTAGAGCATCACCACTAAAGATTGGAACCTTTTTGCTGCTTGAATCATGATTAGACGCTGAAGAGGTGGAGTTCATGTTGTCGTAGTTGTATTGAACGTTGGATAGATCTGTATTAGAAGATGTAGGAATATTTGCAGGTGTAGATTCTTCCCCATACATACAGTGTTTTTCAAAGATCTTTTACTGTCTCACTGTGAAGTGATTAAAAGACAGAACTGGAGCTCTTGATACCAATTGAAGGTGAAAAACACGAGAAGGGGGGTTGAATTGTGTTTTTAAAAATGTTTCTTTTGTCTTAAGAAACCTATAAATGCAGCGGATATGATAAACTGAACTAAACACAAAACACAAATAAAACAGTGAGAGAGAGAGAGAAATAACACACAAAAATTTTATACTGGTTCCTCTCACAAAACGAGAGTAGTCCAGTCCCCTTGCACTTACAAGGGATTTCACTATAATCATAAAGATTACACAACTAATGCTCAAGCACGCAAGCAAGAGACTTCCTTACTCTAAGTCACACAAGACAAAGAGACTTCCTTGCTTAAGCACACAAGCTTAAGACTTCCTTGCTCAAGTCACAGAAGACTTAAGACTTCCTGCTCTAAGTCACACAAGACAAAGAGACTTCACAAACTAACTTAATACAAAGATTAAGTAGGACTGAAAGTTCTAAGCAAGACTCTCTGAACACTAAGCTCAGAGTCTGTAATATCAAAAGATATTTAACTTAGAATATAACACTAGAAAGAATAACACAGTACACAGCTTCGAATATGATTTGAATCTTTCTAAGTTCAGATGATCTTCCAGTAGTCTTCTCTCTATGAGAATGTCTTCTATTTATACTCTAGGTATAAAGACGTTGAGAAGAGAACCGTTGGTTGTACACTGTCCTTTTTGTTGACAAGACGGTTGTACTCTTTGACAGGACCGTTGTACTATTGCATTGCTTATTAGCTGTTTTTCTTCAGAGAGAGTTCTTCAGGATCTGATGATACCGTTAATTTGATCTTCTGAAGATGTACACACGCTTTAGACTGTGTTTCTTTCTTTTGGCCTCTAAGGACTTCTTTAGAGGCTCTGATGCTTTCGGCATCATCAGAGCCTACAAACACTTCAGACAGTGTCCTTCAGATGCCCAAATGATGATCTATGAGGATGATATTTTTGCTTTGTTCCTGCACACTAGATCATTTATTAGTAATACCAATTGTCCATTTAATACCTTGTTATCATTAAAACTTAGGGTGTTTTATTAATAAAACTCATTTTGTTCCAACACAGAGATCAATGAATCAAGTATATTCTTGTCTTTACAAAGCAAAATTGATCAAGCATTTTAATAAGACCTTACTTAAACTCTCTAATAGTCAGCAGAAGTATAAAAAGCTTAAAGCAGACTATGAGAATCTAAGTAAGCAAGCAAAATCACTCTGAAGGTCCTGTTCAAAAAGATTTTATTAAAACAAAAGACCTTGAGAATGATTATGCTATATGTTACAAACCCCTTGAGCACTATCTAGTTCTCAAAGAGTAATGTAACATCAATGCTAATCAAAATAAAATTGTTTCCATGCTTTGCAACCTTAAGACCAACAATACTAATGGGATTGGATACTCTAGTAGTAAAACACTACAGGAACCAAGCTCATCAGTTATTGATGAAAGCTTCTCTCTTCCAAATCTTTACACTACATTTGTATCTGATATCACTCAGATAAAACAAATGAAGGATGAAGATTTGGCAACTAACAGTCTAGGACCCTCAAGCAAATGGGTACCAAGAGACAAAAGTGTTTACTTGATTGCAGGTGAAACTAAGACTCTGAACCTTCCAATCACATGGATGCATTTGACTGTGAATGGAAGAAGAGCAATTGTGCATAAAAGGCACATTCTTGAAGAGTCAGATGGAGAAGAAGATGAGATGGATTACATAAGGAGCAGGAGGGAGCATGAAGAATTTGAAGCTTGTAGTGAAGATGACAACAACTCAGTTTGGTGGAGTGATTGTTCAGGCTATGAAATTGACTACACCTAATCAAGAAAGCTTCAATACAAGGTAAGTATGCTTAACTCCTGAATGACATTTCAGAGGAATAACTCTCAAAGGTTTGAAAATGTCTTCTTAGGATACACAATGTTCAGAACTAAAAACCTTGAAGAAAAAAATCCTGTCTGAACAAATTTTTTTGTATCCTGAAAAGTTTGTTTTTCAGCCTCTGAAGTTCTTCAGGTTTCAGCATCTGAAGAAGCTCAGACTCTGAGAAACTTTTCAACCTCTGACAGTTAAGCCTCTGAATACAAAATGAATTGCAAACGTTTAAGTATTTTTTACTAAAACGTTTTGGCGCTAAAAAGACAACATGCACACACGTTTTGATTGGTTTGAATGCAGTTAATGATTAGTGTGTTTTATTTTTTAATTAATGTATTGTGTGTTTTAATTTGTCTTATGTTTTTAACAAAATCTCTTAAACACTCACACTTTATACTATCACATCCCTCACTCTTGCTCTTCAAAGCTAGAACAAACTCTTTCTCTCTCTTTAGCAAATTCCACACCCTAACCTTCTCTAATGGCATCTACTTCAACATCAGTTCCAGACTCCTTGTTTACTTTTCCCAAAAATTTTCCGATCAACACCATCGCTTGCGAGGAAATGTTTTCTACAGATTTATCTCTTAAGAGGGAGGGAAAATCTTTAAACCTGGTTATGGAACAACCAGTGAACTTTGATAGTTTGGAAAAGAATCAGTTTGATGTTCTAAAGTTCTTCTCTAATCATAAAGGGAGCTTTAGATACATGAATCTTTTAAATGGTCCAATCTATCCTTCTCTGGTAAAAGACTTCTGGATTAGAAGTAAGGTGAAGACTGTTGAAGACTATCACAAGGAGCTAGCTGCAAGGAGGAAAGAAAAGCCTGAAAATGAAGACAAAACCCCTCAAGAGTTAGGATTGAGAATCATTGAGGAAACAGAGGTGCATTCTGTTGTGTGCGGCTTTGAAGTAATTCTTAGTACTTCAAACTTGGCTAAGGTACTATCCATCCCAAACGAAGGCATCCACTATACCTTTAGTCACAATGAAGCACAAGAATCTATGTTTCTGAAGAGTATGACAAGACATTGCTACGTCAAGGGAACAAGCTGTGGGAGCAACAAGATAGGTGATTTGAAGCCCACTCAGAGGATATTAGCCAAAATCATGTTAAATTCTATATTTCCAGGAAATGAAAATCCTGATCATTTGTCATGGGATCATAGACACTTTGTCTATTTTATTACAAGGAAATATGATTTAAATTGGGCTAAATACATCTTTGATCACCTATGCAAATATGTGCTTAAAACTCAAAATCAGGCCAAATCTGATATACATGTAGTCTACCCAAGAATCCTCAGTGAGATTTTCTATCAATGTGGAGTGATAGACATAATCAAAACTACTGGTCATGACTACTTGTTAAGAGAACTCAGAGACTCCACAATATCTGCTCATATACTCTCTCACATGAACTTGTTGACAAGACTTGAGGTACAACCTTCAGAATCTCTGATGCCTCAGTCTCACTCAAAACCTTCCTTACTAAAGAAATTGAACATTGAAATGCCTATTGTTTCCATAAGCATTGTCAATAAATATATTCAACTGATGGACAACCTTGGAGAAGGGTTTAAAGCTGAGAAGGAAGAATTGAAGAAAAAGAAGAGAATAAGGCTAGTGAAAGCATATAAAGTTAAAGGTTCAAAAAGTGATGAAGAACCTCTCAGTGTCAGACAAAAGCAACTTACCAAAGAGCCTGAGGAAAAGATTGATGAAATCTCAGATCACAACAAATCAGGTGATGTATCTCTCTCTAAACCTGTTGTTACTTCTGCTCAAGACATTCATTTAACCTCATCATCAACCCAAACCCTCTAAAATTATAACCAGACAAGTTCTGAAGATAATCTCACAATAAAACAACTTATATTAGAACCTGTCAAAACAACTCACCCTGAACCAGTCTTTATCAACATTTCATCATCATCATCTTCGACTGATTCTGACCCTAATGAGTTAGATGAAATTCTAGCTAATTTTGAACTGCTTAATGCCAAATCTAAGCATAAATTAGCTCAGCCATCTATGACTCAAACTGTTTCAAACCCTCATGAACTCACATACCAAACCTCATCTGAACATGTTGATTCAAAAGAAAACCTGAACCTCTCACCATCAAACCTTGTTGAGGCTATGATCAAAGAACTCTCTACAGAAGATTTCCATCTCAAAAACCTTGATCACACCAGCCCCAGTCCTCAACAATTCCAACAAATACCTATTCACTCTAATCCCCAACTCACAGAAACACCCTTATCCAATGAACCTCATCCAACCCAATCAAACAATCTTGATGTCTTGAGCAAATGCAATGACTTGTTTACACAGATACAAGGTCTTTATGACCTAAGGCAAACAGATATGCTTTCATCTGAGTATACTGCTCAATGGGTAAGTCTGACAGAGGAACTAGTAAAAGAGTTGTATAACCTTCAGAAGATAGTTGTGGAAGAACAGAAGAAATTTGACAAAGGGAAAGTCATCGATGTTACAGAAGACATTCAGACTCAAATGGACACAGAGAGGGATCATTCTAAATCCTCTACTGTAAGAGAAAATATTGGGCAAAACCTTAGGGAAAGGTTAGCTTCAATAATGGACGATATGAATGTTCCTCTTCAAGACAGTCTAAGGGATGATCAAGGTAATCAACAACATCTAAGGAATCCTGTCTATGAGAGTGATATCAGAAGGATTGAAGCAAAAGTAGACAAGTTTGGGGGATTGATGGAAGAAGTAAATACTAATCAGAAAAAACATAATGGCAACCCTAGCATCTTTCTGTAGTCAACCCCAACCTTAGGATTTCTTTGATTATCTATAGGACTTCATGATTGATTACTTATAAGATTTCTTTGTTAATTATGTCATTGATTCTGTTTAGCATGTCTTTTGTTTGTCTTAAATTCTTTAACTGATTTACATTTTTGTTAAGTAAACATTCTTGCAAATTGATTTTTCAAACTCTTGAGTTTCATTTATAAAATTGATGTTCAATGTGTACAATGTGTGGATATTCTTGAAGGATCAAATTACATAACAAGAAGAAATATAAATAAGAACATCAATTTACAACAAGCCAAAGAAATGAGTATTTGTTACATAACATCCTAAAGATGATCAACTGGTATCCTTAGATGGTGGAATTGGGTGACCCAGCTTGGATGGCACCTCTCTTGGGGAATCTGAGTCATCTGACTTTCCTGACTCTTCCTCAGGAGAAGATTTTAGTTCATCTAAGATTTGATCATCAGCTTGGTCTTCTTTAGGAAAATTTGTTTTCAAATACTCAAACCAGTCAGAGTCCCATTCTTCAGACTCTGTATGAGAACCTGCTTGCTCAGACTCTGAAGTAATTGGAATCTCATACTCTAGCTTTGTTCTTCTTGATGTTTCTTCTTTGTGTTTTCTCCTATCTTGACTGACTCTCGTTGAAACTACCTTCTTCTTCTCTGAGCGTTTCATTTTTTCTCTCAAGAGATCTATCAATAACCTAGGATAATTCTGTGTGACTAAAATGACTAGGTATCTCTCTCCTTTTATAAGCATAATTCAATGGCCGAATATTAAATGTGTTCAACCACTCCTGATTTGACGGCATTGAAAGTTGAATTTCTATTAATTGCTTATATTACCTTTTTGATAATGACAAAAGGGGGAGAAAGAATATTGGTAAATCAATTGTTGGAAGAAGAGAAATTACTTGGCTTTTTAAGGCCATGTAGTGCTTCAAAGAAAGAACGTAGGAGAGTGGTCAAAATAGTAGCATGAGGTACATGTTGTGTTATGACAATCTGATCTTTGAGGATTTCAAAATATTGTATTAAAGGGCTCTGAAATGTTTTCAATTTTTTGTTCAGACTCTGAGCTATTTTCTTTGAAAAGATTTTTTTTTTAAGCTCTGAACTGTTTGAAAATATTTTGAACTCTGAAGCTGTTAATGATAACCATCAGAACCAAGTGTGTATGTAGAAGTCTCTAAGCGCCTCTGATCCTATTTTGTCATTCAATTTAAATATTGCTTCATCTTGCATCTGCATTAAGGGCTTAATTTCAAGGAGAATACATTTATTAATTGAAGTTTATTATTCATAGTTAGTTCTTGAGTAAGGGTGCAACCTTATTCAAAGATTATCACACTATGGAAAGAAGAAGCTTGCAAACCTTGTTCTTTACATAGTGAAATATGAATAATTTAAGTCATATAATAAAGTATTTCTGAAACTGATTAAAATTAACTATCGATACAAAATAGGGGGAGCTTACAAACCTAACCCTATGGGTTATCAGACTTAGGGGGAGCTTGCAAAACTCAGAAGCCTAATGTCAACATAGATGATTTTTATCAACAACAATTGTATTTAATACTTGTGTTTGTCATCATCAAAAAGGGGGAGATTGTTGGAACAAAATATGTGTTAATACACACCCTTAGGTTTTGATGATAACAAAGTATTAAATGGACAATTTATGATACTAATGTTTAAATTAAGTGCAGGAGAATTCAACGTTTAATCAAGAGCACACTTAATTTAAACTCTGATGAAACCAATGGAAGTCTGAATAATTAAACTCTGAAAGAGTTCAGAAGCTACAACGTGGTCAGAAGCTAAACAAAGTTCAGAAGCTCAAAGTACATCAGAACGTCTGAAGGTGTTCAGGAGCTCAGAGGAGTTCAGAAGCTCAAGGATGTTCAGAGGCCTACAAGAGTTCAGAGGTTGTCTGCTAGTCATGAGTCATTCAGAGGATGAAGACGTTCAGAAGCTGAATTGCGAAGGACTATCAGAGGCCAACCATACAAGACCAATCAGACTCCAAGTTATCAAAGGTTCATCAGAAGCGAAGGAATTCCCCAGTCATCAGAGGGCTACATCAACTACAACTTATCAAGCCTGATGATTTGTTATAAGGTCAACTAAATTGCAACGCTCACAAAGGATGTGATCCCTCTCTCTAGGAGCTAGTTGTACCTTATTACTATACTTTGGACAAACAGTAAAGGTGAAGCTTCTCTGCAAAGGAAGACGTGGCTTTACTCAACGGATCTTCAAAGACTACAGCTGTCCATTTTACAACGGGAATTTCTCCAACGTCTCAATGTCTTTCTCAACTCATATAAATATGCCAAAGAAAGAATTGATGACTAGCGCTCATTATTAGAAAATATCTCTCAGAAGAAAGTCAGAATTGAATTGTAATAGAAAACATCTCTCAAATGAAGTGAGCATAGAAACTAGCTTTAAGCCTCTGAAGTTATTATGATTGTAATAAGTTTAAGCTTAAGTTAGTAGTAAGTCTTCTGCTTAGTGTAGAAGCAACAAAGTCTTCTGCTTAGTGTAGAAGCAACAAAGTCTTCTGCTTAGTGTAGAAGCAAGAAAGTCTTCTGCTTAGTGTAGAAGCACATAAGTCTCAATCTTAGTGATTAGAGCATGAAGTCTTGAGCCTGAGTGCTTGAGCAAGGAAGCCTCTGATCTTGTGTGATCAGAGCAAGGAAGTCTCTATGTCTTGTGTGACTAAGAGCAGGAAGTCTTAAGCTTGTGTGCTTAAGCAAGGAAGTCTTTGATCTTGTGTGATCAGAGCAAGGAAGTCTCTATGTCTTGTGTGACTAAGAGCAGGAAGTCTTGAGCTTGTGTGCTTGAGCATCTATTGTAATCCTTGTGATTATAGTGAAACTCTCTTGGAAACAAGGGGACTGGAGTACTCTCAATTTGTGAGGGGAACCAGTATAAATTGTTGTGTGTTCTTCTCTCTCTCACTCTCTCATTTACTCCTTCATCATTCATAACGCCATAAGTTAAATTGTGTGAACAATCCGCTGTGCTTTAAAGACTTTGAAAAGGTTTAAATATCTTGGAAAGTTTTTAAATATCCAAAACACAATTCAACCCCCCCCCCCCCCCCCCCTTTCTTGTGTTTTCTCAACGCACCTTCACCCATCTCCAATGTCTATTTCTTGCAATGTGTCTTGGGCTTGCATTTTATGATTTACATTTAAAGGATCTTTTTCGAAACCCAATGGTTCGTCATCATAAATGCAATCCAAATTTTGCAAGTTTGGCATATTATTTCCATTTTCAAGATCAATGGCTTTATTAGCCACTTTTTGAGAAACATTGGCTTCGAAAGCCATATTTTCTTTCATTGCTACAGCTTCTAGTGTCGTATTTAATCTGTTTCCGGCCATGTAAGCCGAAATTCTTGCCCATGGGGTGGGCTCAGTCATGAGGATAGTAGAATTCACAATCCCACCCAGATGGTGGAATTACTCCATCTTCAGAGGAATCATTGTCTATTTCCTCTCTTCCCCAACAGAATCCATGAGTTGGGTGGAGTTTTATAGAGTGGTAAACATTCTCATAAACCACTTTGTCGAAAGAAGTGTCCTTATCGCCGCATGGTGCAATCGAAGCAAGGTTCTTGTCGAAGGTCTGCTTTGTTATGTGACATTGTTCAGAAAGATAGTAGCTTTGATCTGCTTCTACATATTCTACAATGCCATCATCTCTCCATATAGCCAAGTTTTGATGCAGAGTCGAAGGCACTGCCCCCACTCCGTGAATCCATTCTCTTCCTAGAAGAAGATTGAAATTTGCTTTGGATTCGACCACCAAAAATAAAGTTGGCCTTACTGTACTTCCAATGGCAACTTCAACTTGGAGAGCTCCCCAAGAGTGGCCACTTTTCCATTCATAGTTCGAAAAGACGATATTATGAGAAATAAGATCAGTGTCATACTTCCCAATTTTCTCCATTAACGAAGAGGGCATCAGATTCATAGCTGCTCCTCCATCAATCAAAACCTTATTCACGCCAACATTGTTAACTTTTGCTCTAACAAAAAAAAGGTTTAAGGTGATTTTTATCCCATCATCAGGCTTTGCAAAGTTGGCGCATTGTTCTTCGATGCATCCATTATTCATCACATAATAACAAACTGGTTTAACATCAACCAGTGGTGGTTCATAGCAATCCTCCTCTCGATCAGAGAAAGACCACACATCAAATTCACGTGGTAAAACAGATACCACATTACAAACCACGTCGAAATCATTTTCTGACCCAAAGTCATCATCCTCACCATCAAAACATTCCTCTTCATTTATTTTTTTCATCACTTTTTCCTGGAATGTTTGGTTGTGAAATCCTTTCGATCACAGGCCTTTTGACCTTTTCTTCAATTTTGATTCCTTTAACATTGTTCCCCTCTGGAACATTTTGAACCTCTTGTCTCTTCTGGCGTTGGAATCTACGCCATTGTGTTCTTGTCATTGGATTTTTACCCTTATAATTATTTTTATAAGAATATTTCTTGGCATCTTTTGCCATGTTGGACTGACAATCAGTTTGCCAGACCTTACTAGAACTTCCCTGTTGCTTGACTCTCTTGTCGAAAGCTGCATATCTACCATGCCCCCATTGACCTATGGGTATTTTTGTTGATGGTAAGAAAGTTTGTTTTCGACCAATCCTTTCATGAATTGAAGGATTTGTCATTACAGCCTTTCCTTTGTTTGGTTGTTGGTTTGGTCCACTATTGAAGTTCAGTCTTCTGTTTGGACCATTAAACTTTGGTTTTACATAAGGCAGATAATTTTCGAGGCCTGCAGTAGCCTCTTTATTGCATACAGCACTACACCGGGGGCATAGCATGACTTGATGATTTTTTGCTTTGCATTTCATAAGAAAGTCAAGCAAATCCTCTTCAGCCTTAGGGTAAACCACTTTAATCTTCTCGATATACTCCTCCTCTGGGATTGATTCGAGTGTGGTGACTTCCATGGCTTCGACCATCATACACTCATATGGTTCAGCAAAAAAAGTTTCAGCAACTTGAAGGGGGTCAGTATCCACCTTCATTGAAGGCTTCGATTTTTCATCAAACTTCAATCTCCCCTCGTTCAGTACTTTTTGAACAAGATCCCTGAAAAGAACACATTGAGATGTTTTATGACCTACAAAATTATGAAATTTGCAATAACCTCTCTTTTTCTTTGTTCTAAAGGAGGAACTTTTAAACCCTTTTGAACAATTATTTGGCCATCATTAACCAATACATCAAAGATTTCATCACACTTAGTAATATCAAAGGTGTAGGTTTTTGCAACATATTTATCATTTTTGGGTTCACTAGGATTCTTTCCATTATATGGCTTTAGTAATTTAAAAACATATAAGGAGTGCCTGGTTTTAACTCAGCCACATCTATTTCATTATTTTCAATATCCCCATAATCGAAATCAGTTTCATTATCACTATCATAAGTTTCTATGTAAGCAACTTTCTCTTTTTTGTGAAACTTAGATGTTATGGCCTTTTCGATTTCGAGTCTTTCGACCTGTCGCACTCTATCAGCCAATTGTGACATATCCCTTAGATACTGAGTATCTAACTTCTTTCTAATTGAATAATCGAGACCACCAGCGGCCATTTCGACTAATTCATGTTTAGGAATTTGTGTAAAACATCTTGCTTTAAGAATCCTAAATCTATTAAGATATTCATCAATAGACTCTGGTAACTTACGATTAACACTAGCTAGTTCCTTTAGGCTAATTTTAGTTTGACCCAAGTAAAATTGTTCATGAAACAACCTTTCTAGTTGGGTCAAATGATGAATCGAATGAGGGGGGAGGGTTGTAAACCAAGTAAAAGCATTTTTGGTCAAAGAATTTGGAAAAAAATTCATTCTCAAATTCTCATTGTTTGCTAAATCCCCACATTCTACTAGGTATCGAGCAATATGCTCGACAGTAGATTCATTAGTGTCCCCAGAAAATTTTGTTAACTTAGGAATTTTCCAATTTCTGGGTAACTCAGTTTGGAGCACATATTCTGACAACGCAGATACAAAGTTAGGCCTATGTAAACCAATGTTTAGGCCATTTTGTGCAAGAATATTTTGGACCAAATGGGCCAAATTATTATGCCCTACAAAATTGTTTTGTTGGACATTTCTAATCACTTCGTCAGCTTTTTGGTTTCGATTAACCAACACTACTCCTTGGTTTTGACCCAGAGCATTTTGAATTGGTGGTTGTTGCACCACTGGGATTGGATCTTGCCTTTGGTTGGCGTTCATTATGACATTTGGCAATGGGTCTTGCCTTTGGTCGTTATTTGCTACAGCATTGGGTATTGGTTCATTCTGACCATTAGGTATTGCAGTATTTGGAGCATTTGGTGCCCCAAAGAAATCTGCCATTCTTCCCATTTGATTAGCTAATAGTTGATAACTATTGTTCGTAGTTTGGAACAAAGGGTTAAATATTGTCCCAATTTGCTGTGTTAGCAAATTTACCATTTCATGATTGCTCTCATCCATTTGTTGTCTGAGAGACACAACGAATGTATTTGTCAAATTCTGGGGTAAGAATCTACCCTGATTTCCCACTGCAGAAGTCGAAGGGGAAAACATATTTTGGCCATAATTATTAGAGTTATGAAGGTCAGCCATAAATGAATTAGGCATACCATATTGAGGATCGCTACTATGTAATCGAAACGGACGGAGAGGGCTTCTATGGTCACCATTCATTGGTTGTGAAGGGTTCCCTCCTCCCAAATGCACAGATGGTGACGAAATCGAATGAACAGTTGACATATTCGTCATTTGAGCAGTTGCTCCTATCTGTTCCAATGTTACAGAAGGGCCAGTCGAACCCACTGGATTCGAATTTTGGGCAAGGATCGTGGATCCATTCCCAGAACCTGTATTGGTATTGCTACCAGAAGGTTGCGATGGTTGTCCTTCCAGAATTGATGGGTTTATGTTTAGACTAGTTTATGGTCTAACCATTTTCTAGCGGCCGCCACCCACACATACACACACTTGTAGCGCACGCTACAAGTCTTGGAGAGAAAGAAAAGATCCTGGCACCCGCCAGGATCCAAGGGTGGAGATTTGCAGCGACAAAAGTCCCACATCGGGCAAAACAAAACATTGGCACTTGTATTTTAGTATAAATAGGTCCCTTTCCTCCACATTCTAAACACACAACTTTGAACAATTGACTTGTAAAACGAGCACACCACTCGTATAGTCGATTGGGGAGAGAGTACTCAGGCCTTAGTGCGGGAACTCTTTCTCTAAAGTTGCAGTTTATTTTCTTTTGTACCGGCATTATACTTGGAGTTTATTCAGGTTCTTATTTTATTATTTTCTTGTTTTATTTTCTTTATTGCTTTTATTTATTTATGCTTTATTTATTTATTTGCTTTATGTTTTTATTTCCTGTTTATTTATTTATTTTGTCTTTAGTTTTAGTTTTAGTTATGTCTAGCTAATTTAAGAAAATACCCCACCGCTTTAGGGTATAGCATCGCTGATCTAAAAGGAATTAGCCCTTCTATTTGTATGCATCGCATTATGCTAGAGGAAGATTGTAAAACCTCTAGAGAACCCCAACGAATGATTAATCCTATTCTAAGCGAAGTAGTCAAACAAGAAGTCCAAAAACTTCTCGACGCAGGAATTATATACCCAATATCCGCTAGTAAATGGGTGTTTACACTGAATTTTGGTAAACAATTGCTAGTTTATTTAGTAAGATCAACTAGTAAATCTTGGGACATGTTTGTGAATTTATGGAAAGAAAATAATTGATGTTCATGATTCAGAGTTTTTGATAAAAAAAAGTCTAAGTTGAAAGTATGTAAATGAGAATTAAAATGCAGTGAAGTACTTTGAATGTAAAGATTTGCAGAAAACTAAAAGTGAATTTAAAAGACAAATGCGAAATTCATTCGAATGAATGAATCTCTTAAAATAAAGCAATGATGTAAAATTTACTGGAAAATAGATTGCATTAAAATGTAAGCATTTAGAAATAAAGGTGGTTCACAGAATCATAAGTTTCCTTGGAATTACTCATTTCGCTCGAACGCTTGGGTACTCTGAGTTTTATAAGGATTTTTAGTATGAAAATTCGTGACCCTGATTTTAACTACAAAATACATATATATAGACTTTCTATCTCAACTGCTATGTAACGGTTGCAATTTGACTCATTGACGCGTGTCTTTGCTTGATGCGCTGTCTTCAGTTTTTGAAACGTTGCATCCGTTTGCTAGAAGTCGAAATCGAAGTGATGGTGAACCACTTGAAATATTTGAAAATACTAAGATTTTTCCATGAAATCGAAACCTCTTTCAATTTACCAAATGATTTCGATTTGTATTAAAATCGAATCGAATGAAAAACCCTTTGAAAAGATATATTAATTTATAAATATATTGTCAATATATTTAATCAACTAATTCATCCTTATTTCATATTTTGTTCTAAACAAAAATATGAGATAACAATGGGTTAGCCCAGTACATGTCATACCTAAGAAGGGAGGAGTTACAGTTGTCACTAATGAAAAAGGCGAATCTATTGCACAAAGAGTTCAAACCGGTCATAGAATGTGCATAGATTATAGGAAACTAAACAAAGCCACTCGTAAAGACCATTTCCCTTTACGCTTTATTGATCAAATGCTTGAACGATTGGCTAAACATTCTTATTTCTGCTATTTAGATGGTTACTCATGATTTTTCCAAATCCCTATACATCCTGATGACCAAGAAAAAACAACCTTCACCTGTTCCTATGGAACTTTCGCTTATAGACGTATGTCAATTGGACTATGCAATGCTCCCACAACGTTCCAAAGATGCATGATGGCAATCTTCGCAGAATTTATAAACGACATCATGGAAGTATTCATGGACGATTTCTCCGTATGTGGGCAAAGCTTTGAAGGATGTTTGTCGAACTTAGAAAAAGTACTCGCAAGATGTGAAAAAGTAAACCTTGTCCTTAATTGGGAAAAATGCCATTTCGTGGTACTCGCAAGGAATAGTTCTTGGACACGTAGTGTCCAACAAGGGGATTAAAGTAGACAAAGCTAAAATTCAAGTCATAGAAAACCTTCGACCCCCAAAAACCGTAAGAGAAGTACGTAGTTTTTTAGGACACGCCGGTTTCTACCGACGATTTATTAAAGATTTCTCTAAAATCACCAAGCCTCTAACCGGCTTATTACTAAAAGATGCTGAATTTATCTTTAACGATGAATGTTTAAAAGCATTCCAACAATTAAAAACAGCTCTTATATCCGCACCAATTATCAAGCCACCCAATTGGAGCCTACCCTTTGAAATCATGTGTGACGCTAGTGATTACGCAATAGGTGCAGTTCTAGGACAAAGAAAAGATAAGAAACTTCATGCAATCTATTACGCTAGTAGAACCTTAGATGCTGCGCAAATGAACTACGCCACCACTGAAAAAGAGCTCCTCGATGTCGTATTCGCGGTCGATAAATTTCGACATTACCTAATAGGATCCAAAATAATCATCTATACTGATCATTCCGCTATTAAGTACCTATTAAGTAAGAAAGACGCTAAACCTAGGCTATTAAGATGGATTTTACTTTTACAAGAATTTGACCTACAAATCCTTGACAAGAAAGGAACCGACAATGTGGTAGTCGACCACTTGTCAAGAATAGAAAACATCGAGCATGAGTTAGTACCAATCAATGATGATTTCCCTTACGAACAAATCATCGCTCAGTTAGAGAGTATCTCCGCCGAATTATCCCTTCACGAAACTAATACCATGCAACAAATAGGCGAAGTTCGCTCCAACAAAAACACTCTACCTTGGTTTGTTGACTTCGTTAACTATTTAGCAGCCGGAGTACTCCCACCAAGTTTATCTTATCAGCAAAAGAAGAAATTCTTCCATGACCTTAAATACTATTATTGGGATGAACCTCTGCTCTTTAAACGAGGTCCCGACTGTATCTTCCGTCGTTGTGTCCCCAAGGAAATTCAAGAAATAATTTCCCATTGCCATTCTGCTCCTTATGGATGGCATGCTAGCACCTCAAAGACATGTGCCAAGATCTTACAAGCAGGTTTCTTTTGGCCTACCCTATGGAAAGACGTCTGAATCGCTATTAAAAATTGTGACTAATGCCAACGCACCGGCAACATCTCTAGACGTGAGGAAATGCCACAAAAAGGCATTTTAGAGGTAGAAATCTTTGATGTGTGGGGAATAGATTTTATGGGACCTTTTCCATCCTCTGGTGGAAATAAATATATACTTGTTGCTGTCGACTACGTTTCTAAATGGATTGAAGCCATAGCCTCGCCAACTAATGACACACAAGTAGTGGTCAAAATGTTTAAAACTATAATCTTCCCTAGATTCGGTACACCCCGTCTAGTCATTAGTGACGGTGGTTCCCATTTCATATCTAAAATATTTGAAAAATTATTAATCAAATATGGAATCAAACACTGAATAGCAACCCCGTATCACCCACAAACTAGTGGGCAAGTAGAAGTTTCGAATAGAGAAATTAAAAGAATTTTAGAAAAAACAATTGCTACTAGGAAAGATTGGTCACATAAGCTTCCCGAAGCTTTGTGGGCCTATAGGACAGCCTTTAAAACCCCTATAGGAACTCGAACATAAAGCTTTTGGGGCTATCAAGGCACTAAACATGGATTATCAAGCAGCGGAAGAGAAAAGAATTCTCGATCTTCACGAACTTGAAGAACTACGAATGTGCGCTTACGAAGATGCTAAAATCTATAAAGATAGAACTAAAACATGGCATAACAAGCGCATACTTAAAAGAGAATTCAAAATAGGAGAATTAGTGCTTCTTTTTAGTTCTAGACTAAAATTTTTTCCAGGAAAACTCTGTTCCCGTTGGTCCGGACCTTTTGTAATAACAAAAGGTTTCCAAAATGGCGCTTTTGAAATAAAGAACAAATTAAATGAAATTTTTACCGTTAATGGACAGCGTCTAAAGCTCTATTTTTGTCCTAATAACTCATATTATTATTCTAAGATAAAATTACATGAAACAAATCCTATTACTTAGAATTTTTAATCTCGAATAGTCGAGCTACCGACGTTAAAGAAATTGCGGCATGGGAGGCAACCCATGATTTCTTTTTACTTTTTACTTTTTGCTATTTACTATTTACTTTTTATGTTACTTTATTTACGTTTCATGACTTTAACTAACTCGTTTGGCCATTTATCTTTGAACTAATTGTTGTTATATTTTTCTAAAAAGAAATGGCCTATCGTGATAATTACTTCGTTAAATTTGGGAGTGAGAGTCAGAGAATCCGCTTCGAGATACTGTTCGAGAAAGAAATGTCATTCCAGATTTATCCTGAAAATCGCACAATGACGGCATTAGGAATCTCCGAAAGCGTGAACTACATGATTAACCAGTTGGGATGGAGCAATCTGAATCTGCACAGTCTCCCTTCCTATCATAAGCTGACCCTTGAATTCTTGAGCTCTTTCAACTACGACCCTGACGATGGATATTCTATCCATAAGGGCCTTGCTCGTTTTAGGCTTTTTGGTGTTCCCTACCGCTATTGTCATAGAGAGATAGCCGAGCTTATGAATGTACCCAATGGCCATGACGCTGCAACTAAAATTCAAGAAGATGAATTCATGGACTACGAGCTTCGCAACTTTTGGGGGAGCATCTCTGGAAATCCAAACGATGAACCTGAAGATCGATCAACCCTCAGATCCATAACCCAGTTATCCGTTACTTTCACATGATCCTCTCGCACACTATTTTCGGAAAACCACAGTGGGACACTGCTGTTAGCAAAGAGGAACTATTTATCATGCTCTGCGCCTTCCAAGGACGTCCAGTTAACATCGCAACTTTCATTTTGGAAAATTTCAACAAGATCATTGAGAGAGCGAACCACTACATCTGCATCGGTGGTCTCGTTACCTTGCTAGCTAGAGCCATAGGTCTCCACACCTGTTTAAATCAGCTTACACCATTTGGAATAGCCTTAACCAGTGGTTTCCGATATTTAGACCTAAATTTCTGCTTTAAACGTAGTCTTATCGGTAACCTAGGACCACCACCATATCAGCTCAAAATACATTACTCTCCGGTCCACAATTTCACCTTACCAAATCCTGAACAGACCAGTGTCCGCGATAAGAATAATTGGCTTTATGATTTGGAGAAGCAAAATGAAGGCGAATCATCTATTCAACCTTCTGAACCTTCAAACAAACCACCACCTCCGGTTGATCATGATACTGCCTTAGCCAGCATAGAGACAACAATAGCAACACTTCGCAATGATTTTCAAAGCAGCATGAATGTCGTCATCCAACTATACAACAGCTTATTGGATATCGTTGCTAATCTTACAAAGACTATCGCCAACAAACATGGCTAGAAGTCATGAATATTTTACCGCATATTTCTTCTTCTTCACCCAAACATTGAGAACAATGCTTTAAATAAGTTTAGGGGAGAAGAAGATTATTTTCTAATTTCTTCTATATTATTATGATTTAAACTATTTCTATTTGCATTAGCAATATTCAAAAACAAAAATAAAAATTATTATTATTATTAGTACTTCTACGTTTACTTCGTATTTTTATTTTTACGTTATTCTACCTTTCTGTTATTCTTATGTTCACACTTTATTAGTCTATCAGTTTCACAAACATGCATTCACTTATATTAATTTTTATGATCAAAACGTATACAAATGTGCATCTAGTTCAAATAAAGTTAATTCTAAGGAAATGTTTTACATGTTTGCTGCCCTTAGACCAATTAGAGTCAACACTGTCCCATTCTTATTTTCTCATATGCATTCAATAGTTTGTGCAAAACGCGGGGCAATAATTTTTGACAGCTTAATTACAACCTTAGCCAAGGCCAAGGCCATGGGACTAGGACGACGTTTGATACACTTACCACATGTTCCACACGGCCTAATTAATGAATCAGTGGTTAGGACTATGAAATTGGTACAAAAATGAGATGACGATAGATATGATTTAATGATTAGTAACCGCGTCTTTAATGACTTTATACTTCCTAACCCCCACGCACATTTCTCAAAATGTCGCTGCTGGTGGGGGCGCCACTCATTATACACCTGCACACAATACACATTTTTCTAACACTTTTGCAGGTAGTTCCTCCTCATCAAGACAGAGTACCATTGATGATATAATCTATGGAGTACGTGCTAGAAACGCTATAGACAAAGAACGCGATGGACTCATTTACGCTATGCATCAGCAACAAGAGGAGATAATAGACGAAATACAGTTCGTCCGAACCCAGCAAACAGAAATTCTGCATAACCAACATGAGATGCAGGGCTATTACAACCAATGGGAGAATTCAGAAGCAAACCGTCAGCAACAGCTAGACAACGTCATACAAGAATTAGGCGGTTTGAGGCTTCAGTTCAACAACTTTCAAAATTATCAACAGCCTCCACCATGATTTTCCTACACTTCAGTTTTCACTCTTAAGTCGCCACAGTGAGGACACTGTTGGATTTAGTGGAGTATTCTACTACTTTTACTTATTTTATTTTCTGCAATTTTAATTTTTATTAGTTTATTTTCCCTTTCGCATAATAAAATATAGCACTTTCTTGGTATTTTAAATTTTTCTTTTCTTGAGCCAAATTAAAATTTTTTCTAAAGATTTAGGATAATAGCTCACTTTGAAAGTATATAGGTTAAGGAGTAACGAGAGGCTGAGTTAAGGACATTAGGGAATTTTTCAAGCAAAATCGGTATTTTTCCAACACCCAGAAGTCTCCCTAGTATGGATATCAATTTGAATACCCATTGTGCCAAAATCTCTTGATTTAAATTTGAGGAATCCTTTAGTAGTTTATCTACCAGTCGGACACCATCTATAAAAAGTCACACATTAAGTAGGTCATTCGATGAATATAAGCGAAAAATCATCTAATGCTAGTAAATGAGGTCATATTGTGGTAATATGGTTAAACCTTAAAAAAAATTGTGATAAATAGAAATAAAAATTCTATGAACAATGCTTGTCAAGTTAAATGCAAAAATTCGCATCATCAAGCTTAAATTGCAAAGTAAAAAGTGCATATAGACGCTAACCGGCTTTCTTACCATGTCTGTGACATAGATAAAGGGTCTTAATGTGACTGTCTAGAATGAAAAAGGATGAGACAAAGGAGAAGATTTAGATTTTAGTACAAAGGCATGATCCAAATTCGGTATTTGTAAGATGGAGAACTTTGTGTGTCGTTTAAATACCCTTCTTGAGTGGATTTGCACCTAGTTAATTAATCTCGGCCGATTTGAACTTCTGACCACGTATGAGTATCTGTGATGTTGTTTTTCTCTAAATCTGTGTGTGTGAGTTGCTTAGCATTTCAAAAAAATTCTACATGCAAGCTAAATTGCTTGAGGACAAGCAATGGTTCAAGTTTAGGGGAGTTTGATACACCTAAAAATGTGCTATTTATTTAGTTAAATTACTATTATATTTCAATTATTTTTATTTTTATTTTGAAGTTTTATATTATGAATCGTTACAAAATGCTCGTATTTTATATACACAGATAAAAATTAATCAAATTGAAGAAAGGAGCGAAAACGGACCAAAAAGAGACAAAAAGGACCACACAAGTGCAGCCATTGGGACACACCTATGCAACCCACTATGTGACAAGCCAACCAAGCAGGCTGGCGCACGCCAGCACATGCCTAGCGGCCGCCACCCACACATACACACACTTGTAGCGCATGCTACAAGTCTTGGAGAGAAAGAAAAGATCTTGGCGCCTGCCAGGATCCAAGGGTGGAGATTTGCAGCGACAAAAGTCCCACATCGAGCAAAACAAAACATTGGCACTTGTATTTTAGTATAAATAGGTCCCTTTCCTCCACATTCTAAACACACAACTTTGAACAATTGACTTGTAAAACGAGCACACCACTCGTATAGTCGATTGGGGAGAAAGTGCTCAGGCCTTAGTGCGGGAACTCTTTCTCTAAAGTTGCAGTTTATTTTCTTTTGTACCGGCATTATACTTGGAGTTTATTCAGGTTCTTATTTTATTATTTTCTTGTTTTATTTTCTTTATTGCTTTTATTTATTTATGCTTTATTTATTTATTTGCTTTATGTTTTTATTTCCTGTTTATTTATTTATTTTGTCTTTAGTTTTAGTTTTAGTTATGTCTAGCTAATTTAATATTGCTAGGATGCGTAATTAGGAGCTAGTAGGAGTTCGGTAGTTAGTTCGCGCGCCCGCTTTTTAACGAGTTTTCCAAAAGCAGTTTTTATTTTAACGACTATAATTTGTCACGAGAGTGAGAATTAATTAAAGTAAAATCAATACGGCGAGAGCATGAGATTTCTACTAGATAGTAAAAACTGAACATTGATTCTGATTCGGAAGCACACCACTTAGGATTAGAGTTAAAATTATATTTGGTTTTCAAAAAGTACTTTATTAGAGGATGCGAGGACGAGAGTTAAGCATCACCTTTATAATCTACAACACTAGTCAAGATTTGCGAGAGCTGAGATTGGTGTTTTTAAATCAATATAGTTTCGAAAACTATTCTTTTTATCAAAGCGCGAATTAAGTATTGAACCCTACGAAGCAACTAAGAGTTCATCCTAGTAATACGCTTTATTAATCTTAAAACCCAAAAATACTTTCTCTTATTTTATTTAAAAATCCAAAAAAAAAATATTTTATAATTTCCAAAACCCACTATTTTACTATTTAGCCTTAGATTTACAACGTAACATTAGATAACGGTAGGTCGACTATTGGTCTCTGTGGGATTGATAATCTTTTATAACTACACGCGACAATGCTATATACTTGCAGTCACGTTCCGATCGCATCAAAGCCCACAAGCAAGAGACTTCTCTATTGCTCCAGAACACACAGCAGGAGACTTCACAATTGCTCAAGTCACACAAGACAAGAGACTTCTTACAAATCCTCAAGTTGCTAAGAATGAGAGACTTTTCCAAATTACTCACACAAGAGTAAATTCCAAACTTCTAAGCTTTAAACCTATTACACAAAATAACTTTCAGAGGCTCAGACAGTTTTTGTTTCTCACTAAGTTTGAGAGATAATATCAGTTTTTTATTCACGAATATATCACTTGTTCCTTTATTTTTTGAATTCTTCTAACTCCACGTATATATATGAGAGAAGAGAGAATTTGAGACGTTGTAAAGAATTCCGTTGAGATGGACAGCTGTTGATTTTCAATTGCTTGAAGCATGGAGTTTGAATTTCTTTCTGGAAGAGGTAATTCTGCTCCACAAATTCGTCCATGCTTTTCTGCTTGTCCAAATGCAGAAATAAAGGTACAGCACACTCCTTTGATGATAAGATCAAAATCCATTTGAACGTTGCAATGGTGTTGTCCTTTATACAGTCATCAGGCTTAGAGTATTCCATAACAGAGTAATATAGCCTTCTGATGAATGTTGGAATTCTTGGCTTCTGACAAACTTTGATTTGGAGTCTGATGGTCTTTGAATCTTTGGCTTCTGATAGTCTTTTGCAATTCTAAGCTTAAAAACTATTACATAAAATAACTTTCAGAGGCTCAGACAGTTTGTTGTTCACTTAGATTGAAAGATAATATCAATTTAGCTTTTGTGTCTCTTCTGTGTATTGTGCGTATAGTTCTCTACACAGAAATTCTTCTAACTCTACATATTATATATATATGAGAGAAGAGAGAATTTTGAGACATTGTAGAATTCCGTTGAGATGGACAGCTGTTAAATTCCAATTGCTTGAAACGTGGGTTTTGAATAACTTCCTATAAGAAGTAATTCTGCTCCACAACTTCGTCCATGCTTTTTTGCTTGTCTAAATGCAGAAATAAAGGTACAGCACGCTCCTTGATGATAAGATCAAATTCCATTTGAACGTTGCAGTAGTGATGTCCTTTATACAGTCATCAGACTTAGCATGTTTTGAAATAAAGTAACATAGCCTTCTGATGAATGTTTGGAATTCTTTGGCTTCTGATAAACTTTGATTTCTGGAAGTTCTGATGGTCTTTGAATCTGTGGCTTCTAATAGTCCTTTGTAATTTCAGATTCTGAACGTCTTCGTCTTCTGAATGATACTAGACTTCTTAACGCCTTCAGAGATTCAATACCAAGCAACTTCTGATCCATGTAGCTTTTGAGCGTTGTAGGCTTCTGAACGTCTTTTGACTTCTGAGTGCCTTTTGATTTCTGAACTCTTTCAGAATATAATGCTTCAGACTCTATCGAAGTTTCTTTCAGAGCTTAAATTAAATGTGCTCTTTCATAAATATAAGTTTGTCCTGCACACTCAATTTAAAACATTAGGAATACCAATTGTCCATTTAATACTTTTGTTATCATCAAAACTTAGGGTATTTTATAAATAAAACTCATTTTGTTCCAACAACAACTCCAACATCAAAGCTTTGTGTTTTAATTATCTTTGTAAAAGCGTTAGTCTTAGGTGTATATCTATTAATCAATCTTATCTTGTATAAGATTCAAAGTCTCTTGCTTTTGTGCTTGAGCAAACTTGTAAAAGTCTCTTGCTTGTGTGCTTGAGCAATTTGTGAAGTCTCTTGCTTGTGTGCTTGAGCAAATAGTGTAAGTCTCCTTCTTGTGTGCTTGAGCGTCAGTTGAAGTCTCTTGCTTGTGTGCTTGAGCAAATTCTGTAATCTTCAGTGATTATAGAGAACTCTCTTGTTAAAGAACAAGGGGACTGGAGTACTCTCAAGTTGTGAGGGGAACCAGTATAAAAACTTTGTGTGTTCTTCTCTCTCTCTCTCTCTCACTCCTTCTCAATCTTGCTTTTGATTATATTGTGTCTTTGAGTTATCCGCTGCCAAAATTGACTCTGATTGATTCATTAATCTTGAAGAAATTTTTAAATCCTAAAAACACAAATCAACCCCCTCCCCCCCCCCCCCCCCCCCCCCCCCCCCCCCCCCCTTCTTGTGTTTTTCACACCTTCAACGATTTGGAAGACTTGGTCACTTATCACTTATCAAGAGAATCTCATAGGATGGGTACATTCAGTTAACTCTGAAGTGGAAATGGCAAAGCTGAGTAAACAAAGTCATCTGGGTCAGATAGACAAATTCTTCTATGATGAGGCTCTGAAGACTTTTGTTTGGAAAGATAATGTATATTCACTGATAGTGATCTAAAAATATGCATCTAAAGTTTAGTCTTAAGCCTGGTGAGTTATTTGGTAAGAATGAACTTGCTAAGAACCCTGCTATGGAGGCATTCAAAACTGAAGTTAAAGAAGAATTAGCTGCTCAGATAAACAAAATTGAAGATATGTGTGCGAAACAAGAGACAATGGAACAAAAGATGGATATCATGAGATCTGACCTTAAAACTCTCATTAGTCTCTTCTAAAATAGGAACCCCTAGGATTTCTATGTTTGTCCACAATTCAATTTATGTTTTGAACTTTATATTTTTTTCGTTTATATTTAATGAATATCCATCTTTTGATGATAACAAAGTATTAAATGTACAATTGTTAGTACTAAAAATTGTGCTAGTGTGAAGGACTACAAGTCAAAATTGTATAGACACTCTGAACAAAGTTATTTAAGAAGCCAAGGTTTTAGCTCTGAAATTCAACTCTGAAGATCCAGCTTCTGAAGAATGACGGGATGATCAAAGTCAGATTTTGTGCGCTACAATGATTAAAGAATGTTTTGCAAGGACTGATAGTGGATATGATTGAGGAATAACGTTGTTATCCTTAACCTTATCATCAAATGGAGCGTATTGTACTATTGATGCAATATTTCTGCAAGTGCACAGTCGTATCGTGTGGTTATAAAAGATTATCAATCCCATAAAGACTATTTCTTCAATAATTCACTTATGTTTTTAATATAATGTAAGGTTAAGGTTGAATATTAATTGGAAAGTGGTTTTACCAATGCTTTGTTGTCGCTTACTTATTTATTTATAAAATAATTTTTGAATACTAATGTCATACCCCATTTTTTGACCGATCGCTCTTATACGTCTTTTTAAGACGGATTTTCTTTGTTCGTTTCTGACGAAATTTCGGCAGAGAGGTATTTTAAAATACCTCATTTATTTGGTTTCGTTTTTATTTTCTTTTTATTATTGTTATTTTTATTTCGTTATACTTTTATTTTTTATTTACTTATTTTGGTTTTTTATTATGTATATATATTATTATTTTAATTTTTTATTGCCATTTTCGTTTTTTCCCTTTTTGGTGTCTTTTTAGTTTTTATAATTTGGGTCCAAATGTGTTTTTGTCCTCATCCAGGCCCAAAGGGAAAATTTTGTCTAAAAGGGGAAATTTTTCATCTGCCAAACCCTAATTTCTGACACAGTATATATAGATCATTAATTGCACAGTTTCCAAGAGGGTAAGATAAATTCTCTCAGCCTCAGCCGCAGAAACTTCATTTTTTTTCCAAAATCAAAACTGGAAACAGAAAAAAAAAATCACAAAACAAAGAACAAAAATCATTCATCACCTTCACCATCGTTCATCATCAACTCATAAGCAAAAACAAAAACCTTCATCAGTTCATAAACCAAACCAACCATCAAACCTTTCTCAAATCCGAAAACCCACAAATCAAATCATTCAAAACTCAGATCAAACTCAAACCCAAACTAAATCAAAATAGAACCAGAAAACCGAAACCCAAACAAACCATCAAACACGAAATCAAATCAAATCGAAACGTGAGAGGGAAAACGCGAACTGAGAGCGCGAAGATAAGAAGAAGAAGAAGAAAAGAAGAAAATCGAAATTAAGAACATCAAGGTTGCTTTGGTTGTTTCCGTTTTTCTCTTCTGTTTTTTATTCGATCTGGACTAAGGAGGGTTTTCTGTTATTTTTGAGTTTAGATTCGGGTTTAGAGGGTGTTTTTATGTATATTTGGTGTTGAAAGCTTTTTTTAAAAACAATGGAGTTTTTTGGGTTTGAGATTGGTGTGAGAGAGAAGAGAGAAGAAGGCAGCCGCGGGTTGAGAGAGAAAGAAGAAGTGTGTTTGTGTGTTTTTTAGGGTTTTTTCTGTTTTATACCCTATTTTGATCTTGTGCGCGCAGGTGCACGACCTTACGATGCACCTGCGCGCCTTTGTCCCTCTAATTCTAATCTAACGCCTCTAATTTCATCTGCCTATGATCAGATCAGAGCCGTCTGATCAATCAGACGGCTCTGGTTCTGTTTGATCATTTTGCTTCGCACACCCCCTACTGGGCCACGCCCCCCAGCTAGGCTTGGACCCAGTAGTGATTTTTGAAACCCCCCCCCCCCCCCTTTTATTTTCATATTGATATTTGCACCCCTTCTTTTTTTCTTTTTTTTAACCTATGATAAAAGTGCTTTTGGAATGTGCTTCAATGAGCTATTAAATCCAAATTAAGCACTAATTTGAGGTTCTTTTTATTTTTTATTATTTATTTATTTCGTGATTATATGTGTGTTTATTTTGACTTTAATTTATGCTCACTAATCTAACACTTTATTCTTCATGTTTTATTCTTTATTATTACTAACTTATCATTATTATTGTTACTAACATACTTTATTATTGCTTGTTAATCTAACAATTAATTTATTGCCTAATTAATTAACTATTTATTTTATTGCAAGGACTTTAGCATGTATTTTAGGACTTGATGTAAATTTAAATAAAAATTGCATAGCATCCTCTCTCTTGCATTCATTTCATGTTTATTTTCTCGTAAATATTTTAGAATGTAATTAGGAACAAATGTACACCATAAATGAAACTTGCATCTCATGCATTTTTTTTTATTGCTTTCCGCAAAAATGTTAGAATATTAATTCTGAGGGAAAAGACACCGTTTTGATCAAAATATCATTACGAATTGTCTTCGCGCTTAATAGTATTATTTTCGCGCTACCTTTTTTTATCAATTTGGAACCCAACATTCCAATTGAAATAATTAGTCATTTTCTTCTCAAAAAATGAGGTCAACACCTCTTCAAAAATATCAAAGCAATTTATTTTCAAACATCACCATCACCAAGCATAAAAATATTTTGTCATCATACATTTTCAAAACTTTGGACTTTAGACCAAACGTTTCTTTTTATCGCAAAAACCTTGGATTTTAACCCAAGAGTTCTTTTTATCGCAAAACTTGGATTTTAAACCAAGTGCCTTGGACTTTAAACCAATGGCTTCTTTTATCGTGAAAACCTTGGATTTTAACCCAAGAGTTCTTTTTCATCGCAAAACTTGGATTTTAAACCAAGTGTCTTGGACTTTAAACCAAACGTTCCTTTTTATCGTGAAAACCTTGGATTTTAACCCAAGAGTTCTTTTTCATCGCAAACTTGGACTTTAAACCAAGTGGCATCGGATTTTAACCCAATTGCTCTTTTTATCGCGAAAACCTTGGATTTTAACCCAAGTGCTCTTTTTATCACCAAACTTGGATTTTAAACCAAGTGCCTTGGACTTTAAACCAATGGCTTCTTTTATCGCTCAAACCTTGGACTTTAACCCGAGTGTTCCTTTTTCTCGCAAAACTTGGATTTTAAACCAAGTTTCCTTGGATTTTAAACCAAGTGCATTCTCTTCATTCAAACATTTTTAATCATGCAAAAAACCTTGGATTTCAAACCAAGTGAATTTTATCACTCAAAACGTTTCTCAAAAAACCTTGGACTTTAAACCAAGCGTTCGCGTCTCCTTTCATAATCAAACTTCAATCAAATTAACCATCTAGACTTTTTTCACAAACTAACATCAATCAAACTCACATTTTGCCACTTTTGGCTTTTCGTCTTTGTAACATCCCCTATTTTATTTACTAGTATTATATACTATTAAGAGCATTTCTAAAAATATCACCTGAATTGAGCTAACACTAGAGGGTGGTACTTGTGAGAAGTAGTAGTACTAGTACGAGTGTGTGTTGTCTCCTTTAGACAAAGGACATGGTAATTGCAATGACATGTGCTCCACTATAGAGCTCACACACACCCAAAACCATTACATTCTTCCAATTTACACTCATTTTGGCTGAAGCAAGCCAATTCCCTCCCTACCTTTCTTCTTCTCTCTCGTGAGCAAACAAACAACAACAGTAAATTCTCTAATTCTCAAATCTTCTCCAACATTAGTTAAACTAACATGCAAATGGAAATTTGGATTCAGTAGAGTGTGTTAATCATAGTGGTAAGTTTAACTTCACAAAGACTCCTCTCAATTCCTCCATTTTCGTGCTCCATCAATTCCATTTCAATCACTCAAATTCTGTTTTCAATTGCATGTGTAGAAAGCATGCTTAAATTGGGATTTTGATGATCTAGGAAGTGGACTTCAAGATTTTAGCTCAAGGAGGAATTAAAGTTGCTCTTCACACCTGTAATCCAGAGTTAGCCAATAGATCAAGCTCAATTCTGAGGTGGGTTCTTAGGATAGAATAGTTAGAATTATTCCCCAAAATTCAACTTTGCATGATAACATAGGATTTAGGGATTGAAATGTGCATGAGAAGGGTTTAATTCCCAAAACTCTTCTCCTTTATAATTATTAGGAAGTTCATGATGTTAATGGCTTGAAAGAGTGGCAATTGTAGTGTAGAATACTCTGTTTTGCAATGATTCTGCAGGTCTTCGCGCCGAGGCGCAGCAGTTTCGCGCCTAGGCGCAGGCAAAAAAGACACAGAGGCAGAATCTGGATGCAGACTCGCGCCAGGGCGCAGAAGGTTCGCGCCGGGGCATAAGCAGCATTTCCAGATTTTTGTCCTCTGTTTCCTGCTTTTGAAAATTCATACGCATTTTGGATTGTCATCTTTTAAGTCTTGTTTTCCATTAACATTAAGAATACCTTATAATTATGATGTCGTTGTACGTATAGGATTGATTATAACCTAGGCTAGTAGCTAGGTTAGTTTCCCGGGATTGGGATATATTGGTAGTATGTTAACACATTAGAATTATGTGTAGTATCAGTCCATAGTTATGTGTGGCTGCTTGAGCACCACCAAAGGGATTGGAGGAATCCATAGTTATGTGTGGTTGTTTGACACCACCAAAGGGATTCGAGAAATCCAAAGCGATAAGATATCAATAATATTGATTGTGATGCCATAGTTATTTCGTACCATATGTGCTTAGTTCACGAAGATTGGTACGGAAAAGCGTAAGGCTTTCTGAGACCGGCTCACCTCAGATCGTTCTTGCATAGCTAAAATGAATTCAGATAATTGTGTGTTACACCATATAAACTGTTTATATATGAATACATTTATGCGTTGAGTTGCGTGAGGACTGATTATAGGTTGATTCCCCTGGTGTAGTCACCAATAGGTGGGTAATAGAATCCACTAGACTTAGCAATCTTACCCCCCCCCCCCCCCCCCCCCCCCGATCATGTTTCAGGTGCACAGGGTGATCGTGGTAAGCAAGTTGCAGAGTAGTTAGCAGTGCTTGTGACTGATGATGTTCGTGTTTAGAACATTTAGTTTGTCATGTTTTCGTTTATTTTCTTTCCGCTGTGTTGTACTTGTTGTACTATAGCACCTGCGTGTGCTTGAATTATTATCTATGTATTTGTAAACTTGTTGTACTCGGTATTTAATTATGGATCTTTATAATATATTCTAGACAATGTATTATGGGGTGTTATAATTGGTATCAGAGCAGGTCGATTCAGACCATACCAGAGTCATAAGTATACAGTGCATTCTAAATGCGTACTCTAGGGATGTCTTAAATTTATTCTACATGTTGTATCATTTGAGCCTAGCTAACTCAATTTGATTATGACAGATAGAGTAATATGGCAGAAGCACGAGGAGGACGCGGACGCGGACGTGGTAGGCCACGAAGGAATGTGGCAGAGGAAGAAGGACAACCTCAATATCAATATTCTGATCCAGATGCAAATATGTGGGCACATATGATGCATCAGCAACAACAATTCCAAGCTCAGCAAGCCCAGCGCCATGAGGAAATGATGATGATGTTCCAACAACAAATGGGCAATGCACAAACTCAGAACACGGGAAGTGCGGCGTTCAGGGAATTTTGTCGGATGAATCCTCCTGAGTTTGTTGGAGAGTATGTTCCCTCGGTTGCAAGAGAATGGATTCAGAGGATGAGTGGGATTCTGGATTCCATGGAGTGCACTGAGCTGGAAAAGGTTACCTTCGCGACAAGGTTTCTTCGCGGAGCGGCTTGCAATTGGTGGGAAAGTGTTAGAGCTTACATGACTGCAAGTCAGATGGAGATGACATGGGCTAATTTCAGACGTCTCTTCATCGACCATTACATTCCCGAGAGCTATAGGATGTCAATGGAACGGGAACTGATTGAACTTAAGCAAGGAAGTAAGTCTGTGGCGGAGTATACATCCAAGTTTAATGAATTAGTGTGGTACGTGGCGGATGGTGACGATGCTCCTACCGAGGCGTGGAAAATCAAGAAGTACCGTTTCGGTTTAAGGGCGGACATTGCGCATGATGCGTCTATGCAGCAAGTGGCTAGTCTTGGTGAATTAATCCAGAAGAGTTATCATGCTGAATCAAGCCTTGAAGCCGTGAGGAAAGAAAGGTTTGAAGTGAATCAAAAGAGGCGAGATTCGGGAAAGTATAAGGAGCAGTTGAAGCCAAGGGGTTCCCCGGGTAAAGGAAAACAGAATTTTTCTCAGAGACCACAACAGGCGTGCTCAGAATGTGGGTCTGTTCATAATGGTGAATGTATGAAGGGAAAGGGTGTGTGTTTCCACTGCAAACAACCCGGTCACTATAAGAATGAATGTCCAAAGTTGCATGGTTCCGGAGGTTCGAGTGGAACAACAAGGAGCAAGGGTTGAGTTTATTCTCTTGATGGTGAACAAGCTCGAGGTTATAATGCCTTAATTATTGATGTTTGCCATTTGGGTCAATCTGAAGTGGTTGTATTGTTTGATTGTGGAGCTACAAATTCTTTCATTTCTATTGAATGTGTGATGAGGTTGGGTTTATTTTCGACTTCTTTACTTCCTCCCATGACTGTCGCCGTTGCTACGGGTGGCAAAGTTGTTTCTAAGAGGGTATGTCAAAACTGTCCTGTTAGCGTCGCAGGAAAAATCTATCATGTCGATCTGATCTATCAACCATTGAAAGACATGGACATAGTACTAGGCATGGATTGGCTCTCTGCCAATACTGTGTACATAGGCTGTGCTGAAAAGAATCTACATGTTCCTATTGATCTTAATGCAGAGAGTAGAGCCCTGACTGCTCTGCTGCAGAATACTCATCAGTTAATTCAGTATCTCGGTGCAGAGAACAAATGTTTTAGTATTATGTTCACCATGAGTTCAGAGTCTAGTCTAAGCCCCAGTGACATTCCGATTGTCAGAGAGTATCTGGATGTGTTTCCAGAAGAGATAAATAGTTTACCACCAGAAAGAGAAATTGAGTTCTCAATTGATCTTGTTCTAGGATCTCAGCCTATCTCAGTTGCACCATATAGAATGTCCCCTCTTGAACTCCGAGAATTGAAATCTCAACTTGAAGAGTTGTTACAAAAGCATTTTATTCGCCCTAGTGTCTCACCTTGGGGTGCTCCGGTTCTGTTAGTGAAAAAGAAGGACGGTACAATGCGATTGTGTATTGATTATCGTCAGCTCAATAAAGTTACCATCAAGAATAAGTATCTGTTACCTCGTATTAATGATCTGTTAGATCAACTCGGAGGAGCTACTATCTTTTCCAAGATTGATCTTAGATCCGGGTATCATCAGATTCGTATCAGGACTTCTGACGTGTCCAAAACTGCTTTCAAGACTCGTTATGGTCATTATGAATTTTTGGTTATGCCGTTTGGTCTGACCAATGCTCCAGCAGTATTCATGGATTATATGAATAGAATTTTTCAGCCTTATCTTGATAAATTCGTAGTAATCTTCATTGATGATATTCTGATCTACTCTAAGGATCCTCAGGAGCATGCAGAGCATCTGAGGATTGTTCTTAATATTCTGAGAGAGAAGCAACTTTATGCCAAATTCAGTAAGTGTGAGTTTTGGCTTTCCGAAGTTAAGTTTTTGGGCCATGTAATATCCCAAGGCGGTGTATCTGTTGATCCATCCAAAGTTGAAGCGGTGCTTAATTGGGAAAGGCCTAGGACTGTATCAGAAATAAGAAGTTTCCTTGGCCTAGCAGGCTATTACCGGAGGTTCATTTTGGGATTTTCGGAGATAGCACTACCATTAACCCGGTTGACTAGAAAAGGAGCTGCATTTGTCTGGGATGAATTGTGCGAAAATAGTTTTAACTTGTTAAAACAAAAATTGACTAGTGCTCCGGTGTTAGTAATTCCTGACCCTGATAAGAAGTATGTAGTGTATTGTGATGCTTCTAATAAAGGACTCGGATGCGTACTTATGCAAGAGGGCGCCGTAGTCGCATACGCATCGCGACAGTTGAAACCACATGAAGAGAATTATCCTACCCATGATCTTGAACTAGCAGCCATTATTTTTGCTTTGAAAATCTGGAGACATCACTTGTATGGTGTACAGTTTGCATTATACAGTGATCACAAAAGTTTGAGATACTTGTTTGATCAAAAGGAGTTGAACATGAGACAACGGAGGTGGATGGAGTATCTAAAAGATTTTGACTTTGAATTGAATTCCCACCCAGGGAAGGCAAATGTAGTAGCTGATGCGTTGAGTAGAAAGGCATTGTATGCATCGGAAATTTTAATGCATCAGTGTGGGTTGTATGAGAAATTCAGAGATATGAATTTGAATGTCACCTACCGGAAGGACGGAGTCAAGTTGAATAGAATAGAATTAACCTGTGACTTGCGTTCCACAATAGGTAGTGCACAAGAGAAGGATATGGATTTACAAAGAAGGATCGGAAAACCTGAGTTCACTGTAGCAGATGACGGTGTAATTCAGTTTGGAAGTAGAATATGTGTGCCGAATGATGCGGATTTGAAAAGATCGATTTTAGAAGAAGCACATAAGAGTGGATTTTCAATTCATCCCGGTTCCACCAAGATGTATCATGACCTGACGAAGAACTATTGGTGGCCGAACATGAAAACTGAGATCGCAGAATTTGTGTCAAGGTGTATTGTATGTCAGCAAGTTAAGATTGAACACCAGAAACCAGCCGGTCCTTTACAACCCTTAGAAATACCCGAATGGAAGTGGGAGCATATAACCATGGACTTTGTGACTAGTTTACCCCGTAATCAGAAAGGAGAAGATTCCATTTGGGTTATCGTTGATCGGTTAACAAAGTCAGCCCATTTCATTGCAGTGAAGTCTACTTATAAGGCTTCACGGTATGCTGAAATATTCCTAGAAGAGATTGTTAAGTTACATTGAGTCCCGTTGAGTATAGTGTCAGATAGAGATCAACCTTTACCTCTCATTTTTGGCGTGCTTTCCAAAAGGCAATGGGAACACGGCTTAGAATGAGTACTTCAAATCATCCCCAGACAGATGGACAATCTGAGCGAACCATTCAAACTCTTGAAGATATGCTTCGAGCTTGTGTTTTAGAGGATGGTGGTAATTGGAGCAAACACCTGCATCTCATTGAATTTGCTTACAATAACAGTTACCATGCTAGTATCGGTATGGCACCATATGAAGCCCTGTATGGGAGAAAGTGTAGAACGCCTTTGTGTTGGACTGAAGTAGGTGATAAAGGAGTGTTAGGACTTGATATTATCCAGGAGACTACTCTGAAGATTAAGTCAGTTAAAGAGCATATGAGAGTGGCACAGAGTAGACAAAAGAGTTATGTCGATCACAGAAGGAGACCAATAGAGTTTGATGAAGGTGATCATGTATTCTTACGCGTAACGCCTAAGCTGGGTTTGCGCGGTATGTTCAAAACAAAGAAGCTTGCTCCTAGGTACATTGGGCCATATCAAATCCTTAAACGAGTTGGTCATGTGGCTTATCAGTTAGCTTTGCCCCCATCTATGTCCAGGATGCATGATGTGTTTCATGTGTCTCGACTCAGAAAGTTCATTCCTGATCCATTCGTGTCGGTGGAATTAGAAAGCATTGATTTGCAACCAGATTTAACTTATCAGCCTGATCCCATTCGAATTGTAGATCGTGATATTAAGGCTCTCCGGAACAAGAAAATTCTTGTGGTGAAAGTAGAATGGTCTCGAGCACCGGATGGCGAGTTCACTTGGGAGTTGGAATCCGAGATGATGAAAAACTATCCATATCTATTCTCAGGTATGTTCAATTTCGCGGACGAAATTTCTTTAAGGGGGGAAGATTGTAACATCCCCTATTTTATTTACTAGTATTATATACTATTAAGAGCATTTCTAAAAATATCACCTGAATTGAGCTAACACTAGAGGGTGGTACTTGTGAGAAGTAGTAGTACTAGTATGAGTGTGTGTTGTCTCCTTTAGACAAAGGACATGGTAATTGCAATGACATGTGCCCCACTATAGAGCTCACACACACCCAAAACCATTACATTCTTCCAATTTACACTCATTTTGGCTGAAGCAAGCCAATTCCCTCCCTAGCTTTCTTCTTCTCTCTCGTGAGCAAACAAACAACAACAGTAAATTCTCTAATTCTCAAATCTTCTCCAACATTAGTTAAACTAACATGCAAATGGAAATTTGGATTCAGTAGAGTGTGTCAATCACAGTGGTAAGTTTAACTTCACAAAGACTCCTCTCAATTCCTCCATTTTCGTGCTCCATCAATTCCATTTCAATCACTCAAATTATGTTTCCAATTGCATGTGTAGAAAGCATGCTTAAATTGGGATTTTGATGATCTAGGAAGTGGACTTCAAGATTTTAGCTCAAGGAGGAATTAAAGTTGCTCTTCACACCTGTAATCCAGAGTTAGCCAATAGATCAAGCTCAATTCTGAGGTGGGTTCTTAGGATAGAATAGTTAGAATTATTCCCCAAAATTCAACTTTGCATGATAACATAGGATTTAGGGATTGAAATGTGCATGAGAAGGGTTTAATTCCCAAAACTCTTCTCCTTTATAATTATTAGGAAGTTCATGATGTTAATGGCTTGAAAGAGTGGCAATTGTAGTGTAGAATACTCTGTTTTGCAATGATTCTGCAGGTCTTCGCGCCGAGGCGCAGCAGTTTCGCGCCTAGGCGCAGGCAAAAAAGACACAGAGGCAGAATCTGGATGCAGACTCGCGCCAGGGCGCAGAAGGTTCGCGCCGGGGCGCAAGCAGCATTTCCAGATTTTTGTCCTCTGTTTCCTGCTTTTGAAAATTCATACGCATTTTGGATTGTCATCTTTTAAGTCTTGTTTTCCATTAACATTAAGAATACCTTATAATTATGATGTCGTTGTACGTATAGGATTGATTATAACCTAGGCTATTAGCTAGGTTAGTTTCCCGGGATTGGGATATATTGGTAGTATGTTAACACATAGAATTATGTGTAGTATCAGTCCATAGTTATGTGTGGCTGCTTGAGCACCACCAAAGGGATTCGAGGAATCCATAGTTATGTGTGGTTGTTTGACACCACCAAAGGGATTCGAGGAATCCATAGTTATGTGTGGTTGTTTGACACCACCAAAGGGATTCGAGAAATCCAAAGCGATAAGATATCAATAATATTGATTGTGATGCCATAGTTATTTCGTACCATATGTGCTTAGTTCACGAAGATTGGTACGGAAAAGTGTAAGGCTTTCTGAGACCGGCTCACCTCAGATCGTTCTTGCATAGCTAAAATGAATTCAGATAATTGTGTGTTACACCATATAAACTGTTTATATATGAATACATTTATGCGCTGAGTTGTGTGAGGACTGATTATAGGTGATTCCCCTGGTGTAGTCACCAATAGGTGGGTAGTAGAATCCACGAGACTTAGCAGTCTTACCCCCCCCCGTTCATGTTTCAGGTGCATAGGGTGATCGTGGTAAGCAAGCTGCAGAGTAGTTAGCAGTGCTTGTGACTGATGATGTTCATGTTTAGAACATTTAGTTTGTCATGTTTTCGTTTATTTTCTTTCCGCTGTGTTGTACTTGTTGTACTATTGCACCTGCGTGTGCTTGAATTATTATCTATGTATTTGTAAACTTGTTGTACTCGGTATTTAATTATGGATCATTATAATATATTCTAGACAATGTATTATGGGGTGTTATAGTCTTTAAAACCATTTTCAAAAACCTTAAAATTTAACAAACAAATTTACTTGTAATTTTTACCCCGAACTACGGTGGTTTGATCCCTCGGGTATGTAGGCAGGGGACTTGTCTCTCCAATCAAATAAAATCAACAAAAAACATTTTTTCTTTTTTGTTAGTGTTTTGTATGTTGGCCTCATTTTGCAAAAACAAGTTCTAGCAAGATGTTGGACCAGATGTCGTAGCATGTGGGTACATCATCTGTCTTGGCGGTAATCCTCGCCTTATTTGTGCGCCATATCTTTGAAGATTCGCCTAAGCAATATTTTCGTCTTTCCTTATATACCAAGACACGCGTTTTCATTGAGGTTTTATAAGGCGGCTGCACCAAGTTATATTTTCATAATATGCTACGCCATTTATGGAAACAAGAGATTTGATTCAAGAATACTTGTGCTGGACTTCTCAATATACCGGCTGTGTTTGAAGGCCCAAATCCAGTTGGGTATAGGTTATAAATAGAATCTTTGTAACCTAGTTTTGGAACAAGCCGACAATGTAATATTATTAGGGCTTAGTCGTGTAGCCACTCTCTAGGAGAGTCGGTGTAAAAGTGAACCACTCGGATTGTGAGTTGGTCACTATTGTCATTGGAGGAAGCTTGTAAGCAACTCCAAGTTTGTGTATTATACCGAAGCCATTGTTCATCATAAATATAGTCTTTAGGGTTTCGTGTCATTGTGAGCCTTTCTTGTGGATTCTATAACACTAGCTAAGGACTGAATTTGTTCTATGTGTTAATTGTAAGGTTACTCCTAAGTTGTGAAGTACGGAAGTAACTGTATGTGCCTTACTCGAAGCTTTTAAGCAAGAGTAACTAGTGTCTCGTATTATGTTCCAACATCATATTCAATATTGTAAGAACAACACTATTTGTGTTGGTTGTAGGGAAGTGAGATGGGATCTCATATCTAGGAGTTCCTAGGTAGAAGTTGCATTGGGTAGGGATTAAGTGTGTTGAGGCAAAATCCCTAATTGATGTTTTAAAGATAACAAACCTCTTAATTATTTTTTAAGTGTAATTCTAATCTTTTTGGTATCTAACAAGTGCTCTTGAGTGTTTTAATTAAGCTAGGAACAATTGAGCTATTTAGATCAAATATCATGTTTTTATTTTGATAAAAACAAAAGCTTGGAGAACGGTCTCAGATTGATCTCTGAAACCTGCGCAACATCATTTTCACACAATCAATGCAAAAGGACTTATGGATAAGTCAACTATGAACAAGACAAATGATCACTTTTACATTAGGCTTCACTCACAAAATTTATAGAAGTCCAAAAGATCATTTAAGGCAAAGGTTTCTCTCATGAATAGAGAACTTACTACTTTTACCAAGTTCTATGTTTAAACATGTGAAGATTGGGCATATGACACAAGGATATTTTTATACTCAATTAATGGAACTGATCTTGTATGGACCATGGAGAATTAGACAGCACAACCTAGTCTTGGAAATTGACTTGTACTTTAAAGGAATAAAGAAAGAACATTCTCCAATGTTGTTTCTCTTTCTCTATGACACTTGTACTTGCAACAAGGACATTATGGAACATCAAGTACAATCTCCAGCTGCTGTTGTTATCCATAACAGCTGGCCTTTTCGTGCTCTAGCATCTTTGCTCCAAAAGGAAGAAATCCATTCACGCCAGAATTTGGAGAACGGTCTCAGACCAATGCTGGAAAGAGAAAATCCTCACTTAGAGTGACACCAGCTTGCATACAGCTGTTTAAAGGTTATCCAAAAGCTGCACAACGGCTATACTTGTTTGTTAAGCAACATACAGCAACATTACAGCTCAACAACAGCTATATTCATACGCTCCTCTTTTAAAAGTCAGAAGAAGAAACTTTGGAGATCGATCTCAGACTGATCTGTTTTCTTCAAAATACATGAGCTGTCAGTTTGCAGAGCTACTAGCCGTTATTTTCAAGCTTCCAACGGATATACTTCGTGGCCAAGACTCCCTGATCATCACTCATCTATATATAGAGGTCCTTGGCAACTTTGAAGAGCAAGAGTCTCCACTACAACTTCAACACTTGTTTTTGTAATACAAGTTTTTATCACGAGCTCTTCTTTTCTCTCTCACTCAGATTTGTAATTCATATACATAGGATCAGAATATTCAGTGAGTGTTTTGACAGTTTATCCATCCATTTTCAAAGCTTCTCATAGTGTATTGAGTGAATAGGTTTTGATTACCAAAATCCTTCATCATTGTAACCATTGGCTCAAGTTAGTACGTAACTACTAATTGAGTGACACCTTCATAGTCAGTGTGACTGAGGTAGATTAAGCTTGTAGGGCTTAGAAGATTATTTGGTCTTGGATCTAGATCAAAGGAAGTGTAACTTGAGATCATTAGCATCTCTTAGTGGACAATCTCACAAGGAGTGTGGGGACTGGACTAGCCCAAGCATTTTGGGTGAACCAGGATAAAATTGTTGTGTGCATTCTCTTCCCTTACTCTGATTTAATTTGTGCAATCACTAATCACACAAATCACAATTTAATAGTTATATATATATTGTCAGAGAGTGTTGGGAGAACGTTCTCCAGACTGCAACACTTTTGAATATATGTTTTAACTAACAATCTAATTATATTCTTCAAGTATATTGTGTTTGATAATTTTTATAGGGAATATTTTAAAGGTTCACAATTCAAACCCCCCCCCCCCCCCCCCCCCCCCCCCCCTTTCTTGTGATAAACTTTGCTACTTCAATTGGCATCAGAGCATTGGCTCTAAGGATAAGCATCTAACAAATGCTAGAGAAAAAGATTCAGGAAGGAAGTAATGGCTAAGAATGCAAAGTTTATATCTGAAGGAGGATCATCAAATAGACCACCTCTATTTGATAGTGATAACTATTACTACTGGAAGGACAAAATGGAGCTCTTTCTTAGATCACAAGATAACAATATGTGGCATGTACTGGAAGTTGGAGAATATGTTCCATTAGCTAAAGATTCAACAAATCCTAAACCTCAAGCTGAATGGACAACAACAGAAGCTGATAGAGTACTCCTTAATACTAAAGCTAAATTGTTTATTAAAAGTGTTTTGTGCAGGGAAGAATATGATAGAATAATGGAATGCAAAACAGCAAAAGAAATATGGGAAACTCTGCAAACTCATCATGAAGGAACCAACAGTGTCAAAAAAACAAGAATAGACATTGGAGTAAGAAAATTTGAACTGTTTGAAATGAAGGAAGAAGAAACCATAGATCAGATGTATGGTAGATTCACAAGCATCATAAATGAACTCAACTCTTTGGGAAAATCATATACTACACATGAAAGAATAAGAAAAATTCTTAGATGTTTACCAAAGACTTGGAGACCAATAGTCACTGCCATCACAGTGGAAAAAGATCTCACTAAAGTTTCACTGGAAGATCTTATTGGATCATTAAAAGCTCCTGAATCTGTTCTTCAAGAAGATAAACCAAAAAGGAAGATGATTGCTCTTGAAACTCAATCTAGAGAATGCTCTCAGAACGATGTGACGTCTGACACTTATGAGGCAAACATAGAGTGATCGTAATTGCACAAACATGGAAAATGAATGGCTTCGGATAACTTCTAGGAATATGTGGACACTTGAATGAACTGAATTCAAATTGGAATAAGAGGAATCTGATGCCATGCAAGTATGGGACTGCAAGGTTGAAATAAGATTTATATGAATTGATTTGTACTACATATACCAATAAGATGCAACTTCTTGTTGGTATCCCGTACCATAAGAAACTCTATAGTTAAGCGCATTTGAATCAGAAAACTCTTTGGATGAGTGTCATTCTAGGACGTTTCCAAAAAATGTGCGAGTGAAGACAAATCACGTTGAAAAAACTCGCATTGATTTGTGGGGGCTCAATTAATATTATAATACTTAAAAATGGTTTAAGATGTTACACACATGAACAAGAGTAGTGATATGTGTCGCTCGAACTAAATAAAATTACTAATTTACCTTCATATTTATATATCTTCTTAAAACGAGCACGGATAAAGGACTCTCGCTATTAAAAACATCTAGGAATGTGTCTCACTATTAAGAACCTTAATATTCTCATATATAAGCATTCATACATCATCCAAGGTATGACATTTGCGCCTCCGATTAATATTCTTTTTACCTCATTCAAATACTGACTTGAGCATTGGAGTGTTAACAATTTTGCAAGTACCTTTTCCTCCATAAAAGCCAAAGAATCATCAATCACCATCAATCATGAGCTCTACCATCATCCATATCAAAGATATTCATTTCTGAACGACTAGCTCACAACTTAAAAAAGTAAAATCTAAACATCTACGGTTTAGAAAAAGAATCACCGTGATAAATCCAAAAGACGACTCAATCTTACTAATAGTTATTTTTTTCGAAAGAGTGATCTCTCCCTTAATTAAGAGAGACTTCATCTAACAAATAAATCTTTTCTCTTGATTTAGAAACACATCATATCCTAATTGACAAAAAAAAAAAAAAAAAATAACACATCATATTATATCAATTGATATTTCATATAGTCTTCTTCCAGGTGGATTTATTTGTTTGGTTTTTTCTCATGGAAAAATAGTTGAATAGTCACAAGGTCACATGATTTAGTCACACTCATATAAAAATACATATTATTTAATTATTATTTTTTGACTAAATATTAATTAATTTTTAGAAGAAAATATTTTTAAATTTGTTATGAAATATTTTTAAATATAAGTGAAACTATTGTGTTCTTTCTTGTAAAAATTATTAAATTAACTTTGTTTTTCAAACTAAAAGAAAATTGTTTTATTAAAGATATTGTCATGTATATATTTTTAAATAAATTATAATTAATATGTTCGAATTATTCGAATTCTTATTTAGATGTCACAAAGTTAATAAATTTAAGATTTAATTGCAGCTTTGATCTCCGTATTTTTATTAGTCTGCAGATTTGAGACAAAACTATCAACTTTTAAAATAGGGAACCAATTCTGTAAAATGATAAAAATATAGAAACCAAAATTGCAAATAAGCCTAAATTTAACTTACTTATTTATGATAAAAAAATTAATTTATTATATTATTCATCATAGTAAACTTTATTATATTATTTATTAATATTATTATTATTAGCAGTTGCTTCTTATTAGAGTAAAATTATATACAAATTATAAAATAAAAGAGTAAGATTACATGGAAGGTAGAAAATTTAGAATATTATTAAAATAGACAAGTGAAAATTACTAGTAAATTGACTCTGATAGATTCTGATTATATTGTGTCTTTTAGTTATCCGCTGCCAAAATTGACTCTGATAGATTCATTAATCTTGAAGAAATTTTTAAATCCTAAAAACACAATTCATTTGGGTCTGATAGACAAATTCTTCTATGATGAGGCTCTGAAGACTTTTGTTTGGAAAGATAATGTATATTCACTGATAGTGATCTAAAAATATGCATCTAAAGTTTAGTCTTAAGCCTGGTGAGTTATTTGGTAAGAATGAACTTGCTAAGAACCCTGCTATGGAGGCATTCAAAACTGAAGTTAAAGAAGAATTAGTTGCTCAGATAAACAAAATTGAAGATATGTGTGCCAAACAAGAGACAATGGAACAAAAGATGGATTTCATGAGATCTGACCTTAAAACTCTCATTAGTCTCTTCCAAAATAGGAACCCCTAGGATTTCTATGTTTGTGCACAATTCAATTTATGTTTTGAACTTTATATTTTTTTTCGTTTATATTTAATGAATATCCATCTTTTGATGATAACAAAGTATTAAATATACAATTGGTAGTACTAAAAATTGTGCTAGTGTGAAGGACTACAAGTCAAAATTGTATAGACACTCTGAACAAAGTTATTTAAGAAACCAAGGTTTTAGCTCTGAAATTCAACTCTGAAGATCCAGCTTCTGAAGAATGACGGGATGATCAAAGTCAGATTTTGTGCGCTACAATGTTTAAAGAATGTTTTGCAAGGACTGATAGTGGATATGATTGAAGAATAACGTTGTTATCTTTAACCTTATCATCAAATGGAGCGTATTGTACTATTGATGCAATATTTCTGCAAGTGCACAGTCGTATCGTGTGGTTATAAAAGATTATCGATCCCATAAAGACTATTTCTTCAATAATTCACTTATGTTTTTAATATAATGTAAGGTTAAGGTTGAATATTAATTGGAAAGTGGTTTTATCAATGCTTTGTTGTCGCTTACTTATTTATTTATAAAATAATTTTTGAATACTAATATAGTTTAATTAACCTTAAAGAGTTGTCGCGGTATTTAAAGTTAATGTCCAGTTTTTACTATCTAGTATAAATTTCACACTGTTGCGCTATTAATTTATACATTAGTTTTCACTCTCGTGCAAAATTATAGTCTATCGTTTATTTAAAAACTGATACAGAAAATTAGTTCGAAAATTAAATTCACAAATCAATTACCAAACCCAAATCATGATCAGAAGCAATAGTCACATAGTTTAGCTAGGGATAATAATAACCAATCACGATATCAGAGTGTATCGTAGGCCATAATATCAAAGTGTTATATCAAAACATCAAAGTATGATATGTCATAGTATATATAACTTGAAGCACATTATTAGAGCATATCATAAACATTTTAACACACAGAGCCTTTTTAAAGCAAAGCATATCAGAACACAAAATTTAGAAAGCAGAAGATTTTTAGACATTAGGTTGCATAGTGGTAGAAATATTTTTCCTGTATAGTTCATGTGACATATACAAATTTCTTCATTTCTTTCTTTTCCCATAAACAAGTCTTCTAGGTATTAAAAAGATAAAATAAATTATATTTACAGAACATAAATAATGTTAGTGTCCCATATTTCAATGCCTATTTGGAAGTGGTTTTCCTTCCAAAAATGTCTTGAAAAGCTGCAGGGACCTCCCTGGTTGATAAAAGGGAGCTGCATGTCCTGCTCCTCTAATTGTTGCAAAGGTAAGTATATTACCATATACTTGTGTCCACCCAGCAACCTAAAACAATCCAAATACGTTGGAATGAATATATAGTGGGCAAGTAAAACTTGAAGAATTTAGTTATTTGGATGAAAGAAGATATAAATATTAATAGAACTAGAAATTTAGAACTATAAATTCACTTTTCAAACATAACATAATATGATTTAAACTAAAATGACTTAACCCTCGATTAGGATAGATACAGACATGTGGTTACACATATACTATCATATCATAGTATCATTGTGTATTTTTTATGTACGACACCAAATGAACACATAATAAAAAAATTATGCAATATATTCCATATATTTACCTGTTTACCCCTAAACCAAGCTCTATAAGCCTGAGTTGTGTTCAATCCCAAATCCTTGGCCAATCCCTTTATTAAAGACCTTGTCCCCATAAATGGTATGACAGAATCTTGATCTCCACTACAAGGGAAAAAAATAAGGTTGCTTAGTCAAAAGTATATGACATTGATTAACCAATGGAAGGAATGTAATATTGTCAAGTAATTAAGAAGTTGGAGTATTTCTTACCTGAATACTAGAACTCTTACACCTGACTTCACAAGTGTCCCTAGTATTGAGATTGTTGGAATCTCAAGATTCTGAAAGTTATATACCAGAACTCTATAACACAAGGGAAAAAATGCTATTAGCACTTGATACAAACATTGGACAAGTAGAATGAAATTTATGTTTCATTAAATTGGAACAAACAAAAATTGTCACCAAACTGAATTAGATAAAAAAGAGCCAACATTTTGTAATTCCATTCTAAATATAATATACTATTACTATTACTATTCTATTCTATTTAGTTTCAACTGAATATATTACTATTACAATTCAGTCTCAAACAATTTGTAATTCCATTCTAAATGTAGCTCAAGGTTTTTTGAAGTTATAATAAGTTCCAAACTGTAATGCTAAGCCAAATCTATTTATTAGACTAAAAAACTTACGAACTGCAGGTTGACCAATGGGTTATTCCTACAAGCTTGGCATTTAGTGCATTGTGCACTTCTTTCCTATTCATGTATGTGACGGTTTCATGTTCCACACATACGTCAATCTTCTCTTCAGCAGCTTGCTAAACCAGAGATATGAAAGGAAGCATAAGAACATGAAAAGAAATAAAAAATAAAAAGTAATTAGATCGAGATCAAAGAATGGATAAGTGTAAATACCATTTGAGTCAACACATATGCTTGGTGTTTTTCTGGTGGTGGACAAATATCAGCAATAACATCAAATGTATCGATATATCCACCAACCTGTCCACATAATATATTCTCAATTGTAAAACTGCTACCTTTTAACAACAATCTGATAGAACCCAAACAAATAATGATTTTCCACATCAGCAGTTAATTCATTCAATGACTAATAAGGTCAAACCTTGGTTAGTATATTCTAGAAGGGGTAGAAAGGTCTCTAGTGGCTAAGGTTGTTAGAAGATTGTGACGTGTCTTGGAGTGAGGGAGAGCACTCACACTATTTCCACAATATAAGGAGGGGAGGGAGGAATGTAAGAATTATCTCAGATTGTGCTAAAGACTGAGTATGAGTAGAAATTTTGTACTAACTTTCTATAGGGGTGTGACCCTGTGTCAGATCTGGAAATTCTATTACTTTTCTGTTAATCTTTCATTATATAAATTCATCAATAAAGCTCTCTTTATCTTTATTTCACTAAATTACTGTTTAATTTGATATCTGTGGATTTTGGTTTTTATCACAATCAAATGAAAAATCATGTATCTATATCTACTAATTACCTCCCCTGATAATAGCTGGTTCACTTCTATACAACTGTTACTAAGATTCCCAGTTCGAATTTGTCTTTTAATATTGGAACGGCTGCATACTGTTTTTAACAATTCAAATGTCGAATCTTGAATCTGTCCATGAGACCATAAGAAATCAGCTGAGGAGTCAAAGTCTTTGTTGAATTCTAGAAGAGGATTGCCTATCTGCAAATATCAAGAAAATAATAAGTGTTATACATCGTACTTGCTATGTCTTATAGTTATTCAAAAAAAAAATTACTCACAGCTATCCCCTTCAAATTAATCTTGGTGGTTTTAGTTTGAAGGATTAGTTGTGCAAGTTGAGGTGCATAATGACCTGAAAACAAGCATGCATGGATTCCATTAATCACACAATCTCTAAAATTAAATGAAAAATATTATTCATTAATATAGCAAACAAATATGATACCTGCATAGCTTTCCCCGGTTATAAAAAAATCATTGTTTTTGTACTTAGGGAATTTTGTGAACCATCCCTGTAGAAACAACAGATTATCCCTCGCTGTATATATAGCAAGGAATTAGTATCGGATCTTCATTCTTGAGGTTAACTAAGTTGAATGATTCCACAAAAATAAAATGTAAAGAAAAGAAATAAACCTGTCATTTCATCATTCACAAGATAATAAAAGGATTGGTTGACCGAAAATGAGAAGCCAACACCAATAGGAGAGTCTAGGTAAATCATGTTAGCTTCTGCAACAAGTAGAAATATAAATTTTGAGTATAAGAAAATAAAGGCCTAACAAATCATCAAATGACAAACTTAGATATCAAATAAAAGTCAAATAAACTCGTGCAAATGCACAGGTCTCTAAACTAGTTGGAATTAAAATATTAATCAAAAATAGATAAAATCAAAGATCCGATGAACCTGAAGATCCGATTTAAATTTAAATTGGTTCTCTTTTTCGTTTCATGTTTGAGTTCAAACTTTAAACTGTATCAAATGAATCAAACCCAACTTCATATAAAACAAAGATCTTTGGTCAAATTTTTATATCAAAATATATATATATATATTATGGACACACGATTTGGATCCTCAGCAGTGGCAGCCTCTGATGCGGTGCCTGCTGCTGGATCCTAGCCTTTCATTTGATCTGCCTTTAAGTTCCATGTTAATACATATGTATAGATGAAGCATGATATTTTACCACAACAGATCCGCTTTGCTTTGACTTTACACACAGGCGTCGCTTTAAATTACCATACCTTTAATTACTTTAATTACTTGTTACAAATTTTCTTAGTGATTACACTTGTTACATATTTTTCTTAGTGATTACAATATAAGTGTTCATTCATCACCAAGGAGTATAAAAGAGTTGTACAAAGAGAAAGAACACAATTTTAGAGTTTTTACTCTGCAGTGAAGGAAGCAAGCTTTGGCAGTGAGACCAACATCATTCTCAACAGGTTTCCATTATAAATTAGATGGACAAATTAGTGAGAATTAACATTTCAATAGATTTCCAATATAAATTAGATGGACAAAGTAGTGAGAATTCAAATGAGCAGATCAAATGAAAGGTTAGGATCCAGCAGCAGGCACCACAGCAGAGGCTGCCGCTACTGAGGATCCAAATCGATACATCTATCAATTAAAATGTGTATATATGCAATTGCTATCTCATGACATAACATTTTTTTTAATAGAATAAATAGGCCAATCATTCCATTTCATCATAATTTTTCCTCCTTAAATAACATGAGAATATTTAAATAAAAAACAGTATGTTGCAAATAAATGTCTAGGTTGAAAATGTTAAAGCAACATAAAATCAGCCAAGCTACACCCATTGAATGGCAATTGTGGGTTACCTCTGTTCCAACTAAATTGGTTTTTCACCAGATGGCCTTCTCTTGTAGGCTTGAAAGGACCATGTTCACCGAATGCTCCTTGCCCAATCGAAGAACAACCGGGACCTTCAAAATTACAAAAATAAAAAAAAATAAAAAAAAAAAAAGAAATTATCAGATCCATGTTTATTTGTTTAAATAAATAAATAAAATTTGAAATGCACAATAACAGAAGAGGTTAGAAGGCTAATAAGAACACATTTACCTCCATTCAGCCACAATACCACCGGTTTGGAAGCAGGATCATTCTCAGCTTCCACGAAGTAATAGAACAGGGCTCTGTCATGGGTTTCATCAAGAAAGACATACCCAGCATATTGTTTGAATCCAACTTTGGGCTGATTAGGTAACCTTGTTACCTCATCAACTTCAGAAGTGGAACTCAATCTTAAACTAAGAATGAGAATAAATATGGTAATAGAGTTTTGTTTCATCTGTATTGACGAGAGAGGAATAGCTGAAGGAAGAAGTGAGAGAATAACCATGCGGCGCTAGAGATATTGCTTATGAAAATTGGGTTGATGGAAGGGGAATTTAGGAAGTAAGGAACTGATGCAGAGAACTGAGAAAAAGTAATTCAAAGTTGCAACGGTGTTTACACTGACAAAGAAAACAACACTTTATTATTTTTAAAGAATCAAACTACTTTATTTCCTCACAAAAGAAAAAAGTACTACTACACTTTCAAATTTTTTATGTTAGAATAAAATTGTGGCACTTTCAAATTGAGAAATGTTATTAGGACCGGACGTTATCGTATTCGAACCAATCCAAAATTAAAATCGTAAATCGAATTTATTCAAACCGAAACCGCAAAAAAACTGCATATATTTTAAACCGTGCAGATTATTTTTCTTCTAAACCGCATGGTTTGGTTTGCGATTTTCATTTTAGAAAACCGAATCAAACCGCAATACATAACTTAACTCTATCAACTAGTAGCAATTAACGTATTACATAGTCAAACTTAGCTAACTCAACCCAAATTAAGTCCATAAAACAGTAGGCTGTCAAAACATATCATTTAACGCGATCTAAAACTATACTATTGGTATTAAAAATAGGGTTAAATATGTTTTTGGTCCCTATAGTTTCGCAAAATTTCGTTTTTAGTCCCTAGAGATTTTTTTCACATTTTTTAGTCCCTAAAGTTTTGTCAGTCAGTGTTTTTAGTCGCTGCTTTTAATCAAACTCTTGTATAATTTCACATTTTTTAACTGTTCTTTCTATTCATGTTTATAATATTATAAGAACATCTCCGATAAAAATTTAGAATTTTTATCATAAGATAAATTATTTATGAATTTTTATGTGCAAAAAACAAAAAAAAATCATATTTAATTCATCTCTTGTTAAAAGAATTTAAACTTTCGTAAGACATATTCATATAATGTACTAAACAAGACTGCAGAAAAAAATTTAAAATTTCGAATGATATGCACGAGTTGATTGAAAAGTAAGGACTAAAAACACTGACTGACAAAACTTCAGGGGCTAAAAAGTGTGAAAAAATCTTCAGGGGCTAAAAAATATGAAAAAAATCTTCAGGGACCAAAAACATATTTAACCCTTAAAAATAAGTTCTTATGCATATGGAATTTATGTCATGTAAACAACAAATAAATTAAAATTTCCTATATTTATTTTGTAACAAGTTGGTAATATCGTCATATTTTTTATATTGCGATAAACCGCACAAACCCAACCAACCCTAACCGCATTGGTTTGGTTTGGTTTGGATAACTTTTTAAAAATCAACCAAATCAAACCGAACCGCATGCATTTTTATCTCGCGGTTAGGATGACTTTTATGCTCAAAACCGAACTGCACTGCGAGCACTCCTAATTAGAACAACTAAAATTGATACTTTTTTGGACAATTTTCTCTCTCGTACTCTCATCATATTTTTACTCTCTCTCCTTCTCTCACTTTATGGTTTTTGTTGCAAAAGAACCAAAGAAAAAGAGGTTGGCTTGACTCAATGGCAATAACCTGTTTATTCCATAGTGGAAGGCGAAACATAGACACTATTACATGCTATGAAAGAAACTATCCATCGTGGATTTGAACGAGTTCAATTCAAAAGTGACTCAAAGTTGTTGATTGACGCTATCCATTCGAGAACACGTAGCAATTCAGAATTTAATTTAATTGTTAACGACATTATTCTTCTTATGTCATCTTATGTAAACTTTGAGGTTAAGTTTGTTAGGAGACAAGTGAATTTGGTTGCTCATACTTTTGCTAGGGTGGATAGTGATTATGTGAGAAGTCATAAACTAAGTTGTTTGTTGAGGGCTTCGAACTAACTCTATTATAGGGGATTTGTTTTGATTTGATTGATTCCATTGTGGAACTATATTTCTTTGTGCATGGTATTTTCTATTAATACCTGCGAATAATTATTTCTCGAAATCAATATGTTTTTCTCAAGGTTTTTAAAACCGGACTGGTCGAACCGGGAACCAGGCCTACATCCGGTCCTGGTAGCCCCTTAAACCGGAGGAGCAAAGAACCGATGACTGGACCGCTCAACCGGTTCAAAACCGGTAAAAACCGAGAGAACCGACAGTTTACACGGTTTGGCCGGTCTGGCTTTTATTTTACAGAAAAAAAAAACAAAAAAATTGCAATTTTTTTTACTCCTGTAGTTGCATTGGGAATCACTCATCTCATTAAAATATTATACTTTTGTTAAAATATTATATTATTTTTTTAGCCTCACGTTTTTTGTTTCTATTTTGCTTCTTTCTTTTTGTTGATAATTTTGGTATTTTGCTTCTAATTTTAATAGTCAGTAAATATTATATTATATGTTTTGTATGATTCTAATTTTAATAGTCAATAAATATTTGTTAGAACTTAGTTTATTATGTCAATTTCTAATTTGGTTTGAATTCGAAATTTTATGTGTAATGTAGTACTAAAGTTTTTACTTTATATTGACTACATTTTATCTTTTTAATGTATGAAACTAAGGAATATTGAGTAATTATATATATTTTTTTATTTATATATTAATTAAAAATGGTCCGACCCAGTTGAATCCCGGTCCGACCAATTGAACCTTGAACCGGTAAGCTCACTGATTTGATGACCAGTCCGGTTATGAAAATCTTGGTTTTTCCTTTATGGTTTTTACCTCTCGTCGTGGAGGGTAGTGACCAACCAAGAATAAACTTTATCTGTCGTGCTGTAAAGTTTCAGAACTTCAGCTTCATGTGAGCGTATCCGCGTTCGTGTGCCGTATATGATGATGACGATTTTGATCATGCGGGAGTCCCGTCACGTTTTGGTTTCTTTTTTCGCACCTTTGGCATGTTGGATAGAGTTGTGGTGGTACCTTCATGATAATTAAATATTTTCAAGAAAGATATATTGTTCCTTTGTGATTTTTAACTCTCGTCGTGGAGGGTAGTAACCAGGAATGATCTTCATCTGCAATGCTGTAGAGTTTAAGAACTCCAGCTTCGATGGTTCTACGTGTTGATGACGGATTTTGAGCAAGAGGCTTTTTTGCCCTGCTTGATTTTTGTCATGATTTTGGTGTTGGAGCCTGGTGTGATGTTTCGGCGGTGATTTGGTACCTGTGTCTTCCTTTTAGAATGTTGGAGGGGTTTAGCGCTTTTACGTCAAGGTTATGAGTGATGCCAAGCTTTGTGACCTTTGGCATCGGTAGAAGGGGCTTTGTTGAAGTGTTTAGTGACATCTCTTCCCTTCCAAGTGTGTTGGTTTGTAGCGAGGTTTCCGCATTCCCTTGAGTAGTTGGTTGTTGCCCCCCAAGTATCTTTGAGGAGGATAATTCCTTCGATGAAGGAGTCTTTTCTTTTTGTTCAGATGGTGATTTTCCATAGTCGGAGGACGGGTAGCTTTGATTGGCTTTGGCGGATTTTGACTAGCTTGACCAATTCGAGTGAAAGCATAAGTTGCCTTTTTTTTTTCAAGTGATTCCTTTCATAATCAGAGTAGGGGGATTTTTGCTCCAAGTGAATTTTTTATGTATGTTTCATGTACTGAGGATACAGTTGTTGCCCGTTTTGTCGTCTACAACTGGGGAGATGTTTTTTGTTGTAAAAGTAGCTTTGGGTATTTTGCCATATGTCTCTGATTTGTCTGAGGTTCTGATTGGCGTGTGCAGGTTTCTTTGAGATTTTGGCGCCCTTTTCCGAGGTGGCTTGGGAGCCTTTGATGTTTCGGTTTCGGATTTGAGCCATTGGTTTTGATTTTCTTTAGGACTGTTTCTGACGTGGCTTTCTTCGCCGTTTTAGTAGCTCAACTAATTTGAGTTGAGAGTTTAAAAAATTAAAGGTCTAAAGTATAAACTTCGGCGAAGGAAACAAATATGAGCAATAGCAACTACATACTAACATCTGGCTATCTAAAAAAAATAAAACTAAAAAACTTAAGTAGATTACTTAGTAATAAAATCAAGGAATTTGGAGGACTAATAAAGATGGAATAAAGTTTTGTCAAAAAAATAAAAATAAAGATGGAATAAAGTTAAACCATAAATTCAGTCTAGCATTAATATGGATAATGTGTTTTGAATTAATTTTTAATAAACTTGAAGAGAGATTGGAAAAACAAAATAGCTAAAAAGTAATGGAATCTCAGAATATGAAAATACGTGACTCCCTCAACCAAGAATCAAATGAAAATTGACATCAGAGGAGCAGAGGAGGCTATGCCTCCATGATTTGGATTCCTTCAGATAAATATTCTCACATCACATGCTTTGTGAGGTCTGCAATAAAAGATGAACTCTAATCTATGATGCCTTCCCTAGTTATGATTTGCTCTTTCTTCCACTATAAATACTTGACAATGGTTAACAACTTGGAGGCACAGCAACATCATTCAATTCTACAATCAGTTTCATTTTCAGAGCTTTTCTTTCTTCAACAAAACCAAACATGTCAAGCTCATGCGGCAACTGCGACTGCGCTGACAAGAGCCAGTGCGGGTAAGTGCTCCTACATCTTGTACTGCAACATGATGTGTATTATAATATTGGAGTATATTTCCAGTAAATTCTAATAGAATTCAATCATTTGTATATATAGATTTTAGAAAAACAGCTTAATTAATCACTTATAGCATAAGCACTTATGACATATGTGCTTATGTCTAAGATATTTTAATTAAAAAATTAAAATAATGTTAAATTGTGTTTATGTAAGCTATAATTTGTTTCCGTAAGTTATTATGGATATAAGTTGAAAACAACTTATGGACATTTCACAACCTATTTCTATAAACTCTCTCAAAAAGTCTCACAAATATTTATGTCAACAGATAAACTCAAATTAACAAATCCATACAGGTCTGAGGCCTGTAGTTTGCATTACATACTCCCTCCGGTCCTATATATAAGAAACATTTCACTTTTTAGATTCATTGTAGAATTAATGTATCTAGACAATAATATTGTCTACATACATCAATTTTACAATGAATTTAAAAATTCCAATTTTTCTTATATATAAAACCGGAGGGAGTATAATGGAACCGTTTGAATTAACTATATCCTCCCTCATAATCTCATATACTATGCTATGCTATTTTCAGGAAGGGAAACAACTATGGTGTAACCATTGTAGAGACTAAGAGGTAAAAACTTACTTTTGGTGTTCATTGTATTTGTTATTCCATGTTTCTAATAACTCCTAGACTTGATGCAAAACTAGCAGATTGCAGCAACAAAATTGATAATATGAATGTCAAATTTTTTGTCATGCAGCTTCGTGGAGACTGCTGTCATGGATGCTCCAGCTGTTGAGCATGACTGCAAGTGTGGTTCTAACTGCACTTGCACTAACTGCACCTGCGGCCATTAAGGAATATATGCAAATGTAATTGCCATGAATTTGGCAATACAAAATTAATAATGTAATCTTCTACTAAATAAATGTGTGTGCTGTTAATGTACTTCATGTCTGTATGAATGAAACACAATTTATAAAACAGTGATGTTGTGCTATTCTGTGGTTATTGGAGTTTAAGTTTAACTATTTGTTTAATAGTCCCTTTTACAATGCCGCTGACACCAACCACTGACATCACCACACAGAGCTTTAATATTTGCAAAACAAAAATTAACTCTGACTAAAATTTGAAAGATAAATAGTCTGATATCATGCATACCCGTGCCTATTGATATCATATAGATGATTCTGACTGCTTTAACTCAGAGACCAGATAATCTGTATATCAAATTGCTAATTGCTAATCCAATATACTTCAAAAAGAGCTGCCAAAATAAGGACACTTCATCAGATCAATGTTTTCTGGCATGTACTTTTGAGAAACCTTGAACCTTACAAAAGTGCCACAAATGATATTTTACCACACAATTATCAAAAAAAGAAGGAAGAAAAATAATTAGCATTGAATACTTCTGCATCTTTTGATTATTAAACAATAACAATGCTTGATGCTCAATGTCATACCCCATTTTTTGACCAATCGCTTTTATGCGTCTTTTTTAAAACGGATTTTCTCTGTCATTTCTGACGAAATTTCGGCAGAGAGGTATTTTAAAATACCTCATTTATTTGATTTGATTTTTATTTTCTTTTTGTTGTTATTTTTACTTCTTTATTTTTCATTTTTTATTATTATTATTATTTATTATTTTCGTATTTATTATTATTATTAATATATATATTATTATTTTATTTTTAATGTTTATTTGTGTATTTTTCTATTTTGATGTTTTTGACATTTTTTAAAAGAGGTCCAGATCAGGTTTTTTTTGTCCAGGCCCAAAGGGGCAATTTTGTCCAAATTGAGTATTTTTTCATCTGTCCAAACCCTAGGTCTGACACAGTATTTATACTGTACTGTGCACAGTTTCCAAAAAAAAAAAATCATCCAGCCACACAACACCACACAACCAAATCGTTCTTCCTTTTCCAGATCAAATCAAACAAAAAAATCAAATAAAAAAATAGAAAACCAGAAGGACCCATATCCAGTCATCTGTTCATCATCATCATCTTCATCCATAATTCCGAACCCAGACCCAGAAAATTAAACATCAAACATCATCAAAACCGGCCACGATTTAAACAAAACAGAACCAAATCTTCATCAAACCCAGAAATCATCCAAACCGTTAATCATCATCGAAATTTTCATCAAACCGGAACCATTCAAACTGATTCATCAAAGCCAAATTGAAACCGGAGCTGAATCGAAAAGGAAGAAGAACAGAGAAGCAGAAGAAGAAATTGGAAATTCAAAACCAAATACACAAGGTTTCATTTCTTTCGATCCGATCTGGTTGCTTGGATTGATACTTTGCTTACCTCGATTTTGATTTTTAAGCTTAGGATTATTGTTGTTCTATGTGTGTTTGTTTGAAATCGTTTGAAGAATTTGGGTTTGAGTGAAGTTTGAGAGAGAAAAAAACAGAGGTGAGAAATGAGAAAGAAGTTTACGGCCGCGGGTTGAGAGAGAAGAAGGAATCTTTGTTTTAGGGTTTTATTTTGTATATATATAATCTGCTTACGATCCTGTGCGCGCAGGTGCACAGTCTTATGGTGCACCTGCGCGCCTATGGCCCGCTGATCTAAATCCAACGTCCGTGATTATTTCTCTTGTGATCAAATCAGGGACGTCTGATCAATCAGACGGCCCTGATCAAACCATTTACTTTTTTGCAGTTGGGCCTTTTTCTGGACTGGGCCTGGTCTTCTACGTGCTTTCTGCACCCCCTTTTATTTTGTTTTTGATATTTGCACCCCCCTTCTGTGTTTATTTTATTTTTGCCTAATTATTTATTTATTTATTTGCATTGTAAAGACATTAGATTGTATTTTTTAGGACTTGATGTAAATTTAAATAAATTGCATAGCATCATGTTGCATTCATTTCATATTTATTTTTCCTTGCAAATACCTTAGAATGTAATTAGGAAAAATGTACAGTATAAATGGAAAAATCGCATCTCATGCATATTTATTTATCGCTTTCCGCAAGTCGTTAGCATATTTAATTCCGAGGGAAAAGACACCGTTTTGATCAAAATATCATTACGGATCGTCTTCGCGCTATTTTTGCCTATTGCGACGTTATTAATTTTAGCACTACATTTTTATCGTTAACCCAACATTCCATTTTAAAACAAATAGTGAGTCATTTTATTCTCAAAAATGAGGTCAAAACCTTTTTCAAAAATAGCCAACACAGTTCATTTTCACATATCAAGCATCAAAAATATTTTGTCATCATACACTTTTCAAACTTTGGACTTTAAACCAAACGTTTCTTTTTTACCGCGAAAACCTCGGATTTTAACCCGAGTGCTTTTTTTACCGCGAACTTGGATTTTAAACCAAGTGCCTTGGAATTTAAACCAACGGCGTCTTTTATCGTGAAAACCTTGGATTTTAACCCAAGTGTCTTTTTTTACCGCGAACTTGGATTTTAAACCAAGTGCCTTGGACTTTAAACCAACGGCTCATTTTATCGCTAAAACCTTGGACTTTAACCCAAGTGTCCTTTTTCTCGCCTAAAATCTTGGATTTTAAACCAAGTACATTTGTCTCATTCATACATCATTAATCATGCATAAACCTTGGATTTTAAACCAAGTGTCTTTTATCACTCAAACATTTTCTCAACAAACCTTGGATTTTAAACCAAGTGTCCACGTCTTATTTTCATAAATCAAATCTCAATCAATTTAACCATATAGACTTTTTCCCACAAATTAACATCAATCAAACTCACATTTTGCCATTTTTGGCTTTTGGTATTTTAAAACCATTTTCAAAACCTTAAAATCAAACAAACAAATTTACTCGTCTTTTTATCCCGAACTACGGTGGTTTGATCCCTCGGGTACGTAGGCATGAGACTTATCTCTCCAATCAATAAAATCAACAAAAACATTTTTCCTCATTATCATCACTTTAAACTTTTTATCATCACTTTAATTCCTACACTTATACATTTTTACAAGCAATTAAAATAAAGCGCATAGATAGAATAAAAACAAGAGGTTCCTATAGAGTACTATAGATACTTAGGGTGCTAATACCTTCCCTTCGTATAACCAACCCCCGAACCTTGTTCTCTTAAATATAGGGTTTTTTCGAACTTTTTCCCTTTCCCTCGGATAAATTAAAGATCGGTGGTGGAATATTAAATTGCGATTCGAAGTTAATTAATAACTCGATATCCAAAAATCACCGCGACAGAAATGGCGACTTCACTGGGGACAACCAAGCGGGTTGAACCTAACTTGTTTTAAAATACTATCTTCGCGCTTTTAGTTCTTTTATTTGTAAATATTTGTATATTTATTTGGGTTTGTCTTGAGTGGTGAGATAAGTCCTAACCCGGGCTTGAGTGACACAATAAGATAGGACGGGGTGAAATCATAGTGACATGTCCAGAGTAGTCTGGATTATGAAGCACATGTGATATGATCCTACTCGGTGGAGGCCTCATGACGGTAGTACTCGTTGTCATGAAAAGTCATGATGATGGTATTATTTTCAATATGAGTGTCCGGCGAAGCCGAGAACCTTTAGAATCACCTTAACCCATCTTGGCCTTTTTAGGGCGTAGTGCGGTGGCTAAATCAAGAGTAGTCTTGAGACTAGTCGTCACGCGAAACTACACTCAAACGAGATTATCCCGTGGATGTTATCGGAACGAGAGTAGTCCCGTAACCCAGTGATATCCATGAGATGGTCGATGACTTTGGGAACTTTGTAGAACCCGTCATGCAGGTACATACGAACCCTAGTACATACCATATGGGAGGGTTTCACCTTTGACTCCAACACTGTACTTTAACCCCACCATGTTTTCCGCATCATGCATGCATGCACTCATTCATAAATTCTTTTTCCTCATCCGATATCGAAGAACTTAAACAAATTTTTTGTAAACATTATAGAGAACATTCATTTCAAAATGACACATAATAAATTTTTCTTTTTACAAAATCCATATCTCAATGTTTACAACCAATTTGGGATAAGTCCTTCGATAACAAAAAAACATTGTATATTTTAGCATAAACACATCATGCATCATACTGCATTCATAGTTTCCCAAACTCAAGTCTCATATTTTCCTGTTCTCTCTACCTGAGTCAAACAAAGTGGCCCGGCGTATCCGTTACAAAGCAACTCGTGTCTACGATACTCGGTTCAGGTTGAGAAAAAAAGATGGACAATTTTGAGGAAGAAAATCATATGCTCCGTGTACAGGTGACAACCATGCAAACGGAAATTGAGAAGTTGACTAGCATGGTGGCATCTTTGATGGCTGCCCAGAATCGAGTGTCAGCACCAGTACCTCAGTCTAGCGGTACCTTTGTACCTCCTCCTGTTGTATCTGCGCCTCTTGGCGCTCCTCAGTTTATCATGTCTAAAGGTTACCCGTGGGGCATGCCTGTTGGATTTCTCGGGGAGGAGTCGCGCCCTATGGTATCTGCGATTCCCCATGTCCAATCGACAGTGTCTATTCCTCAGCTCGGCAATACACTTCCTCAGGTTACAGCATTTGTGTCTGCACCTTTGGTTCATACTACCCAGCAAACTCATATGCCCATCTTTCATGCTGAAAGTGTAGGAGGTTATGATAGGATGGATGACTTACAGATCAAATATGATGAGATGCAAAAAGAGATGAGGGCTCTTAGAGGGAAAGATTTGTTTGGCCAGGATGCTCATGAACTATGCTTGGTCCCTGATGTTGTGGTCCCACATAAATTTAAGGTCCCAGATTTTGAGAAGTATAAGGGGAGTACCTGCCCCAAAGCTCACCTAGTCATGTATGCCAGAAAGATGTCTACTCAATCCAGTAATGACAAGTTGCTGATCCATTATTTTCAAGACAGTCTTACCGGTGCAGCTCTGAGGTGGTACATGGACCTTGATAGGGCAAACGTCAGTTCCTTTAATGACATGGCCAGTGCTTTTATTCGGCAGTATAATTACAATTCATATCTGGCCCCTGATAGGGACGAGTTACGAGCATTGACACAGAAAGATAGGGAGCCTTTTAAGGAGTATGCTCAAAGATGGAGGGAGCTTGCTGCTCAGATTCGTCCTCCAGTCGAAGAAAAAGAATTGTGTAAGTTGTTTTTGCATACTCTGAGCCCATTCTTCTATGAGAAAATGGTTGGTGTTGTATCAAGAAGCTTCACAGGAATGGTGGAAATGGGAATGTGTTTAGAAGAAGGAGTCCGTCAGGGACGATTGACAAGAGAGAAAGCTCCGACTAATACCGCCAAGAGATATGGCAATAACTTTTCAGAGAAGCAAGAATTTGATGTTAGCATGGTGGCTCAGGGAGGACCTCATTTGAGAAACCCAACTATTGCAGCCATAGCATTACCAACACAATACCCACAATCTCATCACCTACCATCTCCCCAACAATCATTCAATCATAACCGTGCTCAGAAAAGTCAACCATTTGACCCCATACCCGTGAAATATGCCGACTTACTCCCCGCCTTACTCGCTAAAAATTTTGTTCAGACGAGACCACCTCCCTCTGTGCCAGCAGTACTACCTCCCTGGTACCGCAGTGATTTAACTTGTGTCTTCCATCAAGGGGCCCCTGGCCATGATGTAGAGCGTTGCTATCCTCTCAAGAAAGCTGTTCAGGATTTAATCCGCAACAATGTGCTATCTTTCAAAGACGAGAACCCTAATGTTTAAGGTTCATCCTCTGCTTAATCATGGGTCCCCCGTCATATTCAAGATTATCAAGAAGCTTGTCCCTAGGATCACTGGGCCTTTTATTTTTCCAATTGCAATTTCTTTCTTGCCAAGCATTTATTGGCATTTTTAAGTTGTATCTTTTAAATTAAAATTTCTAAACAATGAGCATGCATATTTTGGAATCCATCCATTCATATTCACTCTTTTCTTGTGCCATCATAAATGCTAATGTTTTTCTACTTCACTTTTCTTGTTTACAAACTTGAGGGGAGAATGATGTAAATTAAATGTTTAAAATTACTGATATGTGCTTTCATTAGTAAGACCCGGTTGATGATGTAAGGCATTGTTTCACTTCCCAAACACTGGAGAAATAAGGAGATAAACCGTAGTTAACCCTTTTGAGCCAGAAGTTGGTGTTTCTTTCTATACAAAAAAAAACCCTTAATCTTGACCCGGGGCAGGGTAGTCTTTCAATTAATTCAATGACACATCCCAATACAAGAGGATCAGTCAGTCTGAGATACAAGAAGTCATGAGTAGACAAAATTCACAAGTAACATGTGGGAGTCACAGTTGTCCTACAAAAAAACACAAACAAAAACAACAACAAAAAGCCCGCTAGGTGAAAAGACTTGGGCAAAATGTCAGGGCATCCCGATGGACCGCAAAATCCGAAAGAATTGGTCCATGCAAAAATAAGGGATTAAGAGCAAAAACATTGAAAACAAGCTTGTGAATGAAAAGTGATTGTCACTTCAAGAATCTCATCAAAGCTTCGACCAAAGCGTCAACCTCAAACATTATTGTCAAATAAATCCTCTTGTCAGCCAAAGCATGTCTGATGAATTAATTGAATGTAGGAATGAAGGACATCAAAGAAGAGTGGGTGGGTTAAAACAGAACTTTGAGCCTAAAAATCCTTTCTTTTCATAACCATGAACCAGGCCACGTTATAACCCTCAAAAGACCTAATTGAAACTAGGTTTACTTTGAAAGCATAATTAGCAAAATTATTGTTGAAACTGACTCCACCTGTTTGTTGAGTAACAATCTTTTACACACACCACATGTGTTTCATATAAAGTTCTGCGATTCCAAAACTTGCATGTACATTACATCAGAATATTTTTCAAAAGAAACAATTTTATTTGCAAATTTATATTTGGCATCAAGGAAATTCAATCAAATGGTCTGATCAAGGACGAATCAATTCAAAGCACTCCTAACTTGGGGCAAATTACATCAGGTGCCCGCCAATCAGGGGCAAGATTTTACATACAGTGGCATATACTTCAAGAATTCAAAGTCAATGTTTCACTCACTTGGGGCACCTGAAGTGGTTTCCAGGGGCAATCCAGATCTGCCAAGATAGTTGTTATGTTTCTTTCTCCTTGAGCCAATAATCCTCAAGTAGATATTTTGGGTTCTTATGGACATGTTGTTACTATGATATACTCAGCGTATGACCCAACAGTTCCTCAATTGAATACTGAACTCGACTGTTCTCTGGTAATCTCCAGCAAGTGGTAATCTTCAAAAAGCTTATATGATTTTCTTTTCCCCAGTGAAAGAAAAAAAACTGAGACCCGTTTTGGAAGGCTCATTCAAACAGCAAATGGCATCTCTTTTAGAAGTGTGCATATCATCAGCAAATGGCATCTCTTGGAGAAGTTTGCGCATCAGCATATCAGTCTTGTTTCTTTCTGTCAAAAAAAAAAGCAAAAGCAAAAAAATAGCAAAAAAAACAGCTCGCTAAGTTGAAAACCCGAAAGGGCGGCTTAGGCAAAAATGAGCGTCCCGGTGGATTGAAAACCCGAAAGGGCGGTTCAGGCAAAAATTAGGGGCAAAACAAAAAAAAAGAAATATATTCCCGGTGGATTGAAAACCCGAAAGGGCGATCCAGGCAAAAGTTAGGGATTTCAAAAAAAAAGAAGAAAAAGCAAATGCATGACTGTCGAAACAAGACCATGAGAAAATATTCAGTTTCAGTGTACAAAATGGCGACTTCTGCCAGATCTCTAACCGTTGGGCTTTACCCCAAGAAGCAATCATTCTTACCATGAATTGACATACCATACCGGGTTTTACCCTGAGGATCTGATTTATTTCACCTGTAGTGGTGCTGTCCCCAGTGGAGAACTACCGAGTGGTTGTACGGATGTGTCGGCCCAATGCTCATCTTACCTAAATCAAGCCTTTGTCTCATCCAGTCATGTACAAATATCAATCAATCATACAAATACAATCATTCACATATACATACATACATACATATAATCATTTACATATACATACTTACATACAATCATACATACGTACATACATTCATATTCGCATGCAACATGCACACAAAATCATTCACTCATACTGCATTGACCATCATGTGTCTTGTTTCATACATCACAAAAAAGAGTCATCCCCAGTGTATCTGGTCCAGAGATGTCTCCATCAATCATACATCACCAAAAAGAGTCATCCCCAGTGTATCTGGTCCAGAGATGCCTCCATTACATCATTTTTCACAAAAAAAGTCATCCCCAGTGAGTCTGGTCCAGAGATGTCTCCATCATACACATTCAAAGTAGCAGATTTTGCAAACAATCAACTGCAAACTTACAGTTCATTTCCCCAAAAGAAGTCATCTCCAGTGTGTCTGGTCCAAACAAATACATATTCTTGTCATGTCTCGCTCTCCCACAATGTCAGCAGACAATTTATTTCCTCGGTGTGTCCTTACCATCCCACAATGTTGGTAGACACTTCCTTTACTTGTCCTTACCATCCCACAATGTTGGTGGACACTGTCTTTACTTCTGTCCGTACACAGGACTTTACTGCTTTCTGTCTTTACTTCTGTCCGTACACAGGACTTTATCTGCTTATGTCCACACACAGGACTTTACTGCTTTCTGTCTTTACTTATGTCCATACACAGGACTTTATCTGCTTATGTCCACACACAGGACTTTACTGCTTTCTGTCTTTACTTCTGTCCGTACACAGGACTTTATCGCTTTCAGTCTTTACTTCTGTCCGTACACAGGACTTTACTGCTTTCTGTCCGCACACAGGACTTTATCGCTTTCTGTCTTCATCACCCCTGTCAAATAATCTTCATTGCATTCAAACACTTTGTGAATATAACACTCATAAGCATAACATTCATAACACTATATCATAGCATTTTATAATTCAATCCGGTCAAAAAATGGTGTACTCTGTATTTAAGTCTCTTCCATCGTCGAACCAAAACAAAAAAAATCATCAAAAATCATCTTTTTCTTTTTATCTCCGATGGAAGAAACTTAAATAGGGGCATCTGTCATACCCCATTTTTTGACCAATCGCTTTTATGCGTCTTTTTTAAAACGGATTTTCTCTGTCATTTCTGACGAAATTTCGGCAGAGAGGTATTTTAAAATACCTCATTTATTTGATTTGATTTTTATTTTCTTTTTGTTGTTATTTTTACTTCTTTATTTTTCATTTTTTATTATTATTATTATTTATTATTTTCGTATTTATTATTATTATTAATATATATATTATTATTTTATTTTTAATGTTTATTTGTGTATTTTTCTATTTTGATGTTTTTGACATTTTTTAAAAGAGGTCCAGATCAGGTTTTTTTTGTCCAGGCCCAAAGGGGCAATTTTGTCCAAATTGAGTATTTTTTCATCTGTCCAAACCCTAGGTCTGACACAGTATTTATACTGTACTGTGCACAGTTTCCAAAAAAAAAAAATCATCCAGCCACACAACACCACACAACCAAATCGTTCTTCCTTTTCCAGATCAAATCAAACAAAAAAATCAAATAAAAAAATAGAAAACCAGAAGGACCCATATCCAGTCATCTGTTCATCATCATCATCTTCATCCATAATTCCGAACCCAGACCCAGAAAATTAAACATCAAACATCATCAAAACCGGCCACGATTTAAACAAAACAGAACCAAATCTTCATCAAACCCAGAAATCATCCAAACCGTTAATCATCATCGAAATTTTCATCAAACCGGAACCATTCAAACTGATTCATCAAAGCCAAATTGAAACCGGAGCTGAATCGAAAAGGAAGAAGAACAGAGAAGCAGAAGAAGAAATTGGAAATTCAAAACCAAATACACAAGGTTTCATTTCTTTCGATCCGATCTGGTTGCTTGGATTGATACTTTGCTTACCTCGATTTTGATTTTTAAGCTTAGGATTATTGTTGTTCTATGTGTGTTTGTTTGAAATCGTTTGAAGAATTTGGGTTTGAGTGAAGTTTGAGAGAGAAAAAAACAGAGGTGAGAAATGAGAAAGAAGTTTACGGCCGCGGGTTGAGAGAGAAGAAGGAATCTTTGTTTTAGGGTTTTATTTTGTATATATATAATCTGCTTACGATCCTGTGCGCGCAGGTGCACAGTCTTATGGTGCACCTGCGCGCCTATGGCCCGCTGATCTAAATCCAACGTCCGTGATTATTTCTCTTGTGATCAAATCAGGGACGTCTGATCAATCAGACGGCCCTGATCAAACCATTTACTTTTTTGCAGTTGGGCCTTTTTCTGGACTGGGCCTGGTCTTCTACGTGCTTTCTGCACCCCCTTTTATTTTGTTTTTGATATTTGCACCCCCCTTCTGTGTTTATTTTATTTTTGCCTAATTATTTATTTATTTATTTGCATTGTAAAGACATTAGATTGTATTTTTTAGGACTTGATGTAAATTTAAATAAATTGCATAGCATCATGTTGCATTCATTTCATATTTATTTTTCCTTGCAAATACCTTAGAATGTAATTAGGAAAAATGTACAGTATAAATGGAAAAATCGCATCTCATGCATATTTATTTATCGCTTTCCGCAAGTCGTTAGCATATTTAATTCCGAGGGAAAAGACACCGTTTTGATCAAAATATCATTACGGATCGTCTTCGCGCTATTTTTGCCTATTGCGACGTTATTAATTTTAGCACTACATTTTTATCGTTAACCCAACATTCCATTTTAAAACAAATAGTGAGTCATTTTATTCTCAAAAATGAGGTCAAAACCTTTTTCAAAAATAGCCAACACAGTTCATTTTCACATATCAAGCATCAAAAATATTTTGTCATCATACACTTTTCAAACTTTGGACTTTAAACCAAACGTTTCTTTTTTACCGCGAAAACCTCGGATTTTAACCCGAGTGCTTTTTTTACCGCGAACTTGGATTTTAAACCAAGTGCCTTGGAATTTAAACCAACGGCGTCTTTTATCGTGAAAACCTTGGATTTTAACCCAAGTGTCTTTTTTTACCGCGAACTTGGATTTTAAACCAAGTGCCTTGGACTTTAAACCAACGGCTCATTTTATCGCTAAAACCTTGGACTTTAACCCAAGTGTCCTTTTTCTCGCCTAAAATCTTGGATTTTAAACCAAGTACATTTGTCTCATTCATACATCATTAATCATGCATAAACCTTGGATTTTAAACCAAGTGTCTTTTATCACTCAAACATTTTCTCAACAAACCTTGGATTTTAAACCAAGTGTCCACGTCTTATTTTCATAAATCAAATCTCAATCAATTTAACCATATAGACTTTTTCCCACAAATTAACATCAATCAAACTCACATTTTGCCATTTTTGGCTTTTGGTATTTTAAAACCATTTTCAAAACCTTAAAATCAAACAAACAAATTTACTCGTCTTTTTATCCCGAACTACGGTGGTTTGATCCCTCGGGTACGTAGGCATGAGACTTATCTCTCCAATCAATAAAATCAACAAAAACATTTTTCCTCATTATCATCACTTTAAACTTTTTATCATCACTTTAATTCCTACACTTATACATTTTTACAAGCAATTAAAATAAAGCGCATAGATAGAATAAAAACAAGAGGTTCCTATAGAGTACTATAGATACTTAGGGTGCTAATACCTTCCCTTCGTATAACCAACCCCCGAACCTTGTTCTCTTAAATATAGGGTTTTTTCGAACTTTTTCCCTTTCCCTCGGATAAATTAAAGATCGGTGGTGGAATATTAAATTGCGATTCGAAGTTAATTAATAACTCGATATCCAAAAATCACCGCGACACTCAATAAAAAGGACCAAGAGGGAAATGAAAAATGGGTAATGGAATTTGTTGATTATCAGCAACTATCTTCTAACCAATTTATTTGAATGCAAAAACATTAACTGCTACACTCTATAGCAAAAACTGAATCACATATATAACGAGCAATAATAATATAACATGACTAAGAGGGTAGAACATCCAGATTCAAAATTATAGAAATCATTAATTCTGAATTGTACTAGCAATCAATTTTTTCCCTGCTTTATTCATAGCTTCAACTATAATATTGGTGTAATAATAAATTGTAATCCTAAATCTTTATCAATTTCATAATCAATTAAGTTATTCAACCTATGTCTTCCTATCAGTCCTCATCGCCATATTTTGCATATTGAATCCCTCGGCACGGAGGCACTATCGGTTAACCTCAATCCACTTTGCACAAGCTGTTTCAACGTGTGCTACTGAGCATTCATCTCGCGCAACATTTTAGTATCTGGGAAAGCACAGCAGATTTTCATCCTTAGCTTTGACTCTGCAGCACTTACTCAGTTACTGAACCTTTATTTTGTTGTGACCATGGTAAGGTCAGGACAGATGAAGCACTTTGCAATTGCACACCACTCATTGTCTTAATTCCTCTACACAATAAAATAACATTAAAGAGTTGTGATTCAGACAAACCTAAAAGCTAAAGCAACAGAGATATTGTTAGGATATATGATAAGGAGGAGCTTATTATGATTTGAGTTAGGGAAGTTGTTAGTTAGTCAGGTTGTTAATTAGTTAATACTTAATAGGGTAGTCAGAATTACCATGTATAAATAGAGAGGTTATAAAGTTAGAGGGTATCATTGAGCATTTTGGTAAAGTTTAGTTAATCATTTAATCAACAACTGAAACAAGCATAACCCTAAATATTAGGAGTTTCAATTGCTATCTCAATTGGTCTGGCACCAAAGGATAGTTGTAAAGCTCATATTCAGGGTTGATTACACAAAAGAATGTTTAAAATTCTACCGGTATAACTAGTAGTCAGTGAAATGCTTGACAGAAACCATGCCCTTAAAGAAAAAATTGATATATGTGTAAAGAAATAATATAAGTATGTCTAAAAGGGCTTATTTGAACTTATCTACTGATATAAGTTATGTGAGACTGTTTGGGAAAACTTACGGAAACAACTTATAACATGTTCATAAGCTGTTTTCAGCTTATTTTCATAAGTTCTCCAAGTTAGTTTATGAAAACAGATTATAGCTTATATGAAAACAATTTAACTTTATTTTATCTTTTGTTATATAAATAAGTGCTTATTTGATACTACCTCCGGTCACTATTATAAGCAAATTTGATTTTTTTGGTACATTGAACAAGTGATGTATTTGGTTCATATTATGGACCAAATACATCACTTTTTCAATGTACCAAAAAAGTCAAATTTGCTTATAATACTGACCGGAGGGAGTATGCGCTTATGCTATAAGCTGAAAATTAAGTTGTTTATCCAAACAGAGCCTAACTTCATAATTAGATAAAGAGCTAGAAGAAAATTGAACCCAATTTTGGTTTACTTCTATCCAGTCATCTTCCACCACTCATTGTTGTAAATTCCAGAATCCAGATCACAGAAAATAATGGTTTGTACAAATTCCACTTTGTAACAATGCTATAGCGCCAATATAGCCACTATTTCACAATATTTTATAATATATAGTGCCGCTACAGCTGCTATTTAACAACACTGCCACCATTGCAGTTATAAACTTTAAATATAAAAAAAAATCATAACTAATGGGGAAAAACAATTGTATCCTCCAACACTTAGCTCCGGGGAGGCGGGGACCAATTACACAGTAGTGACAATCAAACTTAATTACAATAATTAGTAGGAAGAAAGAAAACTAACTTCAAAGTGGAATAAAGATTAACAGAATTTCAGTCTAATTTAAGAGAGAATGAAAAAAGAGGTAAAAAGTAATGGAATCAAATTAAAACTGACATGAGAAGAGAAGAGGAGGCTAAGCCTCCATGACTTGGACTCCTTCAGATAAATATTCTCACGTCACATGTTTTGCGAGGTTCTGCAAGAAAAGATGAACTCGAATATATACTATACCTCCCTAGTAAGATTTGCTCTTTCTTCCACTATAAATACTGGACAAGTTCATCTTGAAGGCACATCAGCAGCATTCACTTCTACAGCTAATTCCATTTCTAGATATTTCCTTTCTTCCACAAAACCAAACATGTCAAGCTCATGTGGCAACTGTGACTGCACTGACAAGAACCAGTGCGGGTAAGTGCTCCTCCATTTGTACTAAAAGATTAATGTGTTTGTTATTGGTGTACATTTCCAAACAGTGAGTTCTAATAGAATTCACTCATTTATGTATAGGCCATGTTTAGATAATTCTGAATTGTATGTAGCAATCAATTTCCCTGTTTTATTCCTAGCATCAACTATAATCCTGGTGTAATCATAAAATATCATAAATTGTTAACAAACTGCTTCAACTATAATCCTGGTGTAATCATAACTTGTAACCCAAAACTTTTATCACTATCATAAAATCAATTGAGTTATTCAACCGATGTCTTCTCCTTTTCCTACTCACAAAATTTTAAACATTGAAACCCTCGGCGCGGAGGCACTGTTTGTGAGCCTCGATCCATTTTCCACAAGCGTCTTCACCGTGCTCTACTATGCATTCATCTCGCAGCTTTTTAGTATCCGGGCAAGCACAACAGATTTTCTTTTTTGGCTTTGACTCTACAGCATGTGCGTCATTCACCGAACCTTCATTTTGTTGCGAAGTCAAGAGAGAGGAAGTATTTTGCAGTTGCACACCCCTCATCGTCTTAAATTCCCTACACAATAAAATAAATTAAAATGAAATGTAGCAAGTATAACAAGTGTGGTTGCAAATGTCGAAGGCACGGAATCTTATACGGACATAACTCGTCCTCAAAAACACTAACTTGTCGGCAGGTAAGGGATATCACTCATTTATAAATAATAATTTTTGAGCGCATATCACATTCAATATGTGACTCTCAACTGGTCATCTGGTATCATTCTATTATCAACTGAATCAAACCTAACCTTAAAATTTAGTAGTTGATATGCTATCACAATAAAATATCGTATACAAGGATTGATCATCAAATAGATAAGCGACTAATTTGTTATTAATATAGAGCCACAAAGCATCTACTAATTACAAATTTCACCCAGAAAAGGGTACCTCTTACATGTAATTATGAATCTAGCACGGGATAATAGAGATATTCCATAGAATCAATAAGATAATAAGAATAAAAGGGTTATTACAGGTGAAAGAAGAAAGCTTACAGTCTTCTCTGAGTGTAAGGTATTCAGTGCTCTGTAGTTCCCGGAATAATTTTATTGTCTTGTGTGTTTTTATTAGGGATTTTCATGTTTTGTAGGATACAATTCACAAAGTACGAACGAAAGACATGGTGCGTTGTCTTTAGGCATTATGAAGCATTTAGTAAATTTAGATGTGGTAAATATAGGATTTGGATTTTGTCCATTTGTTGTTCCTAAATTCACCTAGTAAAAAATAATTAGGAAAGAGAAAATATTGTATTTTCAAGTGCATTTATGTTTATTGTAAAGACAATAATACCCTTAAATTTTGCTTAAATGTAAAAAATGTAAGAAAATGCGACTTTAGGGAATCCAAATCCGTAAATATAAAATGATATAAAATATATAATTATTTTTATGTCAATGGATTGTTATTTTTTATTAAAAAAATTGAATTTTGACCCGTGCAGTGTATTTGTCTAATCAACAGTAATATGTAACAATAAAATAAAGAAAAATGTTAAGCAGTGCCCTGGGCATTGATTAAGCATATAAATAAAGAAATTTTATCTTGAAAGTTGTGCATTTTTTTAAGCAACTCAGCAAACCCGCGTACGGGCACGAAACTAAGCTACAAAAAAAGGAAAATAGTGATAATTTGCAGAGAGCATTTAGGATTCAAACTGGCGAATGGGACGGCCGCCAACACGAAATCCAGAACCGCGTACCAACAACTCCATCAACAAACAACAAGCATCAAAGCTCTTTCGAGCATAACAATCTGAAAACAGTCACGAGGACTGTGACAGATTTGGTACCAAAAGTGAAGACAAACTTGACGTCTTGAGACCTGCAGATCTCAACAGATCTGGAGCATCAGAGAAACAAAGAGAACAGGAACACAACACAATAAGTAACACAGGAAAAGACGTATGAACTCAGATCGAGGGATGAGTCCAACACATTAGTCACCAACAAGACCCTTACGGGTTATAAGAACAAACAGACCCTTCTAAGTCTAAGAAAATTAGAGCTGGGTACACGGGCCAAAGTCCGCGGGATGACCCGTTTAACCCGCAGCGCGCACGGACTTAAGACCAATTTTTTTTTGTCCGTTTATATTTTTGCCCGTGTGGGTTGGACCGTTAAAACCGCAGGTTATGCAGGTTAAATCTGCGGGTTCGCGGTTTGGCCCGTAAACCGTCATATATATATATATAATTAATTAATTATAAATTTTACTACTTACAAATTATAACTTGGTTCATGTTCAAATCTAACTTTTCTCTAAAAAAAAGTATAGTCTAAACAACCTAATTATAAAAAACAACTCATATGTAGGGATTTCAAGTGTTACAATAGAGACATCAAGCAAGCGTGACAATTTTCTACTAGTTTTCATTTAGTTAATTATATACATTACTATTTTGTTTTTGAATCGATTGATTTTTGGTTGTACTCTTAATATTGGTTTGGACTATTAAAGTTCTTTTTAATTTTTTGAAGAAGACTATTGAAGTTCTTATTAAGGGCCCGTTTGTTTTGGATTTTTTTGAAAATAGATTTTGTAGTGTTAAAAAATTTTGTATAAAAAAAATTAACAAAGAAATTTTTTATAAAAGCTTCCAATGAAAATTTTGTTTGAATAGTTATTCTTAAAATGTTATTTTAGGTATTTTATCATTTTATTGCAAAAAAATTTGAATATCAAAATTTCAAAAAAATCACTTTTTTGAACCTATTTCAAATAGATTTTCATAAAAATCATTTTTGAAATACAACTTTTTATAAAAATTGAGATTTTGACTATTTTTTGTTCTTCAATAATGTACGTCTATGTTATATGATGTCAAAATTAGTGTTTGAATTTAGAAAAAGCGAATATAAAAAAACTTGTAATATTTTGAAAAACGGTTTTATAAAATCTATTTTCAAAAATACAAAGAAAAAATCTATTTTTTTAAAGCTAAAACAAACAGGCCCTAAATATCATTTGTGTTTATTATATAGATTTGAGGTGTGTGTGGAGAAAGAATGACGATGAGAACCGGTTGTATTTGATTTTGGTTGCATTACTTGCATAGAGAAAATACATAAACTTAAAAATGTCACAAACTTTTTTTTTTTTTATCTGTTACTTATAATTTATATGTTATAACATAAAATTACTAACAATATACTATTTTTTAGATTTTATTATATCAACTTTTTAGTTTTTTTTTGTAAAAAAGTGATTTTTTAAATTTTTTGTAATAGTCCGCGGTTTAACCGTTTAACCCACGGGCTTACGCGGACCGGACTCGGGCCTACATATCTAACTCGTTTACATTTGCTGTCGGGCTTGTCTGTCCCGTTTAATATGCGGGCTTATGCGGGGCGGGTTAAACGGGGCGGGCCAGCTCGCATACCTAGCTCTAAAGAAAATCAGCCACAATGGAAGTTGTGCATTCAATACATTAAAAGTATAAAAAGTTATTTGATCAACATTAACTTTATCTTTTATTTCTATTTTTGGTATGTTTAACAAGTGCCCTAAAGACACTGTTTAGCATGACCCTAAAATAAAATATGAAAATTGCAATATTGAAAGTATATGAAAAAAATTGATTAACATTAAACAGTAGTTCAACAATATATTTGTATAAATATTCACACAAAGAAATTATGGTATATTACGAAATACTTTGTTATAAATTACATTGGAAATCTTATTCGTATCTTCACCATCATCGTCAACGATCAATATTTTTAATTATTCTCTTGAAATTGCAACATACAACTGATCATGTGAAAACACAGATGACAGATATATTGGTGCGGGAGATATATATTGGTGTGGAAGATTTGTAACCATTATTAGCTAACTCATCCAAATTAGCAATGTGTTTATCAGAAATCAATATTGGTGGTATATATATATATATATTGTTCTGGTGAACACTTAAAGGGGTGTAAAAAGTAATAACTTGGACCGTCAAATAAACAAAATAATCAAGTTGGTTATCTCGAATCTTTTTTCGTCCGTTTTTTCTTTTCATCAATGTTACAAGTATTTATAGGGTATACAGGAAGAGAGTTCTTCCCGCCCTTTTTCTTTCATTGGCCAATCACACGTTCCTCCTATACATTTGACCACATGCCTATTTACAAGGTGATCATGGGGAACGTGGTTTGAATACAATGGTTCTTCCTAAAATATGCTCCTAGTCATACGGAAGATGAAGATAAGTGGATAAAATCGTGGAGAAAAATGGCAGTTACAATGAAGAATGGGGGGATCGTGGAATCGTGGGTATCTCGCCCATTTAGCCAGGTCTCGCCATGGATGGAGGTCTCTCCCTTCTGGTCTCGCCCTTAATGGAAAACTGGGCTTGACTCTCGCGTAGATACTGGGCCGTTGTACAAATCCTTAATTAATGTTTGGGTTTTTGCTAAATACATCCTTTACATGTACTCCCGGTCCATATATATATATATATATATATATATATTGGTCCCTTGTTCTTATTTTAGGTTTCAAGTTGATCCCTTATGTTTTCAAAGTTTCAAGTTGGTCCATTATGTTTACTTTAGGTTTCGAGTTGGTCCATTATTTTAGGGATTAACTAATTCAAATTTTCAAAATTTGAGGGACCAACTTGAAATTTTTAAAACATAAGAAACCAATTTGAAACAAAATAAACATAAGGGACCAACTTGAAACATAAAATAAATATAATGGACCAAATGTGCAATTAAGCCAAAAAAAATATAAAATTGATTGATCTAGTGTAGTGGCAAAATGTACAAAATATATCTTAAAGGGTGTAGGTTTGATTCTTGGTGAGATATTTCTTAACATTTTATTTGAATTACTTTAGTGTAAAATGAGAGGGAAAATGAGTGGAGAAAAATTAGGGTTAGAAATAGCAAAACGGACCAAACTTATGATATAAAAGATATTGGTGATAGAGAGATATGTATAATATAATAATAATAATAATAATAATAATAATAATAATAGAAAGTGGTTGTTGATTTTCTTTCCACGTTGATATATGCAAGTCATATATAATAATAATAATAATAATAATAATAGGAAGTGATTGTTGATTTTCTTTCTACGCTCATATATGAAAGTCATATGATAATAATAATAATATAATATTGTGTCTCATATGTCTCTGAATGTAGTTTTTAAAATGATTAGTTTTGTCATCCAAATTCGCATAACCGGTGAACATAATTGATGGTGTAATTATATCAATCGACCCATAAATAGTTGGTGCAAAGCATTAACTTGTATGAAAAATGTTGCAGATTCTTCTTTCAAAATACAAAACTCAAGGTGATTAATTTATGAGAACAAATGGATGAAGTGCAGCAACTTGAAGAAGGTATGAAAAATTTCAAGTCTTTTTTTATTGTTTACCTTATTATAATTTTTTTTTTTTTTTTTTGAATAAACTAGAGAATGACAATAAAATAAATGAGCTACCTTTTTAAGCACAAGGTGTGCCTAACAGGCGCTAAAAGAGAAAGTTTATATTTGTGTCCGTACAGCCGAAGGTAAAACAACAAGACCAGAAAGCCTTAAATTACACAATGGCCCGGCTACAACTGAGAGGGTTCTGTTGCTAAACTGAAAGATCAAAATCAAATAAGACATATTTTGCTTTCAACCACCAGAAAGAGTGAATTTTAATACGTTCAGCTAGTGATTCTATAGAATCGTGAGTAGCCCTGAATAACCATAGATTGCGATCCTTCCAAATAGTAAAAAGTACCGCTGCCCAAATAGTAATGAGTAGTAAAAAGCAGCTCTTAGATGAAACTCCCAAACTACAAAATTGCGCGGAATGGGTGCCTATAGAGCCATGAAAAACAGTGTCAAAACCTAACCACCTTGAAATCAAAGACCAAAGTTTTCCATAATGGTTGCATCGGAAGAACAAGTGGTCAATGGATTCCTCCATGCCACAAGCTGTCACACAAGGAAGACCTGTAGCATCAATAATACCTCGTTGATGAAGGTTGTCTTTGGTAGGCATTCTATTCAAAAACAACCGCCATACAAAGAGGTTTACTTTTAATGGAATAGATTTGATCCAAAGAAACCTGTTGAATTCTTCATTAAGATTGGTGTCTGTTGATGTCAATAAAGAATAAGCAGACTTCACGATATAACAATGAGATGGGTGTAATTTCCACACCCAACTATCTTTCTCATTCACCTGCAAAACCACATTAGAAAGACAGACAATGCAATTTGACAATAAATCCTCCTCCCAGGCTCTCAATGGTCGCCTCCACCGCCAACCATTCTCGGCCGCCCACCCTAACTCAAACATTTCCGACACCGAGATCAACTTATTCTCCGCAAGATCATAGAGTCTAGCAAAAGTGTGATTAAGCGGACAATCATTTAGCCAAGGATCCTTCCAAAATAAAGAATCACCACCACCTCCCACCTTCCGGATTATATTGTGTAACAGCCACCGACTATCCAAAAACCCTGCACCCTTTCTAATATTATTCAAAGAGTGCCACCAAATCGAGCCTACACCCTCCTCAAACCTTACTCTCCCTCCCTCCTGACCGTATTTTGCCTGAAGAATTCTACTCCAAAAACTATCTTCCTCCACCAGAAGTCTCCACACCCATTTTCCCATCAGTGCACAATTAAACTCCCTAATCCTCCGCACTCCCAGACCTCAATTCTCCCTAGGCAGACAAACTGTATCCCATTTGACCCAATTGAATTTTCGGTTTTCCTCATTCCCTCCCCATAAAAATTGGCAAAAAATAGAATTAAGAGAAGAAATTATACCTGAGGGAGCTTTGAAGAAAGAAAGGAAGTAGACCGGAATTGAAGACAGGACAGATTTTAACAGGATTAACCGACCACCCATTGACAAGTACCTACATTTCCAACAAGATAATCGAGTTCTGATTTTTTCAACCAACGAAAACCAAAAGTTTAATTTTCGAGCGTCTCCTCCAATAGGCAAGCCCAAATATAAGAAAGGAAACCGACCATGTTTACATCGTAAAACCGACGCCGCTTCATGTAACCAGGAATCGTTCACATTCACCCCGCACAACATACTCTTTTGAAAATTAATTTTCAAACCCGAGACATCCTCAAAAAGAGTAAGAACAGCTTTAAGGGCGCGAATGTTAGCCCAATTTTTAGTACCGATCAATAAAGTATCATCCGCAAATTGGAGATGTGATACCAATACCTCGTTAAGACCACCAATACCGAAAGGAGTAAACAATTGGTTCGCGACCGAGGCTGCCATCATCACATGCAAGCCCTCGGCCGCAAGCAAGTAGAGAAAGGGGGAGAGCGGATCTCCTTGTCGAAGGCCTCGTTCGAAAGAAAATTCATCTGTAGGGCTGCCGTTTACTAAAACCGAAGCTGTCGCCGAAGATACACATTCCATAATCCACCCCCTCCACATACTCGGAAAGTGCATTTTAATCATCACCTCATCTAAGTATTCCCAATCAACCGAGTCATAGGCCTTCTCGAAATCCACCTTGAACATAATTAAATCTTTCATTTTGCTCTTAGCTTCATCAACAATCTCATTAGCAATCAACACACCATCTAAAATTTGTCTTCCTTTTATGAAAGCAGACTGCGTTTGAGAAACCACGCTGCCAATAACACCTTTCAGACGATTAGCCAGCACTTTGGATAATATTTTGTAAACACTGCTTACTAAAGCAATTGGTCGAAAATCAGCAACACGTTGCGGACTGTCAACCTTCGGTATCAGAGCAATAAAAGTAGCATTAAGCCCCTTCGTGAGAATACCCTGTCGATAGAATTCCGAGAAAAAGTTTAATAAATCAATTTTCAACAGTTCCCAAAAATCCTTAAAAAAGCCGAGATTAATGCCATCAGGACCTGGGCTCTTGAAACTATCACACTCCCATATCGCAGTTTTGATTTCCTCCATTGAAAAAGGTTTAATAAGTTCCGAACCTTCAATCACAGAGATCGTCTTGAAGCTCAAACCATCTATGGCTGGCCGGACCGGAGACCTTTTTTTAAAATGTTGTCGAAAATGATCTAGTACCAATTGTCTCACCTCTTTAACTCCGTCAATATTAATACCATCCACCACAAACGAACTTATCGCATTACCGCGTTTACGAGCTGACATAACACCATGAAAAAACTTTGAATTTGCGTCACCTTCCTGCAGCCAAGTAACACGCGATTTTTGCCAATTCATGCTAGCCTGAAGTTTTGAACAAGCCAAAATCTCAGCTGGAAGGGACCTGAGTTCGGCTTCCTCACCACTCCCCAGGCTTCGGTTTTCTCTCTCAACATCAAGAAATTCCAACCGTTTCGAAGCCAACTTAATTTTGCTATCAATATTAGAAGTATGAGTCAAATGCCAGTTCCTCAATTCGTACTTTATCTTTTTGAGTTTTTCCTTCAATATGAAACCACTCCAGCCATGTACACTAAGAGCTTGCCACTTCTCCTTCACAAAATCCGAGTAACCCGGAATATCAGACCAACATTTTAACATACGGAGTGGCCTGGGGCCCCAGTTTTGATCATCAATACTCAAAATAATTGGACAATGATCAGACAAAGTACGCGGTAAAGCTGTTTGAAAACAATTTGGAAAAGAATCTAACCAAATTTCGGAGAGCAAAAATCTATCAAGTCTACTCATGCAAGAGCCATCGCCTCGGTACCATGTGTATTTTCGGCCATATAAAGGAAGATCAATAAGATTAATACCTTCTATGAAGTGATTAAAAGATGAAAAATCCTCAACAATCCCATTACCACCGGAAGCTCGAACCTGACTACTCCGTTCCTCTGACGATCGAATTGCATTAAAGTCTCCCAGGACACACCACGCAATATGCGGACATCTTTGAATCACAGTATTCAAATTTGCCCACACCCTCTCTCGGCCACCTGAATTGCATGGAGCATAGACATTGACCAGGCTGAAAGCGATACCGGAAGAAATAAATCTACCTTGAACAATCAGACAATTCTCTTTTGTACTAGAAGACCAGACATTAACAATAGAAGGATTCCAGGCCGTGATGATGCCTCCTGACGCTCCCACCGACGGAATAAAAGAATAGTTCATCTCACCCAAACCCCAAAGAGACCGCATAAAGTTTTCCTCCACCACCCCCACCTTACTTTCCTGAATACATAAGAAATCCACATTATTTTCAGTTACCAATCTACGCACCTCCCGCCTCTTCTCAAAGGACCCTAACCCTCGCACATTAAAGGACAGAATCTTCATGACTAAACACCCACACCAAGCTAACCGCCCTCACTCTCAAACAACCTCCCACTGGCCAATTATTTCGTTGCCTTTTCCCCCTTCACCGACCCTCTCCCTCTCCCTTTATGTAACACCTGAAAGCTATTTCGACATGTCACTCCAATCTTGTCACCAAACCCCTGAATATCATCTTTTACCTGCTTCTCATTACCATGTAAAAGAAGCCAATTGTTCCATTCTTTTGAGTCAACAGTCTTGTTAGAATTAGGAGGAATACCTGAAAACGAAGTGCAATTGGTCCCGTGAGACCCTGTTTTGGTAGGACAACTAGCTCCCCGTTGTTTACGTTTAGCTTTCTTCATGGATAAAATTAAAGAGTTTCGTTCAACTGCCGAAAGCCGAGCCATTTTACGAATTCCATACGCCGGTGGAACTCTAATCTTCTTCTTTAGCTTGCAACATGAGGTCGTAGGAACCGGGCTTGGAGCCTCCTCGACGGGTTCTAGAACAAATGGCTGAAGAGGAGACAGATGTTTGGATACAACATTAGCTACTGTTCGCACATCGGGAGCCTCACCTTGATTAACTGTGTCGCTATTTGCCTTGCTAGCCTCACCCCTTTTGTTAATTCAATCCTCATGAAAATCTTGCACAAATTCTTCAATGAGAGGATCATCATCTTGCATCCCAGTATGAACCGAGAACTGAGAAACATTGTCAACATCTTCACCACATTCTACTAGACACGCATCTTTAGCAAAACCAAACCCAACATCCTCAATTAAGCGAATACAGGATACCGAGTTATCAATCAAAACCTTAATAGTCACATCGACCCTCTGTATAGCATTTGTTGCAATGAGTAACCGAGCAAAATCCAACCTTTCTCTATTAGCCGAGCAATCCTCAATTTTCAACAGTCGACCTTGCGTTGAAACCAACTCCGCAAAAAACACAGAATTCCACGCATTCACCGGTGTACCATAGCACCTCACCCACGCCCCCCTTTCATAAGATTGTAAAGACTCTCTAGACCATGGCTTGTACCCATCCAAAAAAGTATCAAGAAGAGCAGTTGCCGATTGAATTAGTGACGCCACTGAGGCCTGACCACAAGGTGCTAAGAGGACCTTATCTCCTCCCAACGGAATAAGTTTAAGCTCAGCAAAACCCGCATCCAACAATGCTTGTTGAACTACCGGCACCGGAGCTCCATGTTTGATATCAGCGCAAAAACAACGAGAGGCCCACTCAACATCTTCACCCAAAGATAAGTAATGAAAGGAAACACCTAGACCTACATCTCCCTCCTTCTCCTCCCTAACCACCTCCTTCTCCTTTACAACAACCTCATCATTCTTTTTCTTAACCTCCCCAAGAACCACCATCTCCTGCTCCCTTAACTCCTTGTCATCACTCCCTGCCCTCTTCATCTTTTCTCCCTCACTCTCCTGCTCCACCCTCCCACTTACGACACCCTCACCCTTCTCATTCATCCCGAAGCGATCATACTTAGCCAAATTTGCATACAATTTGAAGTCCCAAAAAACAACATTGTTCAAAGCTTTCTGGAGTTTCACAACAACTTTCACCTTGACATATTTAACGAAACCAAACCGTTTGCCCTGAGCATTCCGGTATCGTGACACATAAATATCCTCCAGGATACCACACACCTCTAATCCTTTTTTCAAATCAGTAAAGAGCAAGTGGTCAGGAAAATTTGATACATAAAACACTATTGAATCCATACCTTTGGCCTTTGAAATCACTGTAACATCTACAGCAACTCGATGCTCCTATTGATCATAATGGGCTGAACGATACCGACGGCGTGTTGTTGAACGCCCTCGGTTTTTCCCTAGCGATGCCTGTACCCTAACCCCATGGTAACGAGAATCACGAAAACCCTCCCCCTATTCGCGTCGTGAAGCTGCAAAATCACGAAGGCGATTACCATAGTTGAATCTCCAGTCGCCCCTGTATGAGTACCTGTCGTCGAAATCACTTCCCTGTTGAAACCTGTCCTGTCCATTCCACGCCGGTCGCGGTACTTTCCTCCTTCGCCGACTCACTCTGGTCCACTCATCCTCACCACCTCCCCTTTGTGCCGCCCTGGCTAATGGCCCGTCCCCCCCAGTGTATCTCTCAATCGGCGAACGACACCAGTACTGACGGTAGCCGCCGTCTCGCTCGTAATCTCGCTCTCTCTCCATTCAGACTCACCGTAATGGGAAAAAAGAAAGGAACGATCGGAATCAGACGGATGTTGAGGTGCGATCGTGAGATCAACACCACCGTCGATGCCTTCTTCTTCGCACCGTCGAGGCCTTCTTCTTCTTCGCACCGTCGGCTGCTGCGTTCTTTTTATTTTTTTTATTAAAATATTAAATTATAATTATTTGAAAATTTGGTTTTATAATTATTTTTCCCCTAATATTTTTTTTAAAAATTCCTTTATTTTTCCACTTGTTTTTATTATATGGTTATTAATTTGAAGATTAGAAACTTAATTGTGTGATTCAAAACCAATTGCAAACCAACTAGAAAAATACAGTTCTAGTTTACCATTGTTTTATTTTAGTAAATTAATGTGGTTATTTTTTTAAAATGGACTGTTCTTATTAAAATTGGATATGGTGTAAATGGTAAGGTCTGTATCCTCTAAAATACGTGGTCAGAGGTTTGATTCATAATCCATACGCACGGAAAAAATTAGGCCTCACTGATTTTCCGACCGAAATTAGTAATCGTAACGACAATGGATACTAGCTAGTACTAATATCATGGTAAAACAAATTGATTAGGGTTTACTTAGTGGTGGTATGGCTAGGGTAGGTGCCAAATTTTTTAACACCCCTAAGTGGGAGTAGTAAGTGGACAGTTTTTTTAAAGACACTTGATTAATTATATTCCCTTCGGTCTTTTTTATAAGAAATAATTTGGAGAAAAAAAATTTAGTCCTTTTTATACGAAACAATTTAGAAAAAAATTTAGTCATTTTTATAAGAAACTTTGACTAATTTTCAAATGTTTTAAATGTTTAATTTTACTTATGTCATTGTTTATTATGAGAGGGTATTAAAAATAAGTAAGTCAGTTGAATTGAAAGTAATTAAATAAAGATATATATGAAATAAATTTAAACTAAAATAGTATTAAATGAAAATAACTATGGCCCCGTTTGTTTTGGATTTATTAAAAATAGATTTTGCAGTGTTAGAAAATTCTGTATAAACAAAATTTACAAATAATTTTTTTATAAAAGTTTCAAATGAAAATTTTGTTTGAATAGTTATTCTTAAAATGTTATTTTAGGTATTTCATCAAAATTTAAAAAAATCACTTAATTTTAAAGCTATTTCAAATAGATTTTCACAAAAATCATTTTTGAAATACAACTTTTTGAAAAAATTGCAATTTTGATTATGTTTTGAACTTCAATAATATACATTTATGTTATATGATGTCAAAATTAATGTTTCAATATAGAAAAAACGAATACAAAAGATTTATAATATTTTGAAAAACGGTTTTACAAAATTTATTTTAAAAAATAGAGAGAAAAAATCTATTTTTTTTATAACCCAAAGAAACATGCTCCGTGTAAAATTAGTGTTTCCTTCAAATTGTTTCTTATAAAATGATATTTTGGAATGAGTAATCGACCTGTCACCTGTTGGTCTTCCGGGTTACATAAATTGAACTTTTTTTCTTTTTGACGCAAAGATCAATTGAACTTGGAGTATAGGATTAGGTGTTATCAGAACCACCGAAACGACGATGCCGCCGGAGTTAAGCTCTAAACGACGAAAAGAAGAAGAAACCACCGATGGGGGCGGCACCGACAGGATGAGTACTCTACCGGACTCAATCCTATCTCACATCCTCTCTTTCCTCCCTACCAAAACCTCTGTCTCTACTATGAGCCTCGTTTCTCGCAGATGGCGCCACCTTTGGGAGCATCAACAAGTCTTTGACTTCTCTGGTAACTCCGAATGTAACTGCGAAAGACCGAACAAGTTCAGAAAGTTTGCATTTTTCGTGAGCTCCGTGCTCTCCTCCGAAAATCTCGCGACATTCGGAAGTTTCATCTCAGCTGCTGCACCTCCGATGATTTCACTTTCCCCGGGGGTTGCGTCTATATGTAGGTCCATGCTGCTATTGGGCCCCACCTTGAAGAACTGTCTCTCAACATTTCTAACTGCCATGGAGACGAATTCGTGCATCTCCCTCCTTCACTCTTGAATTGCACCAATCTCATTTCCCTCAGGTAACCCTAATTGAATACTATTATCTTTTAAAATGAAAACTCTAATTGTATGCTATGATGGACAAAATGAACACAGTAGAAGTTACTAAGATGTAATGTTTCTGTTTTAAAATAATATTCAGCCTTATGAAATTGGTAAGATTTTCATGTTTTAAAGGTGAAAATGACAATGAAGCACGGACATAATACCAGTATCGGATACATTATTTATCCGATATGGCCATACATCATTAATTGAGAAAAATCAAATTCGATTCACAATTTTTAATATATTTTTTGTTGACATAGTCCACCATTTTTAACATTGTTTTGCAAAAACCAAACAAAAATGTTGGAGCAGCATCAATTTAGTAGATGGTGTTCGTGGTGCGGTTTGGTTCGGTTTTGAGCATAAAAGTCATCCTAATCGCGAGATAAAAATGCATGTGGTTCGGTTTAGTTCAGTTGGTTTTTAAAAAGTATCATTACTTTAGAGGGAAATGAAAACTGGGAAATTGGGAATAAACTAACAAAAATATGCACCACAAAGAAAATAGTACTAATATCTAAAAAAAATTATGAATTTTTAGGTGATATGACAAAGCTCACTTTCATGATTTCATCTCTTGTTCTCTTTCTATTTTTAACATGTAAGTAATATTACGTAACCTATCTTTTGAAAACATTGCAGTCTTGTCGGTTTTCTCAATATCAATATCAAATTCCATCATTGAAGATGTTGAAAACTGACTCATACATTGTGGACTATGACAGACCCATTGAAGATTTCGACAAATACATTTATGATTCAATACTTATCTTTCTCTGTGGTTGCCCCGTACTCGAAACTCTGGATAATTACTGTGTTCCCTCATTCATGACCAAAATTCCTGTGCCCCCTTCATCCAAGAGGTTGAAATTAACCAACAAGGATTTCTCTTGGACTTGCTTTGAAATGGATTATGATGATAGCTTCACCAAAACCAACTTGCAGAGTGTGGAGGAAGCATATCTTGATCTCTTTTCCCTGCGTGAAAGTGAATTTGTCGACCCTTGGCTCAACTACCTCCGAGATCTAAATCATGATTTACATCTACTTTTGCGTCATTCGAAGTTTAAGGTAAAATTTTATAATTATAGCTTATATGTATTTATATATGTAGTTTTGTACTAATATTGTGCCGTCACTTATTGCTATTGTGCAAAAGCAGTGGCCACTTCGCACAGCCGTTCTAAATTATCCAGAATTTTGCAATTTACATCATCTAAAGTTCATTCTTCCCTGCTTCAACACTGATCTTCTGCTCAATGTGCTTGGGAAATGCAATATGCTTCGAGTTCTCATAATTCATAGTAGCAAGGTTTGTTGAGTTCTCAAGTTTAATTAACTCAATTTTTGGTTTATCTATGTATGCATATATGTATATGTCTATATACAAATATAATTTTGAGTAATTGTGTCACTTGTTGCTTCTAGGAGGAACCATCACCTTTAAGAACATGGAAGCCAAAGTCAACAACAGTTCCTAAATGTCTGGAATCCCACCTAACCTATATTCACATAGAAGGATATCAAGGATTTGAAGATGAGCTGGCATTTGTTGAATATATTTTGCGTAACGGACTTGTTTTAGACACAATGCTTATTTTATTTTATACTTCACTGGACCCAACTAACAAGAACTGTTCTATCAAAAGATTGAACAATATACCAAAGGGCTCTGTCACATGCCAACTTAAATTTGACTCAGCTGTGTCTCCTTAAGGTGCAAACTCTAACTGTCTCTTTTTATTTGGCTTACTGAATTAATGTGTTTCAGGATAATAAGTTTTTGGTTTTTCTGTCTGATAAGCTCACTAAATTATAGAATGTTGTACTTATAATTATTCTTACTTACTAGAATAAGAAAGAATTCCCAAAACTGGGTAGGTTTGAATAAACAGAGGAATAATTCTTACTAGAATGAAGATTGCAAACAAATGAAGGATTCCTTATTGATGTAGTGAGATTGAAAGAGAAGATACAAAAAGAACAATGACATGATAACCTTGCACTCAAGGCTATCCCAAAGGAGCACTCTCCTTTCACTAGAGCTATCTCTCCCCTCTATCTCAGAGGACTAGTTAAAGACCTTCTAAGAATAACCAATATAAGAACTCTTAACAACTACCTAACAAACTTATCAACTAACTGCTAATTAACTTGTTAACTCCAATCCTAATAAACACCTTTTCATTATAAGTCCTAACATTTTCAATATAACCTTTTGAGAATTTCTCTCAAACTTTGAGCTCATATAGTTCAATTTTCCCTTCCCCTCATCCTCTGATTTCAACCAAAATTAGATGTACCTTGTGCTTTTACATGAAAGTCACTGTCACCACATTTGCATATTCTTTATTTTTTAATCTTGTTAGTAGTAAACTTTGTGGGCTTTGAATAACTTTTTCTGCTAAATGTTTGGCAGTTCGTGTTTGGAATGTCGATTTCTGAAGCTGGCGAATAATGTTGGTCAGATTATTGGGGCTTCATTCAAAGATGACAATGAAAACAAACATATAAATATGTATTTTGCGTTTTAGATATGTTTTTTTGGCTAGCTGGCCTATTGATGATTCCGTTGAAAATTGTTGGTTTTTTTATAGTGTAATTCAAAATCCTTACTTATCACCTTTAAATATGGGATTTAGAGTCACTTGTTGTTTGTGGCTACAACAACTCAGTAATGTCACAACTCAATATCAACTCTAGTAATTGAGATAAATTAGTCAAATGACATGTGACTTACATATAGTAGGAATCTTTCTGTCTTTCAAAAATTCTGGATGGAAGTAGTGAGTTGCATGTTTTGATCACAAGAATTCGATTTCCTTTGCAAAGTGTTGTATGTGGTAAACCATAGTCATTGAAGTTCTAGACATGAATACTAATAGTCAAATCGTAATGCTGATTTTTTTATGTTTTTTTTGGAAAGGGTAATGTTGATTGATTTAAATCGTTGCTTAGTACATGCCTGTCAGAACGCCCAGCTTGCGATGGGATGTTCAAAGCTGCGAGGAAAGATACAAAATAAAGGATCTCTTCTCGACTTCAGTTTGGAAGCAAGCCAAACACTCGTGCAGTTCCACAAACTGCGCGAGCACGGTGTCTACGATCGGCGACATCAAGAGACAACCGTAATCATTAGGCGAACACTAGCGCAAAGGGAAATATACCTAGCGAATAGAGCGTCTAAAAGAAACTAAGTTAAAACCCTAAGTAAGAATCGAGCATCATTTGAAATATCCTCGCATATACCAAATGGTTGAATTCACGGGGAAATAAATCATTCATCATTCATCGACAATTGAAAATAAACACGCCCACAAATAAAGCAAGACCACAAATTGCAAAATGAGAAATTGTCGGGGAATTATAAATTAAAACGACCACAAGGCCGCAATTGTCATAATGATACAAAAAAAATGGCTAACCAGCGCCGAATAAGCCAAGGCAAGCATAACGCCGGCATAAAAAGAAATGAGCATAAAAACAAGCTAAATCATTCTTCGTCAAGAGGAGGAGTAGCTATTTAACCATCTCGGACTTCCTTAAATTCGTCCATGCCCTCCATCACCAGCTGGACATCTGGGTTGAGGACTTGAAGCTGGGCCAGTGCATTTCGGAAGCTCGAGGAGGCAACCTCCAATTGGAGATCACCAATTTGGTAGATCTTAGCAATCAGATCTGCCCGGCTGGAATTTGCATATGTGCCCTCCGGATCCAGCTTCTTCTCCTCCTTCTCCACCACAGGAATCAACGACAAAGAAGCCAACTTCTCCTCTAGATCAACAACCTTTTCTTTCAGCTTCTTTTCCTCCTTCTTGGCTTCCTTGAGCTCCTTCTCCAGCTTGGTTACCTTCTCCTCGGCAGCCGCATAAGCCTTGGTCTGGGAGCAGAGATCATTTTCGACCACAGTCAAACGCTCACCAAAGTCCTTGGCGTGTGCTCGGGCCTCATCCATTTCCTTCAAATACTTGCACTCTCGACCATTGAGGAAGGTAGCTATCTCCAACAGCTTGAATACGGCCACAGAGGATTCTGCAACCACATTCCTAATGGACTCTGGGCCCATGGATGTCAAAATGGACTGGTCGACGGGATTAATCTTAACCGTTGTCTTCCCATCAAATAGGCACTCATGCCCCATGGCAGGAGGAAGAACGAACTCTGCAACTGACCTCCCCGGAACCATCTAATGGGGACCTAGAGTCGTGCACCCTCCTCCTTCAACCCGGGCACTCTTTGGCGGCCTCTGCTCCACTAGAACTTCCCCAGGACCCCTCTTCTCCCCCATCACTTCAATGGACGGCGAAGGGGAAGATTGGGCGGAAGCGATGGGAATCGAGGAAGCAGCACCTCCTGCCTCCCGCTTTTTCTTTTCTGACTGGAGTTTTCGGAGAGTCACTTGAGCGTTCTTCATTTCACCTGAAACGAAACAACAGTTAGTAAACTCGCAAGAGAAAACAAACATAAATGCAAGGACATCTACAAGCAATTCTACGGCATAAAGTAAACAGACATACATAGAAGATTCTCTGCCTCCACCCTAGTTTCGCACTTTAATAGTGCCTTGTGTTGGAACAAAATATGTGTTAATACACACCCTTAAGTTTTGATGATAACAAAGTATTAAATGGACAATTGATGGTACTAATGTTTAAATTAAGTGCAGGAGAATTCAATGTTTAATCAAGAGCACACTTAATTTAAACTCTGATGAAACCAATGAAAGTCTGAATATTTAGACTCTGAAAGAGTTCAGATACTACAACGTGGTCAGAAGCTATACAAAGTTCAGAAGCTCAAAGTAGATCAGAACGTCTGAAGGTGTTCAGGAGCTCAGAGGAGTTCAGAAGCTCAAGGATGTTCAGAGGCCTACAAGAGTTCAGAGGCTGTCTGCTAGTCATAAGTCATTCAGAGGATGAAGACGTTCAGAAGCTGAATTACGAAGGACTATCAGAGGCCAACCATTCAAAGACCAATCAGACTCCAAATCAAAGGTTCATCAGAAGCAAAGGAATTCCCAGTCATCAGAGGGCTACATCAACTATAACTTATCAAGCCTGATGACTTGTTGTAAGGTCAACTAAATTGCAACGGTCACAAAGGATGTGATCCCTCTCTCTAGGAGCTAGTTGTACCTTATAACTGTACCACTGGACAGACAGCAAAGGTGAAGCTTCTCTACAAAGGAAGACGTGGCTTTACTCAACGGATCTTTAATGTCTACAGCTGTCCAAGTTGCAACGGGAATTTCTCCAACGTCTCAATGTCTTTCTCAACTCATATAAATATGCCAAAGAAAGAATTGATGACTAGCGCTCATTAATAGAAAATATCTCTCAGAAGAAAAGTGAGACTTGAATTGTAATAGATAATATCTCTCAAATGAAGTGAGCATAAAAACTAGCTTAGAGCCTCTGAAGTTATTATGTTTGTAATAAGTTTTAAGCTCTTAAGTTAGTAGTAAGTCTTCTGCTTAGTGTAGAAGCAAGTCTTCTGCTTAGTGTAGAAACAAGAAAGTCTTCTGCTTAGTGTAGAAGCACGTAAGTCTCAATCTTAGTGATTAGAGCAGTGAAGTCTTGAGCCTGAGTGCTTGAGCAAGGAAGCCTCTGATCTTGTGTGATCAGAGCAAGGAAGTCTCTCTGTCTTGTGTGACTTAGAGCAGGAAGTCTCAAGCTTGTGTGCTTGAGCAAGGAAGTCTCTGATCTTGTGTGATCAGAGCAAGGATGTCTCTATAAGTCTTGTGTGACTAAGAGCAGGAAGTCTTGAGCTTGTGTGCTTGAACAACTATTGTAATCCGAGTGATTATAGTGAAACTCTCTTGGAAACAAGGGGACTGGAGTACTCTCATTTTGAGGGGAACCAGTATAAATTGTTGTGTGTTCTTCTCTCTCTCACTCTCTCATTTACTCCTTCATCATTCATAATGCCATAAGTTAATTGTGTGAATAATCCGCTGTGCTTTAAAGACTCTGAAAAGATTTAAATATCTTGGAAAGTTTTTAAATATCCAAAACACTATTCAACCCCCCTTTCTTGTGTTTTCTCCACGCACCTTCACCTTGGTGCTTATGAATTTCTTGGACGTTACCCGACGACCATTCTCGTCGTAGAGAGGATTTCCCTCCTTGTCTTCCCACAAGTTCGCAGGGAAACTGTCGATGAAGTCCTCAAACGTTTTGGCATCGACAAGCTCCTCCTTGGACAAATCCCCTTTCTTGTAAGTAAAGCTCTTTGCCTCCCGCAAATAATGTTTCCGCGACCAGCAGAAGGGGAATCGCTCGCAATAAACTTCCATTGGCTGGCCGTCAGGACCGGGCACCACACTCCCATCATTGTTCCGCTTAGGTCCCCGAACTATAATGGTCTTCCACCCAACCGAGGTGATTGGACGAACAACATACCACATGTCTTTGAATCCCCGGATGGATTCCTCGAACATCTTGAAGAACCTCTTGTTTTGTTTCAAAGACACCCAACCGCACTTGTCCGTCACATTTCCCCTTGGGCAGGAACGTTGGATGCCGAAGAGGTGAAAGGATAAAGGAATAGTGGGCGCCAACTCCAAATAAGTAGCCACGATTTCAAAAGCCCTAATGAAGGCCAATGAATTATGATGAAGCTGAGACGAGCATAGCTCCAGATGGTTGAAGATTGCCACCTCCAGATCACTAAAGGGCAAACGAAAACCCATGTGCTCAAATACTATCCGGTACATGGGAAATCCACTGTTCTTAAACTTAGAACATATCCTTTGTCTAGCCCCGGGGATCCTGACTTCCAATTAGTGTGGCCACGATCCTCGATATCTATGAAAAGGTCCTCGAGAAATTCCTCTCCAAGTTCAAACTTACTAGGCGTCGTTCTTGGATCGTCGGTGACCCAATCTATCGTATCCTCGACGGGAATACATCGTTGAATTTTTTGTTGGTTGCCGTCCATGATACCTGAAAGAGGCAGAGGAAAAGAATGAATTCGATATTTCCGAATATCAAAACCACCCATTCCACCGTCAATTCAAGTGAAGTGGCGAGGGTAATGGTCGACGCGCAACGCGTAAATTAGAGTTGGATAATTCTATGGAAAAATCCAAATACACGAGGAATCTAAACTTATGAATGCTCGAAACACGTTATGAATGCTCGACGCGTTAAACGTTAAGAATCCATAAACGAAGGTTGCAAAGGTGCGAAACACCAACAACCTCCCTTCCCAGAAGCCTAGATCCTACTCTAACACCATGGTTTTCGCTAAAAACCACCGTTTTCGTGGGAGGAAAAGGGTGTTAACCACCTGTTACGATCCTCAACCACCATACCAAATAAACTCATCCCAGTACAAGCATAAACAAACTAAAACTCCTACCAAACGTCAAAAACGAAAGTAAAAAGGATAAAAGAGTGTTAAACACTTACTTGTCTTTGAAAATAGTTTGGATCAGAGGAAGAAAGCCTGGAACTTGGAATTACTGAGGTACGGTGAAGAAAACTTGGGAACTTGAGTAAGAGAATAGAAGTTGGAAAGCTGGAGAAGTTGTAAAAATGAGAGGAGATTTGAAAAAATCCCTCCACTTCTCTATATATAGGTGAATCCCCAACGGTCGCACTTGCACGAGATTTTGAGACGCCATCCTAATCTGAACCATCACTTTAATCCAAAGGCTGTGAACGAAGAAAATCCAACGCTCCTGATTTAATCGTTGTAGAAACCAAATGACGCGAAGATCCGACGGCTGAAAAGCGTCCTCGAAATTCAAAACACATTGGCTAGGCACTCAAGTGTTATAAAAATGGTCGACTCTGATCAGGTAAGATCAAATATCATCGTAAAAAATTGAATAGGGTTTACTTAGTGGTGGTATGGCTAGGGTAGGTGCCCAATTTTTTAACACCCCAACCCTTGGGAGTAGGGGAGATGTATATTTTGTGTCCAGTCAAATCCCAGCCTTACATTTAATTATCATTGTAATTTTAATTTTTTTATTTAGAAAATGAATGGTTAGATTTTACACTGACCTCCTGCAGTGGAAACTACAAGGGAGGGAATTAGGCATGGCAAACCCAAACCCATAAAGTTCGGGTTTCCCCAAATCCATCCCAATTCCATGCGGGGATTGAAGGAGTGGGAGAAAAACACAAGAAGGGTGGTTGAATTGTGTTTTTAGAGTTTAAAAAACTTTTCAAGAATATAGAATCTATCAGAGTCTTTTAGCAGCAAAATGATGAACACAATAAAAAAATAAAGCAATGACAAAGCAGAATAAAAGAGAGATTGAGAGAGAGAGAGAGACACGAGGATTTTATATTGGTTCCCCTCACAAATCGAGAGTACTCCAGTCCCCTTGCACTTCCAAGGGAGTTCACTATAATCACACAAGATTACAATCCTAGTGCTCAAGCACACAAGCAAGAGACTTCTACAAATGCTCAAGTCACACAAGACAAGAGACTTCTCTGATTGCTCAAGCACACAAGCAAGAGACTTCTACAAATCCTCAAGTCACACAAGACAAGAGACTTCTCTGATTGCTCAAGCACACAAGCAAGAGACTTTACTAAAATTGCTCAAGCACACAAGCAAGAGACTTTTCCAAATTACTCACACAGGAGTAGATACAAAACTTCTAAGCTTAAAACTATTACACAAAATAACTTTCAGAGGCTCAGACAGTTTCTTGTTTTTCACTTAGTTTGAAAGATAGCGTAATGCTTAAAGCGTTTTAGATCATTAGTTGTCAACAAATTCTTCTTGTTCAATATATATATGAGAGAAGAGAGAATTTGAGACGTTGTAGAATTCCGTTGTAAAATGGACAGTTGTTGATTTCCAATTTGCTTGAATTGTGGAGTTTGAATTTCTTCCTAGAAGAGGCAATTCTGCTCCACAATTTCGTCCATGCTTTTCTGCTTGTCCAATTGCAGAAATAAAGGTACAACACGCTCCTTGATGATAAGATCAAAATCCATTTGAACGTTGCAGTGATGTTGTCCTTTATACAGTCATCAGGCTTAGAATGTTTCATAGAGAGTGACATAGCCTTCTGATGAACTTTGGAATTCTTTGGCTTCTGATGAACTTGGATTCCTTGGAGTCTGATGGTCTTGATTCTTTGGCTTCTGATAGTCCTTTGTAATTCAGCTTCTGAACGTCTTCGTCTTCTGAATGACACTTGACTACGTAGCTTTGAATATTAATACCAATTAGCTTCTGAATGCTGTAGGCTTCTGAACTCCTTTGAGCTTCTGAACTCCTTCAAAGTATAATACTTCAGACTCTTAACAAGTTCCTTCAGAGCGTAAATCAAATGTGCTCTTTCATAAATATGAGTTTGTCCAGCACACTTAATTTAAACATTAGTAATACCAATTGTCCATTTAATACATTTGTTATCATCAAAACTTAGGGTCTTTTATAAATAAAACTCATTTTGTTCCAACAATCTTTCCCTTTTTGATGATGACAAACTTAAGTATTAAATACAATTGTTGTTAATAAAATTCATCTATGTTGACATTAGGCTTCTGAGTTTTGCAAACTCCCCCTAAGTCTGATATTCCATAGGGTTAGGTTTGTAAGCTCCCCCTATTTTATATCCATAGTTGATTTTAATCAGTTTCAGAATTATTTTATTATATGACTTAAATTATTCATATTTTACTATGCAAAGAACAAGGTTTGTAAGCTTCTTCTCTTCATAGTGAAATAATTTTTGAATAAAGTTGCACCCTTACTCAAGAACTATCTATGAATAATAAATTTCAATTAATAAATATATTCTCCTTAAAATTATAATAAAAAAATGATGAATTAAATGTCAAAGTAATTAATATGAATAACTGAATTGAATGACAATAGATTCTGATATGTATACATTGGGTTCTCAGAGGATGTCATGTGATACGGTTTCAGAGTTTAAATATTTCAGATCTTTAAAAAGAATAACAAAAACATTTAAAGCACGCAAGATCAGATTGTCATAAAAAATAAACATATGTTCAGGTTGCAAACAAAATAGACCACTACTCTTTACTCCTTCTCCCCGAAATAATACAAAGCTCTAAAAAGCTGTTCAAACTCTTTTTCCAACAATTGATTTACCAACACTCTTTCTCCCCCTTTTGTCATTATCAAAAAAGTAGTATAAGCAATTAAAGACAATTGTAACGACCAATGCGGTTCAGTCAAAAAAAATGGTTCCAACTATGTTCACAGTTAATGAACTTGTTGAACGCATAAATGACATTGGCGTTGAAATGAGCTTATAAAAGGAGAGAAAACCTATTCATTTTATTCACACAGAATAATCTTAGGTTCTAGAAATTCAATTGAGAGAAAAGAATTATGAAGCGTTTAGGAAAGAAAAGTGAAGTTTCAAAGAGAGTAGGTCGTGAAGAGGGAAAAACTAAGCAAGAAAAATCAAGAAAAGCAAAGCCAAAGCTTGAAGAAAATAGTTCAGAGTCTGATGAAGAAGATTCAGAATGGCATTCTGATTGGTTTGAGTATTTGAAGACATATCTTCCTGAAGAGGATCAATCTGATGTCCAAGTCCCAGATGGGCTAGAGTCTTCTCCTGAAGAAAAACAATCTGATCCAGATGAATCTGATTCCCCAAGAGAGGTGCCATCCAAGCTGGATCACCCAACTCTGCCATCTAAAGATTCCAGTTGATCATCTTTAGAATTTTATGTAGCAGTTACTCATGTTTTCAATGAAATAAAATTTTATTGTTTGGCTGCTTTAATTTGATCTTTATTGTTTTGTTTTTCTTTCTTTTGAATAAGTTTAAAAACAACCATTTGAAATAAACTACCAATTGAAAAAAAAATCAAATAAAAATTATAGACATATATCACAGAATAAATATTAATTGAAGTAGAATAGATCAGCATGAATATCAATTAACATTTTTATAGCACAAAGATTCATAACAATTCATATCAAAAAGATAATCCTAATGTGCTTAACAAACAAAATGTTCAAGAAAGACATAGATAACAATCAAAGAAATCCTATGGGTTTTTGTTTAGATGACTAAGGATGGTTTCCATGGTTTTGTAGAGACGCCCTTGACTTGTAGAGACCTCTTCTAATAACTCAATATGCTTGTCAACCTTAGCCTCTATTCTGTCCATATTAGCTTCATACTATGGATTCCTCAGATGTTCTTTGTTGATGATAGGTTCAGCATTGAAATCTATATTGAAATGATCCTTAAGATGATTTTTCAATACTTCCAGATTCTCTTTCAGACTTGAATTTGTATTAGCTTCAGTAGGACCAAATTCAGAACGTGAACTTCCTAATTCATTTAGAGTCTGAGCTTCAGGAATCCTTTCAAGTACATATAATGCTTTGCCCTTCTCATTGTTCTTATGCTCTTCTATGTATGTCTTCTTGATTGCATTAAACTCCTCAGTTAGTTCTTCCCATTGTGCAACATATCTTTCAGAGGGTATATCTGAATGCCTTAGCTCATGTAATTCTTGTACCTTCCTAAAAAGATTGTTACATAACCTCAAGAGATCAGCGCTTGTAGAGGTTTCAGGGTGTGTTTCAGAGGTTGAGGGTATTGTGTATTGAGGATTGGAATGGGTTTCAACACAGTCAGATACTGATGATGTCCCAGCCTCTTGAGTTTTCTCAGTAGCTGCACAGTGTTGGGTTGGTATTTGTTGTTGTTGTTTTTGATCAGGTTGACTAAATGAACTTAACTGTATATCATAGGTAGTTAGTTCTTTAATCATTTCATCAACTTGATTCCTGGTTGGTGAGTTAGGGGTTTCATCAAATTGGAGTACTTCAGTGTGTACTGACTCATTAGAATCAGTTGCAATCACTTCAGTGTGTGTACTGATTTGTTGTTTAGGTTCACTTTGATGTTCAGGTTGTGTTTGTTGCTGTTCAAGGGGTGTTTGAGGTTCAGGTTGTGTATGAACATGTTCAGGTTCAGTATATGGTTCAGGTTGTGATTGAGCATGTTCAGGTTCAGATGGTATGTTTGGTTCAGATTGGATTATCTCAGGTGTTTCAGGTTGGGTTTGAATGTGCTCTGAGATAGTTTGGTTTGATAGTGGGTTGGTTTCAGGACTGATTTGAGTTAGGTTTGGGTTCTGATTCTGTTCAGAGTCTGGAATGTCAGAGTTCTGAACATTATCAGAAGGTAAGGATTCAAATTGTGAAGGGAGTTCACCTGCTAAGTGTTGTTCAAGGAAATCTAGAGGTGACTCTAATGGTTTGTTTGAGGTTGGGGGGTTCTGAGTCTCTTGAGTTAATATAACAGAATCTTCAGGTTTAGATACAATACCTGAATTATCAATAGTGGAGCTCTCAGCATTCTTTTTCTTCTTCTTCTTCAGCTCCTTAGAAATCTTGCTTCTCTTGATCCTCAGAGGCTCATCATCCTCTTCCACATCTTCTAAAACCACCACACTTGAACTCTCAGTCTTTGTCTTTGTCCTGCCTTTGCTATCACCATTTGCAGTTTCAACCTTTGCCTTTACCAATCTTTTTCTTTTCCTCTTCACTTCCTCTGGTTCAATTTCAAACGGTTCACGTTGATTTTCTAGTAGTTGTATATACTGGTTAACAATACCTTTAGCAACAGAAGGTATGTTAATTTTGAATGTTGTTACCAAGGTAATCAAAACCGGACCGGTCATCGAACCGACATGTTTACTGGTTCAAGGTTCAACTGGTCGGACCGGGGTTCAACCGGGTCGGACCGTTTTAAATTAATTATATATTTTTATATTTTTTATAATATATAAAATAATATTAAACAAATAACTACATACTATTGATAGTTTTATACTACTAAAATAATATTAATTCCACATTATTAAATATTTTGTAGTTTTTAGTATGGTGCTTGGTACATTTAATCGTTATATAATAAGTATTACATGTTTATACCAAAAAAAAAAAATAATATTACATGTAATAACCAATTATTAATAATGGTAACAAAAATAAGTATAAGTTGATTTCAGTTCAGCATTAGTTTTTATTTGGCCCAATGAATGACACAAACATCGTAACCCAAGCCCACTTATATCTATTAACCCTAAAATTCTTAAGTGACTAAATGAAAGGAAAGTTGGAAATGAAAGTAGCCGTCATCCTCCTTTTGCATTCTCTTCCTAACTCAATCTATCAGTTTATTATATTCACTTCATCTTCCTTTTGTTCTCTTGTCTAATTCACTCTATTTTCTTTTCTAAATATATTGTTTCAATGGTTGCTTAATTTATGAATTTTTTTCTATCTCTTCTTCTTCTTCTCTTCTCTTCTCTTAGTTGTGAATATGAGTTTGTTACTATGTCTTCAAGTGCAAAGAAACACATAGAGAAGGAAAATTGCAATACAAAACCATTTTTTTAAAATTAAATTATCCAAAACAGGGGTGTATAACAAGGGTGAAGAAAGAGTATATTGTTTCTTGGCTGTTCAATTTTTTTTCTTCTGAGTTTAGCTTTTGCAAACAAATCAAACGATTTTAGTGTTTGTAATTTAAAAAAAAAATTACCCAAAAAATCAAGAACCGTCAAACTGTCCGACCCGGTCGGTTCACCGGTTTTGCGCCGGTTCGGACGTTTTTTTCCCGGTTCAGCTGCACCCCAATTTTTTGGCCTGATCGGACCGGATACCTGCCCGGTTCCCGGTCCGACCGGCCGGTCCGGTCCGGTTTTGACAACCTTGGTTGTTACCCAAGAAGGTCCTGAATGTGGTAGCTGTTCTAAAGGCTCTGAAAATATCAATGTTTGTCCAGGTAGAAAGTACATATTGTACAATGTGTTTACTGAGATAGCAGAGGCTCTCAGTTCCCTTAACAAATGATCTTGACCAGCAGCCTTGATCACGTCAATTACACCACACTGGTAGAAAACCTCACTTAGAATCCTTGGGTAAATGACATGAACATTGGGCTTGGTTTGCCTTTGAATAGCGTTAACAGCCTTGCATAGGTGACAAAAAAATGTACTTAGCCCAGTTTAGTTGATAACCTCTAGTGAGAAAATAGATAAAGTATCTATGATCCCAAGAGAGTTGATCAGAGCTTCCACTCCTTGGGAAGATTGATCCTAGCAAAATTCTGGCTAGTATATTCTCCGTTGGTTTCAAATCACCACTCTTGTAGCTATCACAACTTTTCCCTTTCTCATAACACCTCTTTGTCATATCATTCAGACACCCAATGTTCTTGGCTTCAGTTGCGCTGTAGGCATGGAATTTTCCTTCATTTGGAATGTATAACATGCTTGCCAAATTGGATTGGGTCAGAACCACTTCAAATCCGCACACTACCGACCTGATTTCATCCTCCTTGACTTCTCTTAGACCCAGTTCAGCTGGAGTCTTATCCTTGTTCTCAGACTTTGAGTTCCTTAGAGTAGCCAATTCCTTGTCGTAGTCTGCAACAGTTACAACTTTGCTCCTAATCCAAAAATCCTTAACCAGCGTAGGGTAGATTGGACCATTCAATAATCTCATATATCTAAATCCTCCATCTTGATCAATGAAGAACTTTTCAATATCATGTTGATTCAATCTAAGACTTTCAAAATCAACTGGTTGTTCCATAACCAAGTTGAATAATTTCACTTCCATTTTTAGCGATTTCTCTCTGCTAAATAATTATGTGCAATTGATGATGTTGACTGGAAAATCTTTTGGGAATGAGAAAGCTGTAGTAGAAGCTGACGAGGTAGACGCTGCCATTTATGTAGTTGGGGTTTAGGGTTTTGCTAATTTGAAAGAGGAAGAAATTGCTCTGTGGTATTGAAGAAGAAAGTGTATGTAGTGAAGGTGTAAAGTGTGCAAGTGATTAAATGATTTTCTTAAAAATAAAATAATGCACACAATAAATTAAAAACAAAATAAATTCAAACCATCATTAACCGCTTTCTATCCAATAAGAATGTGTATACGTGTTCAACAATTTAGCGCCAAAACGTTCAGGTGCTCAACACTAAACGTTTGCTATTCTATTTTCATCAGAGGCTTAACCTTTCAGAGGTCAAAAACTTTTCAGAGTCTGAACTACTTCAGATACCAAGATCCAAAGTAATTCAGATTCCAAAAATTAATCTTTCAGGACTCAAAATATATGTTCAGATATAGTTTTCAAATTGTTTTCTTCTGAACATTTGTTTATCAAAGAATGTGTTGAAGGTGAAAAACACAATAAGGGGGGTTGAATTGTGTTTTGAAAAATAATTCTTTTCTAGCTATCAGATTGTAACGCAGCGGATAAGAGAAGCTAGTCGGAATACAAAACACGAATAAGACAATGAGAGGGAGAGAGAAGAGAGTGCACACACAAAAATTATACTGGTTCCTCTCACAAAATGAAAGTAGTCCAGTCCCCTTGCACTTCCAAGGGATTTCACTATAATCACAAAAGATTACAATTCTAATGCTTTAAGTCACACAAGACAGAGAGACTTCCTTGCTCTAAGTCACACAAGACAAAGAGACTTCCTTGCTCTAAGTCACACAAAACAAAGAGACTTCCTTGCTCAAAACATACAAGATAAGAGACTTCACACACTATCTTAATACACATATTAAGTAGGACTGAAAGTTCTAAGCTAGACTCTCTTAACTCACAGTTCAGAGCCTAACAATATCAAAAGATATTTGACTTAGAAATTACACAAGAAAGAAACAATTCACAGCTTGAATACAAAGTAAGTCTTTCTCTGAGTTTCAGTAATCTTCTAGTAGCTTTCAATAGTCTTCTCTCAAGTAGAATGTCTTCTATTTATACTCTAAGTATAATGACGTTGAGAAAGGACCGTTGGTAGTACAATCTTCTTTTGCTGAGCTGAATTTGATTATTTCTTCCAGAAGGAGTAAATCAATCCCACTACTTCTCTTTGTCAAATGGCGCTTCAGTAAATTAGGTAAAATAGTACAGAGTAATGCACGCTCCATTTGATGATAAGATTGTTGTACTATTCCATTAGTTATGAGCTGTCTTTCTTCAGAGAATGTCATTCAGAATCTTGTAATAACATTTCATTGATCTTCTGAATGGTGTACACAGGCTTCAGGAAATGTTTCTCTCTTTGGCATCTGAGGACTTCTTCAGAGGCTCTGAAGCTACTTGCTTCTCAGAGTCTAAACGCTTCAGACTGTGTCCTTTAGAGGCTCAATTGATGATCTGAGTGAATAAGATTTTTACTTTGTTCCTGCACACTAGATCATTAATTAGTAATACCAATTGTCCATTTAATACTTTGTTATCATCAAAACTTAGGGTGTTTTACAACTAAAACTCATTTTGTTCCAACAATCTCCCCATTTTTGATGATGACAAATATAAAGTATTAAATACAATTGTTGTTGATTAATTTAATTATGTCAACATCAGGTTGTTGAGGTTTGTAAGCTCCCCCTGAGTCTGATAAACCATTAGGGTTAGGTTTGCAAGCTCCCACTAAGTTTTACCCATAATTAAGTTGAATCAGTAAATGAAACAATTTGATAAACTTGATTGTATCTATATACTTAACTCTCAGAGTGTGAGGTTCGCAAGCTCAATTCCTGGGTCTGATAAAAATAATTAAGAGCACAATCTTAACTACTTTCATCTATGTAGACACAATTATGTTTATTAATTTGCTCACCTTATCAATTAAGTTCATAAACATTAAGCATATTGATAACTCTACATGAGTAGTGTGTTTTTGCTCTAGTTACAAGACTTATTGACACAGTTTTAGGATGTTTTACTATGTTTTTATGCAATAGTTAATAGAAGTTACATCAGGTACAAGACTGGTGAAAGAAACAAAAATGTTAAGAAAAAGCAAGTTTTCTGTCAAATGGCGCGCGGCGCCGGGATATTGGCGCGCGGCGCCAGATCAGTTCAAAAAAAGAATCTGTTCTTCTGTTGTTTGGCGCGCGGCGCCAGCACGTGACCTAACTCTATATATTCGATTTTCTGAATCAAAAAAAGTACAGAATTTTACGGCGAGAAACAGAAGACTTTTGGAAGAAACTCAGAGCTCTTTGTAATGCTTTCTTTCACTTTTATTGTTGTTAATTTGTGTTTAGCTATGTCCGACTAAATCCTTATGATTGGCCTTAGGGGATTCTAATCCTGAATTATCTCGAACCATGTGATTTCTTTTATGTTTATTAATTAATTACGAAGTTAGTTTCATCAATCTTTCCTTGTGCTTAATGCTTTACATATGTGACGACTTGTGTGATGATGTTTATAATTTGTTTTACTATGAGGATAGGAATAAATTATTGATCTAGGAATTATTGTAAAATTGGTTTTCACTTAAGAGATTTTGGTTTACTAATTGAGATCAAAGATTAAAGCGCGAATTCCTCACTTGATAATAAATCACCTTAGAGATTTGGGATTTATGATCAAGGGAGAGGACTATGTTACCAAGACATTGAGCATAGTTATTTAATTTAATCGATCGTGAAACTAAATTTGTAGTTCGTTAATAAACATGGAATCACCGAGATGATTTAGGATTAGATGAACCAAAAGGTCCAATCGCTTGTTTCTCTCTAAGAACCCTAATTCAATTCAAATATTTTATTTGAATCTTTTCTAAATATTTTGTCTAAATCTTTTATTTAGGCAACAAATCCAAACAATCAAACCCCCCTTTTTTATTGCTTTTAGTACCTAGATATAATTCAATTGTTTTGTCAAATTGAAAACAATCCCTGTGGATCGATAAATTTTATTACTTAACGACGATTTTAGTACACTTGCTAAATTATTCATCAAGTTTTTGGCGCCGTTGCCGGGGATTATTCATCAAGTTTCTTAGGTTAATCGCCTTACAACTTGCATTCCTCGGATTGTCTTTTGTGGATCCTTCAAAACCATTATTTTGAGTGGCTGAGAACTGTCTCGACAATTGGCCAATTTGGGTTTCCAAGGTCTTGATGGAAGCTTCATGATTCTTGTTAGCAACATCTTGATCGGCTTTCATCTGATTTTGGCTGATTTTGTGATTCTTGACATGGAAGATGATGCCGAGGTAGAACCATTGTTGCTGGGAAGACCATTCCTGGCTACCGGAAGAGCTCTAATCGATGTAGAGATGGGAGAGCTCATGCTAAGAACACACGGTGAGGAAGTCATTTTTAATGTGTTTCAAGCAATGAAACACCATGATGATGAGCCACAATGCTTCCAGGTTGATGTGATTGAGGAGGTGGTTGACGATGTTCTAACTGAAGAAACACCATCACCTCCATTAGAAAGAGTCATTGTGAATTCTATCGATGATCTAGAAGAGGAATGGGAGCGTGAGATCGAAATATGCCTTCGTCATCTCGAAGCATGCAAGCTAGAAGAAACACCGACTGAAATGGAAAACGTGGTTGTTCAAAAAGAGACGGAAAGTTTAAAAGAAGAATCCAAGACCACAACTCCCGAGTTGAAGGAACTTCCAGCTCACCTAAAATATGTTTTCTTAGGCGAAGATTCTTCACATCCAGCCATCATCAGCAGCGAGTTGAATATGCTCGAAACGGAGAAATTGGTGAGAGTCTTGCGAGAAAATAAAGAAGCCATGGGGTGGAGCATAGCCGACTTGAAAGGGATTAGTCCCGCATTTTGCATGCACAAAATCCATATGGAAGATGAATACAAACCCGTGGTACAACCACAAAGACGACTCAATCCAACTATGAAGGAAGTGGTAAAGAAGGAAGTGCTGAAACTCCTCGAAGCAGGTATGATTTATCCAATCTCGGATAGTGAGTGGGTGAGTCCTGTCCATGTGGTTCCAAAGAAAGGTGGTATGACGGTTGTGAGGAATGACAAGAATGAATTAATTCCAACTCGCACCGTCACTGGCTGGAGAATGTGCATAGACTACCGACGGTTAAATTCCGCAACGATGAAGGATCACTTTCCTCTTCCGTTCATGGATCAAATGCTAGAGAGGCTTGCTGGGAAGGCCTATTATTGCTTTCTAGATGGCTATTCCGGGTACAACCAAATTGTGGTGGACCCGGCTGATCAAGAGAAGACAGCGTTCACATGCCCTTTTGGGGTATTCGCTTACCGAAGGATGCCCTTTGGGCTATGCAATGCACCGGCTACGTTTCAGCGGTGTATGTTGTCCATATTTGCGGATATGATGGAGGACACCATGGAGGTGTTTATGGACGACTTCTCTGTTTTTGGTAAGTCTTTTGATCACTGCTTAGCTAACTTGAATGCCGTATTGAAGCGATGCATAAGTACCAATTTGGTTTTGAATTGGGAAAAATGTCATTTTATGGTTAAAGAAGGAATTGTGCTTGGACACAAAATCTCTTCAAAAGGCATTCAAGTGGACCAAGCAAAGATAGAGGTTATTAAGGAATTGCCCCCTCCGGTGAATGTAAAGGGAGTGAGAAGTTTCTTGGGGCATGTCGGTTTCTATCAGCGTTTCATCAAAGACTTTTCCAAGATAGCAAAACCCTTAAGTAACCTCTTAGTCAAAGAAAATGAATTTAATTTTGATAATGACTGTTTGAATGCTTTTGTTGTTATTAAAGAAAAGTTGGTCACCGCGCCCATAATTGTTGCACCAAATTGGGAACTTCCTTTTGAATTAATGTGTGATGCAAGCGATTATGCGGTTGGAGCGGTGCTTGGCCAACGTCATGCGAAATTTTTCCATGCCATCTACTATGCAAGAAAAGTTTTGAATGAAAACCAAGTGAATTACACTACCACTGAAAAAGAATTGCTTGCCATAGTATTTGCTTTGGAAAAATTTCGCCCTTATCTAATCGGTTCCAAAGTTACTGTTTTTTCATATCACTCGGCACTTAAGTATCTCCTTACCAAAGGCGATTCCAAACCTCGACTTTTGAGGTGGGTACTACTCTTGCAAGAATTTGACTTGGAGATTAAGGACAAGAAAGGTGTTGAAAATGTTGTCGCAGACCATTTTTCTAGGTTGGAGAATCCTATGGTGACCAAGAAAGAGAAGTGCATTAATGAGGAATTCCCGGATGAAAAACTGATGATGGTTTCTCAACGTCCTTGGTTTGCCGACATGGCTAATTTCAAGGCAGGGAATGAAATACCGGAGGAGTACTCGTATCAACAAAAGAAGAAGTTTTTCCGAGATGCAAACTTCTATTTTTGGGATGATCCATATCTCTTCAAGGTAGGACAAGATGGTATGATTCGTCGATGTGTTGATGACGCTGAGGCGCAAAGTATAATGTGGCATTGCCATAGTTCGCCTTATGGAGGACACCACAGTGGACCGAGGACTGCAGCAAAGGTACTTCAAAGCGGTTTCTTCTGGCCTACATTGTTTAAAGATTGCGTTGAGTTCGTCCAACGATGTGATAATTGCCAGAAGACAGGGAATGTGTCAAAGAGAGACGAGATGCCCCTGAATAGCATGCTCGAAGTGGAGCCCTTTGATTGTTGGGGAATTGACTTCATGGGACCGTTCCCGTCCTCAAAGTCAAATCTCCACATTCTAGTATGCGTTGACTATGTGACAAAGTGGGTTGAAGCCATCGCTTGTCAGGCTAATGATGCCCACACAGTGGTAAATTTTTTAAAGAATAACATCTTGACTCGGTTTGGGGTGCCAAGAGTCCTCATCAGTGATGGAGGGAAGCACTTTTGCAACAAATATTTAGACAATTTGTTGGTGAAGTACAATGTGAAACACAAGGTTGCCACCCCTTACCATCCACAAACAAGCGGACAAGTTGAAGTATCTAACCGACAATTAAAGCAAATTCTTGAGAAGACGGTTTCGACTTCGAGGAAAGACTGGTCGTTGAAACTAAATGACACCCTCTGGGCATATAGAACCGCCTTCAAGACGCATTTGGGGTTCTCCCCGTACCAATTAGTTTATGGCAAGGCGTGCCACTTACCGGTAGAGTTAGAACATAAAGCATATTGGGCTGTTAAATTTCTAAATTTTGATGCAGGTTTGGCAGGTGAAAAAAGGTTACTGAAGCTGAATGAACTTGAAGAGTGGAGGCTCCAAGCATATGAGAACGCGGTTATTTTCAAGGCGCGAACAAAGAAGTACCACGACAAAGGTCTGGTACGGAAAGAGTTCCACAAAGGGCAGCAAGTTTTGTTGTTCAATTCCCGCTTGAAATTATTCCCAGGTAAGCTGAAGTCTCGGTGGTCGGGGCCATTTGTCATTAAGGAAGTCTTTCCACATGGGGCAGTGGAAATTTTTAAACCGGGAGAGGAAGGTGATTCATTTAAGGTCAACGGGCAGAGAGTAAAGATCTACAAAGGAGGAGAATTCGATCGCCACAAGGTGGCATTGCTATTTCATGATCCGTGAGATCATGGAGCGTCAAGCCTCGGGACGTTAAACAAGCGCATAACCTTATAGGTTATGGACCATCAAGCTAATGATGTCAAAACAAGCGCTGCTTGGGAGGCAACCCAAAGTTTTTATTTACTAACATTTATGTTGCAGGTACAAAATAAAAATTAAAAAAAAAATAAAAAAAAATAAAAAATATAGAGGGAGCTTCTGGCATCTGGCATTTGGCGCGCGGCGCCAGTGAGAAAAAATGCACACTGATGGTTCTGGAAGTTGGTGCGCGGCGTGGCCAAGTCGGCGCGCGGCGCCAACACGGGATTTAAGAAAGATGGCTCACGAATTTTGCTTCTTCTTCCCCAAATCATAAACCTAGCCGCGGCCACCTCATCTTCTCCCCCAAAATTTTCACTCTCCAACACCCATTCATCCATTAACAACCCTCCTTAAGCCCCAATTCAACCCTACAAGTCTTCTCCTTCATCCCCTTCATCACAAAATCACCCAATTCCTCCATACCCAACATCACAAAATCACCCAAATCCTCCATAACCACCCACAAAATTCATTTCCTTTAAACCTTCAAATCACCATAACCACCCACAAACCTCTTCCACAACCACGAAAATATCATAAACCCAAACAAATTCACCACCCACGAAATTTCCATCCACCTCTCCACAAATACACTATGAATACTCAAGCCGGAAAAGGGAAGAAGAAAGCTTCAACAAATCAAGCGGAGAAACCACCCAAGAAAACTCGGGCAAGTCCAAGGAGTGGACCGGGAGGCACCTCAGAACCAGCACAACCAGTGCCCCTGGACTTCATTGATGCACGGTTCATCTCAGAAACAGCGTCACGACGGTATGCACAAATCACTGCTTTTAATTTTGTGCAAGAAAAAGGCTTTTCTGCTGAATTATTGGGGGCAGTGCCCGAGATTTATGCCGAGTTAAGCAGGAGGAGGTGGGAACGGTTCAATGAGTTGTTATTGAAAGATTCTAAGAAACCGGGAAATGCAACCCTTGCAAAAGAATTTTTTGCAAATGCATTTGTTGGGTATGCGGAAGACGAAGCTCACTCATACCGCACACTTGTTCGGGGTATAGAGATTGATTGGTCACCTAGGGGACTGAATGCATTTCTGGGTACTAGGAATCACCGATCATGCCCGCTGGTTATAGCACGGGCGGAGCTAGCCGCTATCATCCATGCCGGAAGAAGGATTGAAGCGAAGAGTGCCATTAAGGATGCGGTGTGTTTTCCATGCACCGACTGGTTGAAGTGCAAAACCCCCACCAATCCCACCAAAGTTCATTTGCAAAGATTCCTGCCAATTGCTCGAGCTTGGACCGAGTTTTTTGTGAAGTCAGTTTATTGTTGCTCCAACTCCTCAGAAATCCAAATTGATAATGCGTTAGCAGTGAGAATGATTGTGGATCGAACAGATTTTGACTTCGGCAATACCCTCTGGTCCAGTTTGGAAAGAATAGCCACCAACCAAGAAGAGACTTTCACCTTAGGGCACTGCAAATTGATTACAGCATTATGCAAAGCCAAGGAGGTGCCGGAATATCAAAGTGATATCAGACTATATTCCGTCAAAGCTCTTACGGTTGGGCAGTTTCGCGGGTATGCCAGAGCAGGTGGCCCAGCACCGGCTAATGACAGAGAAGAGGATGCCGAGATGGCAGAAATAGACCGGTATGAGCGAGGGGTGCATCCAGACCAACAACAACCACAAGAGAGGCACTCTCACCCTCACTCCGAAGACGAGGTTGCAGTACTCATGACTCAGCTAGCAATTGCCGATTCCTACAATGTGCCACATGTTTTCTATAACGAGGAGTCGCCACTGTGGCAGCCAGAGCATGACAAGCAGCTTTCCAGCCACCTCCCGTATTCCCGCGATATCAGACACGAGCACGATTGGTTGCTTACCAAGGGGTTGAGGCCGCGCAGCTCAATGCACGTCATATGGGGGAGTTAGAAGAGTGGGACCATCTCTATGCCTAACATCAGCAGCAACAGTTCTTCACTGAAGAAGATCTGCACTTTGGGGACCGTGATGCAGGAGGATCGTCCCAGAGAGACCCGGGCGGGTCGTCCCATTATTGATGATGTCGTTGCTGGTTGGTATCGCTTCCCTTAAAACTTGAATTTAATTTTGTCTTGGTTGAATATTTTTGACTGTTTGAAAACGTGTGCACTGTTGCAACAATTTTTGTTTATATGTTATTAAATCAATTCGGTTAGCATCGTATGATTCCCTGATAGTTTACTTGCATATTTGATTCCAATTAGAAAAGTCGAGGAAAATTCTCAAACATTGACCACTCGATAATCCGGCCAAGCCGTGAGAAATTGAGCCCAAACACATAAAATTTTCTTGTCATGAGAGAGTCCACAACTTAGCTAATTCTCTAGAACTTGCTTTTGTTCTGATAATTGATTGATTGCTATGAGTTACACACCGAGGCATGTTGTTTGTACCTTGAGCCTTATTGAAGCCACCATTATTTTGTTATATCCTTCGTTAACCCCCATTTGAGCCGAAAGAAAAATGTTTTTTTTTTAACCCAAGTTTGACAATATAAAAAGAAAAAAAAATGATTTTCTTGGAGTTAGATCACTTTACTTATGATTCGAGCACAACGCTCATCATTAAGTTTGGGGTTGCTTTTGGTATTAGCAACTGATTAAGTTTGGGGTGGGGTACTAGAGAACTAAAAAAAAAATTATTAATTAGAAACGAAAAGAAGAGGCATTAATGTATGAAGAATGGTGTACAAAAACAAACACTAAGGAAATTACGAATGAACCTCTTCCAAAAGAAAAAGTTCTCTAGTATGACAATACATCAATTCTAGGGGGGGATTGTTTGAATAATCTAACTTTGATTAAATAGGTGAACTCTAAAACTCCAAGTTTTTTTGCTTACCATCCAAAAACATCTACCCTAAAACCTCAGCCCCGTTATAACCCTCAAGTCCTCAAAAGGTGTGAACTCTTATGCATGTTGATCAAAATTTAGAATGATTGCAAGCCTATGGTAGAATGGCTATGTTTGTGTTGATTGAGTGAAAAATTGAACCATCTTTAAACAGGAGAGTATGTGAGGGAGAGAAGTGATTAAAGTGTGGTCTATATTTGGGAAAAGTTCTTGACTTTTATTGTTAATCTGTGTGCAAGTGAATTCATAGTAAGAATGATAATAGGGAATTGAGATTGTCCGACTTAATTGGTTTTGATAACTTGAATGAAATTGTTAATGCTAGTGTCAAGTTTTCCGATAGATGAAGATATTCCTTGAGGACAAGGAAAGGTTCAAGTTTGGGGTTGTGATAACTCTACATGAGTAGTGTGTTTTTGCTCAGGTACAAGACTGGTGAAAGAAACAAGAATGTGAAGAAAAAGCAAGTTTTCTGTCAAATGGCGCGCGGCGCCGGGATATTGGCGTGCGGCGCCAGATCAGTTCAAAAATAGAATCTGTTCTTCTGTTGTTTGGCGCGCGGCGCCGGAGGTTTGGCGCGCGGCGCCAGCACGTGACCTAACTCTATATATTCGATTTTCTGAATCAAAAAAAGTACAGAATTTTACGGCGAGAAACAGAAGACTTTTGGAAGAAACTCAGAGCTCCTTGTAATGCTTTCTTTCACTTTTATTGTTGTTAATTTATGTTTAGCTATGTCCGGCTAAATCCTTATGATTGGCCTTAGGGGATTCTAATCCCGAATTATCTCGAACCATGTGATTTCTTTTATGTTTATTAATTAATTACGAAGTTAGTTTCATCAATCTTTCCTTGTGCTTAATGCTTTACATATGTGACGACTTGTGTGATGATGTTTATAATTTGTTTTACTATGAGGATAGGAATAAATTATTGATCTAGGAATTATTGTAAAATTGGTTTTCACTTAAGAGATTTTGGTTTACTAATTGAGATCAAAGATTAAAGCGCGAATTCCTCACTTGATAATAAATCACCTTAGAGATTTGGGATTTATGATCAAGGGAGAGGACTATGTTACCAAGACATTGGGCATAGTTATTTAATTTAATCGATCGTGAAACTAAATTTGTAGTTCGTTAATAAATATGGAATCACCGAGATGAATTAGGATTAGATGAACCAAAAGGTCCAATCGCTTGTTTCTCTCTAAGAACCCTAATTCAATTCAAATATTTTATTTGAATCTTTTCTAAATATTTTGTCTAAATCTTTTATTTAGGCAACAAATCCAAACAATCAAACCCCCCTTTTTTATTTCTTTTAGTACCTAGATATAATTCAATTGTTTTGTCAAATTTAAAACAATCCCTGTGGATCGATAAATTTTATTACTTAACGACGATTTTAGTACACTTGCTAAATTATTCATCACATATATATGAAAGAGATTAGGTTCTTATTTTTATGACAGTTTCAGATTCTAATTGAGTAGTTATTAAAAAATACTACTGACAATTGTACAACATATTACTCCCCCTTTTGTCATTATCAAAAAGTTAGAAAATAAAGCAAAAGGATAAGTAATAAACAGAAAGTGCAAAAATAGAATCCTAAGGGTGTTTGGACAAGAAAAGAGTGAGGAGTTGTTGAAGCTTGGATTTAGATGCTCTTGAATATGCCACAAGCTCCAGAAGATTATCATCTTGTTGATCAAGCGAATGGTCTAGTAAGTTCAAAATCCTTGTCGTCTTGTCTGAGTTCCCTTCCTCTTTCTGTTCCACATGTGGTGCAGAGTTTGGTTGACTTGGACCACTGCATCTGACCTTTGTCTCTTCTTTCCCCTAGTGGTGCATTACTTTGTATGAATTCTTCTGATAACTTTTGCACGTAGCAAGTCTTCAATAATAGGTTCTGCATCCACATGATCTTCACCAACTTGTTTTTCAGTCACAGTGTCTTCAACCTCTTGCTGTTCATCCTCTGGCTTATCAACTGTAGGTTCTTTCGTTGTTGGTTCATCAACCATGATATCCTCTTCATAATCACTAAAAACCTCTTCCTTTACAACTTTCATAATTTGTGAAAACGTAGGACCAATACCTCTTCCAATATCCTTATGAGTGACTCTAACTCCTTCTTCCTTCATTAACCTTATGAATTCTAAGTGGACTTCAGGAGGTTCATTGTCAAAGATAAACGCTTCACTTATTGGTTGAAATTTAGCCCTATTTTTCAAGAGAGGCTGTTGAGGATAAATTAGCTTTTCTGACCTCTTCAAACGTAGACTCACCAAGACTCTAGCATCAAGTATTGGTGCTCTAACTTGTTCTAGATCTTCAGAAACCCCAGCCACCATGAATCTATCTGGAAGACCAAGCTGCTCAAAAATGTAGCTTAAGAGCTTTGGATGTGAAATCAATTTGGAAGGATTTTCAAACTTTTGAGCTTCACAAATGGTTTCACAAAGGTGTTGAAAGATATAGGCAGGTAGATTCATTTTCCGTTTTGTAGATAGGAAATAGATGAAGTGTCTCTGATCCCAATTCAGAGAGTCATTACCAGTATCCCTAGGAAGAATTGAAGAGAAAACAATCTTTGCAAGAACTTTTTCTCTATCATTCAGATGACCAACTCTATTTGACATCTTCTGATTCTTGAAACAGAGTCTGGCCATGTCATTGAGAAATACTGACATTCTTCCAGATGCTGCAGTGTAGAGTCTGACTATTCCAGAGTTGGGAAGTTCCATCATCTTAGCCAGATTGCTTCTTGTTAAAATAACTAGAAACCCACCAATACTAGAATGTATTTCGGTTTCTGTGAATTTTCTCAGACCTAATTCAACTCTTGATTTTCCCTTATTCTCCATTGGATTTTGATCAATTACACGTTGAAGTTCTGCATTTGCATCCACCAAAGTAACTACTTCACTTTTTCTCCAGAAATCATACACTAAGTTTTAATAGATAGGACCATTTAGCATATCAAAGTAGTGCTCCCAGCCTTGTTCAACAAAGAACTCTTTATAGTCATGTCCATTGACTCTTAATGCTTCAAAGTCTACTGATTTTTCCATAACCAATTTAATGTCTTCAAAGCGAAGATCCATTGTAGCATCCTTGAGATAAGAATCTTCAGCGTAGATATTGATTGGGATGTCCTCTGGAAACCTTAATTGAGAAGATGAACTTGCCATTTCTGAGGTTTAAGAACTGGGTTTTGCAATGTGTTCTGGGTTTTAGAGAATGGAAAGTGTTGGATGTGCGAGTGAACTTGTGTGAAAGTGAGTAAAGTGATTTTGAAAAACTCTAATTGAAATAATCATGAGGGAGTACAGTCGTTGCATTAAAGAATTTCGTCATAAACTGTCTTTACTCTAACCAATCACAGACTGTGAGTAAAGACAAAGTAATTGACACGTGTACTCCACTTGGCTGAAACACTTCAGAGTTTAAAAACTTCCAGCTTCTGAAAACCTTTCAGAATATAAAGAGTTCAGAGGCTGAATTCACAATTTTGTTTTTCAGAGCTTGTTTTCTTCAGAGACTAAAGACATGTTCAGATTCTTTTTAATAAAATCTAGTCTTTCAACAGCTAAGGGTTTTGTAAATATATCAGATCATTGTCTTTCAGTTTCAATGTATTGAATATTTACACTACCCTTCTAAACAAGGTCTCTTATAAAATGATGTTTAATTTCAATGTGTTTAGCTCCTGAATGCAAAATTGGATTTTTAGAAAGTTGAATAGCTGCAGTGTTATCACAGAAAAGTGGAATATTGTGACTATTAACCTTGTAATCCTCTAACTGATATTTCATCCAGAGTAGTTGTGTACAACACTTGGCTGCTGATATGTATTCTGCTTTTGCTGTAGACAAAGCTATAGTAGTTTGTCTTTTGCTGCCCCAAGATATGAGATTCTCTCCAACAAATTGACAATTACCACTTGTGGATTTCCTCTCTATCTTGTCTCCAGCATCACAAAATCCTACCAGCTTATAATCATTTGATTTCTTATAAAATAAGCCAAGATTTGTGGTTCCCTTCAGATATCTAAAGATTCTCTTTACAGCAGTAAAATGTGATTCTCTAGGATCTGATTTGAATCTAGCACACAAACAGACACTGAATAAAATATCAGGCCTTGATGCAGTTAGGTAAAGTAGAGAACCTATCATACCTCTATATAGCTTATGATCAACTTTGCTTTCTGATTCATCCTTGCTGAGACTGCTTGATGGATGCATTGGTGTTGACATTGATTTGCAGTCTTCCATGTTGAATTTCTTCAGTAGCTCCTTTGTATACTTAGTATGATGAATGTAGGTTCCATCTTTGTTTTGGTTGATTTGAATTCCCAGAAAGAATTTCAGCTCTCCCATCATGCTCATTTCAAATTCTTCCTGCATAATCTTAGAAAATTCCTTGCACAAAGATGGATTAGCAGATCCAAAAATAATGTCATCAACATAAATTTGAATAATTAAAATGTCATTCTTAAATGTTTTACTAAAGAGAGTATTGTCAACTTGACCTTTTTGAAAACCTTTTTCAACTAAGAAATTGCTCAGCCTTTCATACCAAGCTTTGGGAGCTTGTTTCAGACCATAGAGTGATTTCTTTAGCTTGAAAACATGGTCAGGATGTGAAGCATCCTCAAAACCATGAGGTTGTTTGACATATACTTCTTCAGAAATGCAACCATTTAAGAATGCACTTTTAACATCCATTTGATATAAAATTATATTATGATGTGTAGCATAGGAAAGGAGTAATCTAATAGCCTCAAGTCTAGCAACTGGAGCAAATGTTTCAGTGTAGTCAATCCCCTCTTGTTGACTATACCCTTGAGCTACTAGTCTTGCCTTATTACGAACAACTTCTCCTTGTTCATTCAGCTTGTTTCTGTAGACCCGTTTTGTTCCAATGATGTTCTTCTGAGAAGGTTTGGGTACTAAGCTCCATACGTCATTCCTTTCAAATTGGTTTAGCTCTTCTTGTATTGCTACAATCCATGCAGCATCAGCTACTGCTTCATCAGTTGAACTTGGTTCCACCAAGGAGATTAATCCAATTAATGAGTCTTCATTTCTGAAGCTTGATCTAGTTTTTCTTGGATTGTTCTTGTTACCCAAGATTAGCTCTTCAGGATGTGAAGATTTGTATTTGAAAGAATGCTTTGATTGTTCAACTCTGCTTGGACAACATGTGATAATTTTTGGTGCAGAGTGATCTTCAGAATCCAAAGTTTCAGGAGTTGAATTCATTTCAGAAGTTGGTTGAGATGGTTCTGATGTTCCTTCAGGTTCTGATTCTACATCATCTGATAGTTGTAGGTCTGAAAAGTTCTCAACTAGCTCTGACACTTTGTCAGGCTGCTTGTCATCAAATTTTATGTGCATACTTTCTTCCACTGAGTGAGTTTCAGAATTATACACTCTGTATGCTTTTGAGCGTTCAGAGTATCCAATAAAGATAACCTTATAAGCTTTAGCATCAAATTTCTTTAGATGAACTTTTGTATTCATAATGTAACATGTACAACCAAATTGATGAAAATAGGATACACTAGGTTTCTTTCCCTTAAATAGTTCATATGATGTTTTATTCAAAATAGGTCTAATATATATTCTATTCTGAACATAGCATGTTGTGTTTACAGCCTCTGCCCACAGATACTTGGCAATGTTAGTCTCATGACAAGGTCAAGTTTGCTAAGCTTAGAGATTAACCTCCAGTTAGCATGACCTAACCTTTTATGCCATACCCACTTCTCTTCACTCAGAGTTAGCAAGCATTTGACCTCTTGGTCTGCCAAATCAGAAAGGTTTATTTTGTACAGATTGCCTACTCTCTTACCTTTGAACACTATGGACTTATCAGATTCTCTAATTACAGTACATGATCCCTTATCAAAATTAACCACAAACCCATTGTCACAAATTTGACTAATGCTAAATAGGTTGTGTTTGAGTCCATCTACAAACCATACATTCTTAATTAAAAGGGAGGAGTTACCTACAATATTTGTACCTTTGATTTTTCCTTTCTGGTTACCTCCAAAGCCAACTGTTCCACCATCTTCAAGGTTTAATGATGTGAACATTTTCTTATTACCAGTCATGTGCCTTGAACATCCACTATCCAGATACCATGATCGATTACCATTTTCTTTCAGTCTGGATAGTTGTAGAATAAACAAGGTCAATCATTGTAATAATACTCTCCACATTCATTGTGAAGTTCTCTCCAATACTCATTAGCTTTCTCCATTTCAGCAGCTTTGGAAGTAACGTAATGTTTGGGAACATAAGCTTTCCTTCCATGGCTGATCACTAGCTTCCATTCATCTGATTTAAAATGGTTTTTCCTACAAGGAAGATCTGAATGGTAGACAATTTTATATTTTGGTACCCATTGCTTTCTGGGTCCAATTTGGTTAGTTCTATAATCTTTAGTTCTTTCTTGCCTCCGTGAAAAGCTTTGTGGACTCTTAAAAAATTTCTTTTGAAAGTTTGGTCTTTGAAAATTGACCTTCTTAGTCCATTGTTTTTGAAATTGAGGCTTTGATTTATAATCACTATAGGACTTAGGTTGCTCTTCTAATCTAGGATTAGTTTTGCTTACCAGAGTCTTATGTTGATTATTTATCATCAGCTTGGTTTGTTTTAGAGTCTGATTGGGTGAGCTTCTGAGTCCCAAAGTTTTCAGAGTCTTAGACTTGACAGTCTCAAGTTCTGAATGCTTAGGTTCAGAGTTGCTTTCTTTGGGGTTCTGAAAAACAACTTCTGAAGTGACTTCAGAGCTAGTTTTGCAAACCCCAGAGGTACCCTCAGAGTCTAAAACAACCACAGCTTTGCCTTTGCTTTTCGCAGGTACAAAGGTTGAATAAAGATTATCAGGAGTATTATTCAAACAAACATAGGAATTTTGTTTCCCATATGATTTCCCATATGAGTAACCATTTCCTTCACCTTTATTTTTGCAAACATTATAAATCATAGACGCCATCTTACTCTTGTTGACGTTCTGATGAACAAACTCCTGAAGAGCAACCTCATGCTCATCAGTAGGTTTGTTACATCTTGTGCACCCATTTTCAAGTTCTTCAATTTTGATTAAAGAATTTTTATATAGAGCTTGAAAATGTCCAGCTTTCTTTGCTAACTCATCCTTCTGTTTTTTTAAAAGTTTTAGTTCAGAGGATGATTCAGCAAACTTGCTTAGAGACATACCAAGGTAGGTTAAAAGTTGTTCTTTAGAATAATTTAAAAATACCTGTTAAGATTCTTCAGAGTCTGATCCATCAGAGTCTGATCGTTCAGAGTCTGATTCTTCAGAGTCTCCATCAGCTGTAGCCATCAGAGCCACATTTGCTTCTTCATCATCACTGTCTGAGGATATTTCCGGGTTCTCAAATGTTGCCATTAAGCTTTCTGGATTCTCCTCTTGTAGCTCTCTCTCTTGCAGCTGAACTTCTTGTTCTTGTCCTTTGAAGAAGCTTCAGGACAATCATCAATGAAGTGTCCTGGTTTGTTGCACTTGAAGCAGTTCTTCTCATCTCTACTAGAAGCATTCCTTGAGCTATTTCATTTGTGACTTTTGTTCACTTTTGCCAATTTTTGAAAGTTTCTGGTGAACATGGCAAATTCCTCATCCTGTTCATCTCCTTGATCATCTGAAGAAAATTCCTCCTCAACCTCCAGAGTTTTAGTCTTGAGTACTTTGGAAGACTTCTTGGTTGAAGTTAAAGCCACTGACCTTTCCTTCTTCTTCACTGCATCAGCATTCAATACCATCTCATGGCTCTTGAGATTGCTAATGAGTGATTCAAGAGTAATGGTCTCGAGATCCTTAGCTTCTTCAATGGTTGTAACCTTAGGTCTCCATTTGTTAGTCAAGCTATTCAGGATCTTCCACACATGATCAGAGGTTGTATAGCTTTTCTTCAGAATCCTGAGACTAGACACCACAGTCTGAAATCTAGAAAACATAGTCTCAATGTCTTCCTCAGGTTTCATGGGAAAAAGCTCATACTGCTTAACCAGGAGTCTTGCTTTGGCATTCTGAACTTGCTTATTACCATCATAGTTCGAGCAGAGAGAGTCATACATAGCTTTTGCTGTAGATCTGCCCATTATTGTGGTGTATTTATCATGAGATATAGCCGACATCATGATTTGTTTGACTTTGTTGTGCTTGGCAAATATCTTCTTGTTCTCAACAGACAATGCTCTCTTCTGAGCTAAAGTAATCTTTCCATTAGGACCTATTTCATCAATAGACACTCCTTCTTCTATTAGGTCCCAAAGCTCATCATCAATTCCATTGACGTAGTGGTAAATGTTATCCTTCCACCATTCAAATCTTAGAGCATCACCACTAAAGATTGAAACCTTTTTATTGCTGGAATCATGATTAGAAGTTGAAGATGTAGAAGTCATGGTGTCGTAGTTGTATTGAACTTGAGAGAGATCTGTAGCAGTAGGTGTAGGTGTAGGTGTAATTGTGGATTCCCCAGACATAAAGTGTTTTTCAAAGATCTTTTACTGTCTCACTGTGAAGTGATTAAAAACAGAATCGGAGCTCTTGATACCAATTGAAGGTGAAAAACACAAGAAGGGGGGTTGAATTGTGTTTTAAAAAATAATTCTTTTCTAGCTATCAGATTGTAACGCAGCGGATAAGAGAAGCTAGTCAGAATACAAAACACGAATAAGACAATGAGAGGGAGAGAGAAGAGAGTGCACACACAAAAATTTTACTGGTTCCTCTCACAAAACGAGAGTAGTCCAGTCCCCTTGCACTTCCAAGGGATTTCACTATAATCACAAATGATTACAATTCTAATGCTCTAAGTCACACAAGACAGAGAGACTTCCTTGCTCTAAGTCACACAAGACGAAGAGACTTCCTTGCTCTAAGTCACACAAGACAAAGAGACTTCCTTGCTCAAATCACACAAGATAAGAGACTTTGTTGGAACAAAATATGTGTTAATACACACCCTTAAGTTTTGATGATAACAAAGTATTAAATGGACAATTGATGGTACTAATGTTTAAATTAAGTTCAGGAGAATTCAACGTTAAATCAAGAGCACACTTAATTTAGACTATGATGAAACCTATGGAAGTCTGAATAATTAGACTCTGAAAGAGTTCAGATGCTACAACGTGGTCAGAAGCTAAACAAAGTTCAGAAGCTCAAAGTAGATCAGAACGTCTGAAGGTGGTCAGGAGCTCAGAGGAGTTCAGAAGTTCAAGGATGTTCAGAGGCCTACAAGAGTTCAGAAGCTGTCTGCTAGTCATGAGTCATTCAGAGGATGAAGACGTTCAGAAGCTGAATTGCGAAGGACTATCAGAGGCCAACCATTCAAAGACCAATCAGACTCCAAGTTATCAAAGGTTCATCAGAAGCAAAGGAATTCCCCACTCATCAGAGGGCTACATCAACTACAACTTATCAAGCCTGATGATTTGTTTTAAGGTCAACTAATTGCAACGGTCACAAAGGATGCGACCCCTCTCTCTAGGAGCTAGTTGTACCTTATAACTGTACTATTGGACAAACAGTAAAGGTGAAGCCTCTCTGCAAAGAAAGACGTGGTTTTACTCAACGGATCTTCAAAGACTACAGCTGTCTAATTTACAACGGGAATTTCTCCAACGTCTCAATGTCTTTCTCAACTCATATAAATATGCCAAAGAAAGAATTGATGACTAGCGCTCTTCATTAGAAAACATCTCTCAGAAGAAAGTGAGAATCTGCATTGTAATAGATAATATCTCTCAAATGAAGTGAGCATAGAAACTAGCTTTAAGCCTCTGAAGTTATTATGATTGTAATAAGTTTAAGCTTGTAAGTTAGTAGTAAGTCTTATGCTTAGTGTAGAAGCAAGAAAGTCTTCTGCTTAGTGTAGAAGCATATAAGTCTCAATCTTAGTGATTAGAGCATGAAGTCTTGAGCCTGAGTGCTTGAGCAAGGAAGCCTCTGATCTTATGTGATAAGAGCAAGGATTTCTCTATGTCTTGTGTGACTAAGAGCAGGAAGTCTTAAGCTTGTGTGCTTGAGCAAGGAAGTCTTTGATCTTGTGTGATCAGAGCAAGGAAGTCTCTCTGTCTTGTGTGACTAAGAGCAGGAAGTCTTGAGCTTGTGTGCTTGAGCAACTATTGTAATCCTAGTGATTATAGTGAACTCTCTTGGAAACAAGGGGACTGGAGTACTCTCAATTTGTGAGGGGAACCAGTATAAATTGTTGTGTGTTCTTCTTTCTCTCACTCTCTCATTTACTCCTTCATCATTCATAACGTCATAAGTTAATTGTGTGAACAATCCGCTGTGCTTTAAAGACTCTGAAATGGTTTAAATATCTTGGAAAGTTTTTAAATATCCAAAACACAATTCAACCCCCCTTCTTGTGTTTTCTCCACGCACCTTCAGACTTCACACACTATCTTAATACACAGATTAATTAGGACTGAAAGTTCTAAGCTATACTCTCTTAACTCACAGTTCAGAGCCTAACAATATCAAAAGATATTTGACTTAGAAATTACACAAGAAAGAAACAATTCACAGCTTGAATACAAAGTAAGTCTTTCTCTGAGTTTCAGTAATCTTCTAATAGCTTTCAGTAGTCTTCTCTCAAGTAGAATGTCTTCTATTTATATTCTAAGTATAATGACGATGAGAAAGGACCGTTGGTAGTACAATCTTCTTTTGTTGAGCTGGATTTGATTATTTCTTCCAGAAGGAGTAAATCAATCCCACTACTTCTCTTTGTCAAATGACGCTTCAGTAAATTAGGTAAAATAGTACAGAGTACTGCACGCTCCATTTTATGATAAGATTGTTGTACTATTCCATTAGTTATGAGCTGTCTTTCTTCAGAGAATGTCATTCAGAATCTTGTAATAACATTTCATTGATCTTCTGAATGGTGTACACAAGCTTCAGGACATGTTTCTCTCTTTGGCATCTGAGGACTTCTTCAGAGGCTCTGAAGCTACTTGCTTCTCAGAGTCTAAACGCTTCAGACTGTGTCCTTCAGAGGCTTAATTGATGATCTGAGTGAATAAGATTTTTACTTTGTTCCTGCACACTAGATCATTAATTAGTAATACCAATTGTCCATTTAATACTTTGTTATCATCAAAACATAGGGTGTTTTACAACTAAAACTCATTTTGTTCCAACATGTATCCTAAACAAAATTTCTAACTTGAATGTTATTCCTATGATTTGTCATTCAAGAGTTAAGAACACTTACCTGCCATTGAAGCTTCTTGTTTCAATCATAGGAATAACATTCAAGTTACACAAGCAAGAGACTTCTACAAATGCTCAAGTAACACAAGACAAGAGACTTCTCTGATTTCTCAAGCACACAAGCAAGAGACTTCTACAAATGCTCAAGTCACACAAGACAAGAGACTTCTCTGATTGCTCAATCACACAAGCAAGAGACTTCTACAAATGCTCAAGTCACACAAGACAAGAGACTTCTCTGATTGCTCAAGCACACAAGCAAGAGACTTTACTAAAATTGCTCAAGCACAGAAGCAAGAGACTTTTCCAAATTACTCACACAGGGGTAGATACAAAACTTCTAAGCTTAAAAACTATTACACAAAATAACTTTCAGAGGCTCAGACAGTTTCTTGTTTTTCACTTAGTTTGAAAGATAGCGTAATGCTGAAAGCGTTTTAGATCATTAGTTGTCAACAAATTCTTCTTGTTCAATATATATATGAGAGAAGAGAGAATTTGAGACGTTGTAGAATTCCGTTGTAAAATGGACAGCTGTTGATTTCCAATTTACTTGAATTGTGGAGTTTGAATTTCTTCCTAGAAGAGGCAATTTTGCTCCACAATTTCGTCCATGCTTTTCTGCTTGTCCAATTGTAGAAAATAAGGTACATCACGCTCCTTGATGATAAGATCAAAATCCATTTGAACGTTGCAGTGATGTTGTCCTTTATACAGTCATCAGGCTTAGAATGTTTCATAGAGAGTGACATAGCCTTCTGATGAACTTTGGAATTCTTTGGCTTCTGATGAACTTGGATTCCTTGGAGTCTGATGGTCTTGATTTTTTGGCTTCTGATAGTCCTTTGTAATTCAGCTTCGAACGTCTTCGTCTTCTGAATGACACTTGACTACGTAGCTTTGAATATTAATACCAATTAGCTTCTAAATGTTGTAGGCTTCTGAACTCCTTTGAGCTTCTGAGTATAATACTTCAAACTCTTAACAAGTTCCTTCAGAGCGTAATTCAAAGTGCTCTTTCATAAATATGAGTTTGTCCTGCACACTTAATTTAAAAATTAGTAATACCAATTGTCCATTTAATACATTTGTTATCATCAATGTTGGAACAAAATGAGTTTTAATTATAAAACACCCTAAGTTTTGATGATAACAATGTATTAAATGGACAATTGGTATTACTAATAAATGATCTAGTGTGCAGGAACAAAGTAAAAATCTCATCCACGTAGATCATCACTTGAGCATCTGAAGGACAAAGTCTGAAGTGTTAAGGCTCTGAGAAGCAAGAAGCTTCAGAGCCTCTGAAGAAGTCCTCAGAGGCCAAAGAAAGAAAACACAGTCTGAAGCTTGAGTACATCTTCAGAAGATCAAAAAAATGATATCATCAGATTCTGAAGAACACTCTCTGAAGGAAGACAGCTCATAACTAATGAAATAGTACAACGGTCTTGTCAACAAAAAGAAGAGTGTACAACCAACGGTCCTTTCTCAACGTCTTTATACCTAGAGTATAAATAGAAGACATCCTGATAGAGAGAAGACTACTGGAAGATCATCTGAACTCAGAGAAAGATTCAAATTGTATTCAAGCTGTGAACTGTTGTTATTCTTTCTTGTGTAATCTTCTAAGTAAAATATCTTTTGATATTGTAGACTCTGAACTTAGTGTTTAGAGAGTCTTTCTTAGAACTTTCAGTCCTACTTAATCTGTGTATTAAGTTAGTTTGTAAAGTCTCTTATCTTGTGTGATTTGAGCAAGGAAGTCTCTTGTCTTGTGTGACTTGAGCAAAGAAGTCTTAAGCTTGTGTGCTTAAGCAAGGAAGTCTCTGATCTTGTGTGATTAGAGCAAGTAAGTCTCTTTGTCTTGTGTGACCTAGAGCAAGGAAGTCTCTTGCTTGTGTGCTTGAGCATTAGTTGTGTAATCTTTGTGATTATAGTAAAATTCCTTGGAAGTGCAAGGGGACTGGACTACTCTCGTTTCGTGAGAGGAACCAGTATAAAATTTCTGTGTGTGCTTTCTCTCTCTCTCTCTCATTGTCTCATATCCGCTGCATTTCAATCTACTTTCTAGTAAAAGAATTAATTTTTCAAAACACAATTCAACCCCTCTTCTTGTGTTTTTCACCTTCAATCAAAACTTAGGGTGTTTTATAAATAAAACTCATTTTGTTCCATCAGGGATAAAACGTATAACCCTAAACCCCTGTCCAACGGGGATCGAGTATTCCCAACGGGTTTCGGGTATCCCCGTTACGACCATTTCCACATGAATTATGATTGTATTTTAGTATTTTTTTTATTAAAAAAAAAGGTTAAAAGTCCAAAATTATTTTGTTTTAACAATATTTTTTTAAATAAATAAAAGAAATAGAGAAAATCATTTGTTTATTACTCAAATTAAAAATAAAAAATAAACATATGAATATAATTTAAGAGATTATTTAAGAGTCTCTAATTTCAAAGAGGTAAAATCTAATTTTAACAGAAGCGGGTTCAGGGTGGGTATTAATGTCTCTGTTACCCGCCCCAAACCCATATTTTGAAATCGGGGAAAACTCATACTCAAACTCAAACCCAGTCAACTCGAGTTTTCCCCGTCAAAGCGGGTAGGATTTGGACGGGGTACCCGCGGGTATGGGTTTTATTGTCATGCCCAGAGGGAATCCAGTCTCTCGGAGTAGTAAGTGGACGGTTTTTGTAAAGACACTTGATTAATTATACATACTACTCGTACACACATAAGAAAATGACTAGTGTGTATACCCGTGCAAGGCACGAGGTGAGTTATCTTTGAATCAAATTAAATATTTTCTTTTTAAGAATAAAAATAAAATATTTTCTACTTATTTAAAATTTGACGCAAGATTTGATGAGTATATTATAAACTTAATAAACTACGGAGAAAAATCAAGAAACACGTAAAAAGGTAGGTAAAACAAAAACAATAAACTAATGAAGAAAAAACATTGTTGTTGATCTAAACTTTAATGTAAACTAATCCTATAACTTCATTAAGGTCTTTGAAGACTTCAATTACATAAATTAAAGGAAATAAATAAATGAATATAGGAAGTGAACATAAAAATTTGATTTACTAATATTACTCAAATGAGTTAGATAATTCAATTACAAAAAAAAAAATGCACAAAATAAGATCTCATGATCATTATAATGATAGAAAAACAGAGTATATACGTCCGAATTTATAATTTTTCATAGTCTAACGACTAATCCTTCACGTATTCGATTTTGTAATGTCTTCTTTCGATTTGAGTCTCACAAACTTGAGCTATTTGGCTACACAGTGTTCAAATCTTCAAAAACAAAGAAAGAATGTTAGATAATATAAATAAATAAATAAAAGTATGTATTTTAATTTTAAACCATAAATGTTATTTTTAACACACACTGAATGTGGCAAAAGAGTAAAACCTGACACTTAGCTAACTAAAAGGGACTAATTTAAAGCAATAATAGGTTTTCGTTCAAAAAACATGGACTGACATCCATTGCTTGTGATTCAGATCTTCCTTCATTTTCTATCTATATTTTTTCAACTTCATCTTCACAATCCCTAATTGGCTATTGCATCAAATAAATGTTTGATGAATAAATATGGCATACAGATGGATAAAATGCATAACTATGCTGCTGTTCAAACAAAAGGTAATATTAGAGGTTTTACAACTCAAGCTTATTGTCACTTATAAATTTAGAAACACAACTTTTTTAAATCAAAATCAGAACCAAATTGGTAGTGTAAAATGTATAGGTTGAAATAATAAAAGGCAGAAAACAACATATAAACAAAACAACAAAATCTTGGGATTCTTTGAAGGAGTGATTACAGCAAAAAAAATCATGCTTTCCAGCTATTGCAAAATTATGTATCTAAATCAATAGATTTTTCAGATAGGATCGAAGAAGAAGAAGAGCGAATGAGATTGGATGAAGTTGGTTCTATTATATAGGCAAAACAACAGAAATTGAAAAAAAGTAGTATCTTTTTAGATTATGAGAGGCGATTACATTCTAGAATTTGCCTTGAAAAATGATGTAACATTGAAGATGGCATTGTGTAGGCCCTTTGTCTTTTCGATGTTTCTGAGTTCTATGATATCATTGAAAACAGGCGCACACATGAATAAAAGACGATTACATATGCATCCCACAAAATACCATTAAAATTTTAATTTTAATTATTAGTTTTTTTAAGAAAGTTAAAATACTGCAAATTAAATTCATATTTATAGTTAAAAAAAGAATAATAATATTTTACCAAAAACAATAATAATAATTAAAACAAAAGATAGAAATGGAACATTTTTTATTTACCAACCAAAAAACAAAACAATTTTTCATAGGAAAAATACAACAACTTCTCTACATTTGTGCCATTTAAATTGCCACAATTTAATCCCAAAAAATATTCCTTAATGCATTGGAATACGGGTGACATTTTATATCCCAAAACACTACCATTAACTAAATTAATAATTAAATATAAAATTAAAAATTAAATTAAAGATAATTAAAGAAATATTACTATTAATAACAATTTTTAAAATAGCAAACACTCTGATAAGATGATAAATGAGAAAATGACAGACTTTCAAATAACTCATCTTGCTTTATTATATTCTACTGTAGTTTGTAATACTTTGAATGAGTAATCGACCCGTCACCTGTTGGTCGTCCGGGTTAGATAAATTGAACTTTTTTTTCTTTTTGACGCAAAGATCAATTGAACTTGGAGTATAGGATTAGGTGTTATCAGAACCACCGAAACGACGATGCCGCCGGAGTTAAGCTCTAAACGACGAAAAGAAGAAGAAACCGCCGATGGGGGAGGCACCGACAGGATGAGTACTCTACCGGACTCAATCCTATCTCACATCCTCTCTTTCCTCCCTACCAAAACCTCTGTCTCTACTATGAGCCTCGTTTCTCACAGATGGCGCCACCTTTGGGAGCATCAACAAGTCTTCCACTTCTTCTCTGATAACTCCAAATCTAACTGCAAAAGACCGAACAAGTTCAGAAAGTTTGCATTTTTCGTCAATTCGGTCCTCGCCCTCCGAAAATCTCGCGACATTCGGAAGTTCCATCTAAGCTGTTGCACCTCCGATGTTTACACTTTCCCCCGCAATTGCGTCTATATGTGGGTCCGTGCCGCCATTGGGCCCCACCTCGAAGAATTGTCTCTCAACATTTGCAACCGCCATGGTGACGAAGTTGTGCGTCTCCCTCCTTCACTCTTCAATTGCACCAATCTCGTTTCCCTCAGGTAACCCTAATTGAATATTAGTACCGTTTAAGGAAAAACCCTAATTGAACTCCTTATGAATATATTTTTAACATGCACACAAGTATAGAATGTTCAATGTTATGTAACTTATATTTTGTAAACACTGCAGTCTTGCTGGTTCACTCTATATGAATTTTGAACCGTTTTCAATTCACTTTCCATCATTGAAGACGTTGAAACTTGGAGAAATAGGCATTGTGGAACATGACATAGCTGTTGAGGATTTAGGCAAATACAATGTGGATTCAATACTTGTCTTTCTCTGTGGCTGCCCTGTACTCGAAACTCTGGATAGTTACATTGTCTCCGCATTCTTGACCAAAGTTCGTGTGCCACCTTCCTCCAAGAAGTTGAAATTAACCAACTTGGATTTCTCTTGGACTTGCTTTGAAATAGATTATGATAATGATAGCTTCCCCAAAACGACATTGGGCATCATTGGCAACTTGCGGAGTGTGGAGGAAGCATATCTTGATCTCTTTTCCCTGCGTGAAAGTGAATTTGTTGACCCTTTGCTAACCTACCTCCAAGATCTAGATTATGATTTACATCTACTTTTGCGTCATTCGAAATTTAAGGTAATGTTTTATTATTATAGTTTGTATGTATTTATATATGTAGTTTTGTACTACTAGTACTACTAAATAGTGTGCCGTCACTTATTGCTATTGTGCAAAAGCAGTGGCCACTTCGCACACCCGTTCTAAATTATCCAGAATTTTGCAATTTACATCATCTAAAGTTCATTCTTCCCTGCTTCAACACTGATCTTCTGCTCAATGTGCTTGGGAAATGCAATATGCTTCGAGTTCTCATAATTCATAGTAGCAAGGTTTGTTGAGTTCTCAAGTTTAATTAACTCAATTTTTGGTTTATCTATGTATGCATATATGTATATGTCTATATACAAATATAATTTTGAGTAATTGTGTCACTTGTTGCTTCTAGGAGGAACCATCACCTTTAAGAACATGGAAGCCAAAGTCAACAACAGTTCCTAAATGTCTGGAATCCCACCTAACCTATATTCACATAGAAGGATATCAAGGATTTGAAGATGAGCTGGCATTTGTTGAATATATTTTGCGTAACGGACTTGTTTTAGACACAATGCTTATTTTATTTTATACTTCACTGGACCCAACTAACAAGAACTGTTCTATCAAAAGATTGAACAATATACCAAAGGGCTCTGTCACATGCCAACTTAAATTTGACTCAGCTGTGTCTCCTTAAGGTGCAAACTCTAACTGTCTCTTTTTATTTGGCTTACTGAATTAATGTGTTTCAGGATAATAAGTTTTTGGTTTTTCTGTCTGATAAGCTCACTAAATTATAGAATGTTGTACTTATAATTATTCTTACTTACTAGAATAAGAAAGAATTCCCAAAACTGGGTAGGTTTGAATAAACAGAGGAATAATTCTTACTAGAATGAAGATTGCAAACAAATGAAAAATAGCGCACTTCTCGCATTGGAGGTGCCGGAGCGTCCCAAACTGTATGGCAGATGGCTATGAGAGGGTGTGAATTGGAAGCCCTAGACCATACCAACTCGCTTCAGAGGATTGGGGGCTGACCACCCACCAGTTTTTCTACCGGTGCTCCCACTAAAGCAATTGTCGCTGAAGAGTTTAGGTAATACTTTCAAAGTCACTCTCGACGGGAGAATCCAGGATGATGATGTCCACTCCTGGCTCGATGCGCTTAACGAAAGGGAACGAAGTCTCTATATTAATTAATTAATAAAGAATTTCCTTCGTCATTAAGCAGCAAACCTAGCTAGGATAGTTAGAGGTTTAGGATCAAGCCCAGCCTCAGCTATGGTCTCCCCGCAGGATTCCTTATTGATGTAGTGAGATTGAAAGAGAAGATACAAAAGGTAAACAATGAACATGATAACCTTGCACTCAAGGCTATCTCAAAGGAGCACTCTCCTTTCACTA